>JAFEMH010001212.1:0-514469 GCA_022495995.1 Adenophora triphylla var. japonica | reverse complement strand
CGTAGCGGCTCGGTATATCTGGGTCCAAATGAGGAGTACCCGGGGTCCACTGTCGGGTGCAGGAGCAATTAAGAAGGCGTCATTGTGATGATGTTGCCATTCGCGGGAAAAATTCGGTTTTTGCGTTTCTTTGAAAAACCAAATAAAACCGGAAAAACGGAGTCGCCACGCCATTTTAATTTTGAAGGCCAAAACTTTGAAAAAAGCCCGAGATCAGAGATTTAGGTTCGGAGGTCATGTTACGCGTCGGGAAGGACGTTAGTGTGCACCCGACGCGCCTCGTAAAACGAGTCTTCCAAGCTGAAAATCATTTGTGTGTGTGTGTGTGTGTGTGTGTTTTGGCCAAAATAAGTTGAAACTCAGAAAAGTAAAAATTGGGATATCTTTTTAAGACTTTAAACTGATCCCATGATTTTTTGGAAGATTTTTGGAGTTGAGATTTGGTACTCAAAAGACCTTTTGAAGTTGAGAGCCATTTCTGCCCAGAATGAAAAAGGCAGTGGACCTTGGATTTTAAAAGGGATTCAAGGGTCTTAAAACTTCATAATCTGGATAAACTCAGAGAATGAAAGTTGTTCTAGACACCTTAAATAAAGTTTGTGCGAAGGAATTTTCCATTTTGGAGAAGATTTGAGGGGTCAAAACCTTCTGGAAACCTCAGATATGAGATCTGGATTCCCAGAAGCTGATGAACTAGCCTCTGAAAGAAAATTTGAAAAAGAGGAGTTTTACTCACCCGAAAAATAAGGTAAAAATATGTCTGGAAAGCTCTGGATGTTGGCTACAAAAAGTATTTTGTAGTCAACACCAAATTCCAAGTTCATCTGTGTCCAAAAATTAAGACCATGGACTGAGGTCTGAGAAAATTGCTACTGGACAGCAAGCTTCTCAAGAAAGAAAATATGATTTTAAGGGAGTTTTGCATCCATGCTTGTCCCCATTTCTCTAGGTTTTGGTTAGTGATCACTAGACATTTTAGTGGTGAATCAACTATACCAAACCATCCTTGGGGTACATTAGGACTAAGCATTTCATTTGCTTGGGAAGGGGAATTTTATCCTTTGAAATCAAGATTTTATGCTTGAAAATGATTTTTAGGGTGTTGAAAATGCAGTTTTCTTGCAAAGAAAGTAAGAAAGCTTAAAAATAATGTTGATCTTTGTAGAAGATCATCCATGGAGATGGTCTTCCATGGTGATCTTCTTAGATCTAGAGCAAGAAGATGGAAAGAACTACATTTTGTAGTTTGAAGATGCATGCATGGTTGAGATTTAGGGTTAGGAAGAGGAGAGTTTACCAATCTTCCTTGTGTTCTTGAAGTGTTTGGCTTGAGTGTATGAGTGTTTAGGGCTTTAATATGAGAGTGAGTGGATGAGTATGAGTTGGGAAAGATTGGAGAGAAATGGTGACAATTCAAGTGAATTCTCGCTTTGTTTTCTCTCTATATTCGCTTGAGAGGTTCGGTGCAAAATGTGTTCTTCCTTTTTATTTTTGTATTGGAGGGCTCAATTTATAGCCCTCTGAAAATTGCAAAGTCATCCGCGCGGATGGATCCCCTCGGCGTGCCTTTGTTCATTAAATGCGGCTTCGGGCTTTGGACAAGAAGAATAATTCTTTTCAAAATTCAAATTACTTGACCAGTTTTTTGTTTCCGGCCATTGCCATTTTTGGTTTTCTTCTTTTGTTTTGCTTTTTGAGATTCTTTTTAAGGTTTAACCTTAAATAACAATGCCCATTTACCCTCACTTTGTTAGAAATGTTAGGATAGTTAGGAATTGTTAGAAATGTTATAACTTTTCGTTAATTTTCTAACGAGAAATTCTAACAAGCTCAAATTGGAGCACTTACGGTAGCCCCTCGGCGGCGGCGCTTTCCCGAAGGAAGCGGGGTCGTCGATAAGGTAAGGCTCCATATTTGGCGGGATGATCAGTGATCGGGTGGTGAACCTAGCGATAGGCTACCTACGTATCCCGAATGGGAATCGAAGCCGATCGTAGTTCGGGTCTTTGACCACGGAGATGATGGCGTTTTAGGTGCCTCGAACACGATGAGCGAGTTCTACGGTCGTTTCTTTGGAAAGAAACTTCCGTTTTGGGGATAAGAGATGACCATTTTCGGTACGATGGGTATCCATTCTTTGGGGATAGGGATGACCATTTTCGGTCTCTGTTTGGGGATGATTGCGATTTGTCGCTTTCTAGTGATAGCGTCTTAGGTGCCTCAAACCTTGAAGATGGCGTTTTAGGTGCCTCGAACAGGAGATGGCTTTTAGGTGCCTCGGACCTTGATGATGGCGTTTTAGGTGCCTCGAACCTTGATGATGATGGCTTTTAGGCGCCTCGGACCTTAATTTGAAATGGCCTTTCGGTGGACTTCGTCTGCTGCCGAAGGAGAGGGTGACCGTTTTGGTGAGGGTGGACCTAATGATAGGCTACCCTACGTATCCCTAGTGGGAATCGAAGCCCTTTCGTAGTTCGAGTACTACTCGAGATTTCGTTGGCTTTTGGGATTCCGTTAACTTTCTTTGGGGATTTCGTTAGCCTTTCTTTGAGGAAAATCGAGACGTATTCGATGCAGGAAATCGATCTTACGTTTCTTTACTTGGTTGGATGATTTTGATGAAAGATACGGGATCCGTTATCTTTCTCGGGTCACTCGGTCTTACGTTTTACTGCCGGGGGATAATTTTGATGAAAGATACGGGATCTCGTTATCTTTCTCGAGGCACTCGGTCTTACGTTTGACTAGCGGGGAAGATTTTGATGAAAGATACGGGATCTCGTTATCTTTCTCGGGGCACTCGGTCTTACGTTTGTGCTAGGGAATTTTGATGAAAGATACGGGATCTCGTTATCTTTCTCGGGGCACTCGGTCTTACGTTTGGCTGCAGGGGTAATTTTGATGAAAGATACGGGATCTCGTTATCTTTCTCGGTCACTCGGTCTTACGTTTGACTATAGGGGTAATTTTGATGAAAGATCACGGGATCTCGTTATCTTTCTCGGGGCACTCGGTCTTACGTTTGGCTTAGGGAAGATTTTTGATGAAGATACGGGATCTCGTTATCTTTCTCGGGGCACTCGGTCTTACGTTTGGCTATGCAGGGGTAATTTTGATGAAAGATACGGGATCTCGTTATCTTTCTCGGGGCACTCGGTCTTACGTTTGGCTAGGGGGAAGATTTTGATGAAAGATACGGGATCTCGTTATCTTTCTCAGACACTCGGTCTTACTTTGGTCTTAGGGGTAATTTTGATGAAGATACGGGATCTCGTTATCTTTCTCGGGAGGCACTCGGTCTTACGTTTGGCTTGCAGGGGAAGATTTTGATGAAAGATACGGGATCTCGTTATCTTTCTCGGGGTACTCGGTCTTACGTTTGTATAGGGAGGTAATTTTCTTGTGAGGGCGACTTTGGTTAACTTTGGTTAACTACGTCGGGTTAGGGGCCCAATTGCGAGTCCTGAAATTTTAAGGGGCAAAAGGGTCATTTTGACCCTTGCAATCCTATCCGCGCGGATAGGGTTTGAAAACAGGGGTATTAATTAGGGCCAACGCCCTTTCTCTTCCCCATTCGGTTTTTGAATTTTACGAGAGCGAGAGAGAGAAACCAGCCATTCCGCCATTTTTGGCCATTTAAGCTTCAAAATTCCTTCAGATTTTCTTCGATTTTTCAAGCAATGGAACACAGGGAAGGCGCTTTTCAAGGCCAGGGACGTGGCCCGGTAGCGGAGGCGGTGGAGCTCGTCGGATGAGGAGGCATTACAATCTTTCGCAATCGGTTGAGGAGGAGCATTACCCCGTGCTTGGCAACATTGGGCTTCGGATCCGCATCTCCGAACGGTATACTTTGAAACCCTTTGATCCCTTTGTTGATTTCTTGTTTGAAAATTTTTTGGGTGATTTTGAATTTTTTTTTGAAAATTCGAATGATTGATATTCTTGGCTTTGAATTTTGATTTTGATGCTTTGCATGTTGTAAATGAGTATATGAGTAACCCAAAATGTGCACTTTGCTTGGGAAAAAGAATTGGCATTTTTGCCACATTTTTTCAATTCGAAAATTACATGTGAAAATTCGAAGAATTGTGATTTTTTTTGAAATTGAATATTGCATGTTGATGATGATGATTTTTTTTTGAAATTGAATTTTGATATTGATGAATGATGATGCAATGCATGCATTTTGTTTGGAAAAGAATGGGCATTTTGCCAATATGAGATGTATGTATGTTTAGGATTTTTTTGAAAAGTGGGACGGATTTTTCCTCCCGTTGCATGTAAGATGGATGATATGCATGTATGCATTTTTTTTGCATGTTATTTTATGAAAATGGGACGGAGTTTTTACTTCCGTAGGAATGCATCTTTTTTTTTGATGAATGCATTGGGACTTCTTGAAAATTGTTTTCTTTCATGCGAGAAAAATGGGGCTATGCTCATTGTATCTTTGTTATCTTTGTCGAAATTTTTTTTTTTTTTTTTTTAATGCAAATGCAATCTTTTTGACATTTTCTCTTTTTTTTTTTTTTACGGGCGGAAACCGTTTTGTGACGGAGCTTGGTGAACAAGATGAGACTTCCGAGGATCGGTGGAGTACGTGATTGACTTGTGGGATCGGCTTCCGGATGCGGGCCGAGGAGCTTTGCCAAGAGTCAGAGACAGATTGTTGTCGAGACGGGGCTCTGGGAGTTCGTCGAGTGCTTGAGGGGTGGTCGAGTTCCCTAAGAGCAGAGCTTGATGTTTGCTCTGGCGCGGCCTTTGGTGGGGCGCGACCCACACCTTCCACTTCTTACGGGGCGAGGCTACGGTTACTCCCTCGACTACGGCTGCGATCACGGGCTGTCCTTTAATGGACGCGGCATTGAGTGGCGGGATAGCTACGACGATGCGTCTGCGAGCTCTTAAGGATTTTCCCTATTCCCAAAAAAGGGGATGGGGATGGAGTATGCCGTGGTCTACGGCAAGATTGTGGAGACCATTGCGAGCTATGAAATTTGGGGAGGAGAGGATAGGCGCCGATCAGATTGCCGGGGCCTTCTTGTGGTTTGCTTTCTCGAGCACGCTCTTTGGACATGCTTTGAGGACGGCGGTCTTTGCCTTCTTTGAGGTCCTTGGAGGACATGGAGACGGCCGGAGATGTCTCGTGGGGAGAGGCGAGGTGCGAGCTTTATTTTGCTCTTGATAGGTACGGCCAGGAAGAGGCTGTGAGCTCACTGTGCTTGCTTGAGTTTGCCACAGGTATAAGCTCTCTTTTTGCTTTCCCTCTCTTCTTTTGAGCACACACTTTTATTTCTTTTAGGCTTTGGATTGATTGGATTTTTACCTTTCGCGGTATGGGCGTTGGAGTTTTCCACGTCACGGTGTGGCGGCGGCCGGCGGAGTGCGTCGGGCGTATCCGGCCATGCGATCTTAGTCCAAGCATGCCAGGGAGAAGATAAGCTCCGGGGCGTACGACTCTGGTACGCGGATTGCCTTCCTTTGACGGAGGCCGAGACGAGATGAGGGGATGATATTCTTCCCACAGGATCGCTTTGAGGTAAGCGCCGAGTTGAAGGGCGGCGAGATACGGGCCGGTGCGGCGGAGGATTTTGAGGAGTCGACCTGCGATGCATATTATGCGGGAGAGAGGGTGACAGCGCCGGCATGCGTGAACTTCGCCTTTGAGGACACCGGTGGAGCCTCCCGCCGATATGATGCACCGGCGATCGGTCCGTGACTGGGATGATTACAGAAGCGAGTCGGCACTTCTCGGACTTCGTGGCGATTGAGCCGTATGCGACATTCGTCTTGAGGAGGGCGAGGATGCCTCGGGTTTTGGATAGGGAGGGCTTGGGATCCCGCGGTACCCTCGGACGGATTTTCCTATATCCCGGGATGGGAGTCCGATTGAGGTGCAGATCCTCGGCCCGGCAGCGACTTCCACGAGCTTTAGGCCTCGTCAGGGTATGAAGGTATGGCTTTTACGCCTTTTCCCCTTCTTTTCTTTCTTTTGTTTCATAATCTTTAGCATCACTTCCTTTTTTTTTTTTTTTGACGCTTTTGCTTTTGTGCGGTTTCGGAGGTGGTCGTCGAGAAGGCGCGAAGCAAGTGATCGAGGCAAGAGATTCATCGGGAGGATGGTCGCTTGCGGGGCTCCTCGAGCTAGAAGCGAGGCGACCGCGGCGGCGCACATCGAGACGGGAGGCTTCCCCTATTCGCTCGGAGACTTCTTGAGAGACTCCTTTGTCTCCTCTCCTTGATCCCAGCGGTGCGCGCTTCGGATCACGTCATTCTCGGGGATCCACACGGGCGGGGACACGTTTGGCGGCATGGCGGGTCGTCTTCGTACGTGCGGGAGTCGACGCCTTCACCTTCGGGTACGATTTTTTCGCGAGATCTCGGCTTGCCCTATCGGAGCGTGCCGGTTGGTCTGACGAGCCTCTCTCTGGAGACGAGGACGATTACGAGCACGAGATTTCGGGGCTCTGAGGAGCGGGCCCGAGTCGCAAGAGGGGCGAGGGGAGACATCGGGCGGCTTTGGAGACTCAGATTGATTTTTTTTTTTTTTTTTGAGATTTAGATTTATGCAGTTATGCACATTTTTTTTTTTTTTGGATGTAATAATTTAGGATTTTATTTATGTTTGTTTGTTTTTTTTTTTGCACACTCTCTTTTTTTTTGGAATGTAATAATTTAGGATTTTATTTTATGAATGCAATGCAATATGAATGCAGTGTCGCATGAGCCTTGGTTTTTTGCAAGGGTGTTTGGTATATGGGCTTTGGTTTGGGGAGGTTTTTTTTTGCACGAGGTTTCGAGCAACGGGACGGAATATTCCTCTTTTGGTGTAGCGGCTTGGACATTTGCAGATTTTTTTGGCAAACAATCCCATCCGCGCGGATAGGCTGCATCTGACAGTGTCCTTTAATTTTGGTTCAGACCTGGTCTTGCTTTATTTCAAATTCGAATATCCTCTTGACCTCAGTCAAACGGCCATTTTCGGGAGAAAGAGAGAAAAACCATGGAAATGGCCAAAAATTCTCCAAAATTGTCCAAAGAAAGGCAAATGTTGTTCTTTGAAAAGTTCAAGGAGTGGTGTAGGGAGATCATGCACGAGAAGATCATTCTTTGAAGAAAGGTACAAGGTACGATGCTTGTGGTCTCTCAAGAATTGGTTCAGGATTATGACCTCTTAAGAGCTTCTTCTTCGTTTTGGGATACTAGAAGGCATGTCTTTTGCCTTTCCTTCAACGAGATTGTTCCGGCTTTTGTGGAAGAATTTCGGGCCTTGCTTGGAGGTCCGGAGGTGGAAGAGATAGCGGTTCCCTTTGCCGGGAGGGAGCTTCTTTCTTGACGGATTGTGCGTCCTCCTTCATCTTTCCCGGAGGAAGCGCAAGGTATGATCCGCGGTCCCGATCATTTCGATATTTACAGTCTTCCCGAAACGGATTTAGGGGGCCTAGGCTTGGTGGATGATGCCTATTGGGATGCCTTTGCACTTTGTATGTTTGGCACCTGTTCGCGGTCTATTCCTTTGGGATGCCATCGGTCTCTGGCCCGGATGTTGTCGTTCCCCTTATCGCGGGCGAGAGATGTCGTTCCTTTGATTCTCGGGGAGACTTTTCATGCTCTCGATACGCAGTTAGCTACCGGACGGCGGTATATGCGCGGGGCAGCCCGTTTCTCTTGACCCCGTGGGCGATGGAGCGTTTGGGGGTTCTTCGGGAAACCTCGATATGATCGAGCCTTGGACTTTTGCAAGAGAGGTGTTGATGTAGATTTTGATGATCGGGGCTCGTGGGAGCGTTGGATGGCGGGTCGCCGACCGAAGATATCGAATGGTTGGTGCCTCATTGGCGGGTGGAGACTCGCGAGTGCTTGAGACGGGTCCCGGTGGTTATGCTTCGGGGCTTTCTCGGTCAGCTTTCTACATTCCGCTCTGGTCACGAGAGTTTGGCTTGGAAGCGAGGTTCCTTTGGAGGGTTTTGATGATATAGCCACCGGGGGTGGTGGCTCACGTTTCATGGATGATCCCTCTGTGTTTCCATTTCTTTCCCGAGCATGGAGGTATGATGCCTTTTCCTCCTCGGGTCATTCTCGGGCGTCCGAGACCGGTGTTCACGACCACTTGGTACTGGATTGGTATGAGAGGCATCAGGGAGAGACTTCGGTGGCTATTTTTCGGGACGGCGTGAGGCCATTGTGGGTGCGGAGGTCATTTCGAGAGGAGGAGGGCCGAGGCGAGGGCCAACCCTCATGACGGGAGCGGAGACGGCGCGGCGATTATGAGGCTTACGTCAAGAGGCAGGAGAGGAGGGCTCCTATGCTACCGGCTAGGTTACAGGAGATGAGGGATGACGCTAGGGCTACTAAGGCCACACAGAGGCCGGTTTGATAGACCTGTTCCTATACCAGAGCTTGGTAGGAGGAATACCGACATTTTTCGGTTCGAGAAGAGAAAGACTCGGAGGGGAAGAAGAAGGGAGAGGCCAATACGAGTGGCTTGGAGTGACTACGAGGTTTCCAAGTATCCCTTTCTTGCCATAAGCGTTGCACACATTAGTTAGATTATGTATCTTAGTTTTCCTTTAGCAGGTTGCTAGTTGTAGGAATGAATCGGGCTTAGACTCATCAAAGAGCTTTTTAACTTGTAATGAATATTTGAATTGCTTTAGAGTTTTTCGAGACGCTTTCATGGTCTACGATCAATTGTATTGATGCCAAAGTATGGCTTTTATTTGTGCTTTAGACCGAACCGTTTCCAGCCGCCTCACGTTCCCCTCATTTTGAGGAGCTCGGGTCTTCGTAGTTCAACTCGGTGGAACTCCTTTTTGTTTTTTTTTTGTTTTTTTTTTTTTGGTGCAACCTGTTTTTTACCTAATTTGCCCTTCTCGGGTTTCTAACCTAGTTGGGTATTACTCTTTTAGCACTCTTTTTTTTTTTTTTTTTTTTTTTTTGTCTTTTTTTGGTGCAACCCCGTTTTTTACCTAGGCCGCCCTTTTCGGGTTTCTAACCTAGTTGGGTATTACTCTTTAGCATTCTTTTTTTTTTTTGTTGTTTTTTTTTTTTTGTTTTTTTTTTTTACGCGTAGTATCTGCGCAGCTTGTCACCATTCACCGGGTGTACAAAGGGATTCCCGTCGAGGTCCGCGAGTTGCATGGCTCTCCTCGGGAGAAGATCTTCCGGACGACATATGGCCCGACCCATACAGGCTCCCATTTGCCGAGAGGGTTGATACGGACTGGGGCTTTTCTTTTAGAACGAGATCACCTTCTCGGATCTCCCGATGCTTTTACTTTCTTGTCGAAGGCTCACGGCCATTCTTCCTTGGTAGGCCGGATGTGTTCCATGGCCTTCGATCGGCGTTCGTCTAGTAGGGCCAATTCATCATGGCGACTTTGGAGCCATTCGACCTCGTTGATCCGGCTTTCCATAAGATACCTGAGCGAGGATTTCGGCTCGATTGGGAGTACGGCTTCCATTCCGTATGTGAGGGCAAAAGGTGTTTCCCCGGTTGCCGTTCGACCGATGTCTCGCAGCCCCCGAGTGCAGTGTAATTTCTCGAGGCCAATCTCTCGCCTTGGGCGGCCATCTTCCGGATGATATTTTCCGAGTCTTGTTTGCCGCTTCGACGGCTCCGTTGGTTTGGGGGCCCGTAGGGAGATGACTTGTGGACGGGTTATTCGGAATTCCGCCGACGGTTTTTCACATTCCCCTTCGAAGTGGGATCCATTATCTGAGATGATTTCGGCTGGCAACCCGTATCTGCACATGATGTTCTCTTTGATGAAGAGGGCAACTTTATTTGAATTGAGGATTTTGTAGGACTTTGCAGAGCATCCTTTCCAATTCCTTTGAAGAAATCACCAATCTGCGTCTCTTTAGGCTCTTCCGCAGTTCCCAAATTCACACTTGTCAAAATCTCTTCGGCAAACTTGGGCTCGATTTTCCTCTTCCTGACAACCCGCTTAAAGATTTCTTTGATATATTGTTCATTTAATGTGTCCGTTTCTTCATCTAGTGAATCGTTATTAAGTCGGTTTTTAGATTATTAGTTAATTCATCATTAGTTAAAGTGGCAATTAAGGGATACTCGTAAAGGTTCATCATTTCATTGAAGACGAAGGGGAATACAACGTTCGCTACGTGCATTCGTAGTCTTCAGCGTAAGGCCATCGGACTGACTCGAGAGACTTCGAACTCAACAATGAGAGACTCGGAGGATTTTACAAAGGTTGACACGTAAAGGACGGGGGACCAATCCAAGCTTGGTGATCATTTCCTCTTTGGTCGTCGGACGGCCTCGAGAGAGTTTCCCAATTCTTTAAAGGCATCGCTCGGTGGCTTCAAAACCCGGGAAAGGCATGGTCTCGTGCTCCCTCTTCGCCGTTGCTATCATCTCTTTGTCTCGAACTTAATCAATCGTGTTTGGCATCCGAAAGCCGAGCATGTGGATGTAGGGGATCTTCCTCAATTCGGGGACTTCCGTTTCGTCACAATCCGACCGCTCAATCGGATGTAAGTGACGCATTGCGTCTCGGTGAGCCGCTAAGAAAAATCTCATGTCCCATACTCGAGCGGGAAAGGCTTGTGGTAGTTCAGCCAAGGAGGACGTCCCACACGACGTTCATAGATTCGAGCCGAGTCCTGCTTCTGTTTGCCGACTTTTATCATGAAAATCTCCTCGCCGGCGAGGCCAAAGAATGGGTTTGCAATACCGACAAATGCGTGATTGAGGATCGGGGATTTGTGTGCCCGTATCATGGCGGCGTTCGCCGTTTCCTTCCAAGTATGACTCCAAGTGTTGGAAATAGCAATTAAATTTGATGAATCGAACTTCTTCGGAGTCCGCTTGCTGAGTGTGTCGACATAGTTGGCATCGCTAGATTCCAAAGGATGCCGGCGAGACTTGCCTCTTGAAGGATGTAGCCCGGTGTTTGACCGTGGGTGTTCTTGGCTATTGTTTCAGCCTTCGTTCCCTATGAGGAAACCGTCACCCCTTATGACTTCAAGGTCTCCTGCCGGTTGATGAATTTGACGCATTGGTGGAGAGTGGAGGCTATGGCTTTCATGTGATGCAACCAAGGGCGCCCTAGTAGGCCGTGAACTCGGAGGGGGATATCCATTACATGGAACTTTGCGGGCACCATTTGGGTTTCGTACTGCAGTTCCAGAGTCACCGTCCCAGGATGGGACGAGACGAACCGTCGTAGGCCTCGACAGTCCAGGGTAGATGGGATCACGCGCCTTTCATTTATGCGGAGGGCCCTCATCATGCCGAGGGAAGGACGTTTACCGATGATCCATTGTCCACTAATACCCCAGGGAGTGACATGGTGTTGAGCCGAATAGTGAGGTACAAAGCTTCGTTGTGTTGGGAGACATCTCTTGGCAAATCTTCATCACAGAAGTTGATCATACTCCCATATAGGTGAGGATCATAGATTTGGTCCTTGTCTCGGGATGGAGAGTCATCAAGCCGGGCCACTTCGTGCCTTTTTCTTGCGAGGTAGAGTCTTTGCCGAAGCCCTGGGTTATGCGCGATGCCTTTTGTGGCGGTTGCCATCTCTAGTCAACATGTTGATTGAGTGGGAGCGCTGACAGCAAGGCGTCGGTTTTTCTTCATCGGTGTATACTCGGGAGCCGGACAAACCGAACCTTGGGCCGACCCCGAGGGGGTTGGACTTCGACCTGCAACGATGATCGTATCCGAAAGTCTCAATTCGTCGTTGGCAAGGATTTTCTCGCTTCTTTTACCCCTTTTTGCTTTGGGAAGACCGACCGGAGTAGAGTACATAATAATCAAATCCCCGCATGGCTCCCCGAGCGTTCCCACACCGTTATCACCGGCCTCGAATCTCTCCTTCAATTTTGCTGGGAGGAAATTTTCTTTTTCTTAGGAGGACGGTCCTCGTGTATCCATCCCGATAATCCCTTTCAAGGCAATCGACGATCCACAAATATCCCACCAAATGTGTTCTACTACTGGTGGCGGATTTGGGACCTCGGAGTTGAGCGGTCTTTGGAATGACTTTGGGTGGAAGCTGGTCTGTGGGGATCTGCTGCTGGGCTCATCTGGTAGCGAGTGATTGGACTCCGCCAGGATAATGAGAGATATTAAGGTCCTGGGAAAGCGGGCATATGTTTGTCCTTCAAGGTAGCCCGGTCCAGTTGGGATATTGTTAAGGTCCCGAAGTGGCGTGTGGCCTCTTCAATCCAGGCTCGCTGCCTGTTTCCGGCGTTCTTCCGGGGCTTTGATGGCCGACCATATTTCTTCAATCGTCTCGATTTTCATCACTCAGCCGATATTTGTGGGATCATCACTTTGAGAGGACAGCGACGGTATACCGAACTCTTTTTCGTCCCCGATCGCTGTTTGGGGGCCGGTTGCCTGTAAGTCGGCGGGCGGGAGTCCGGCGGTGGAAACATAGGAATCTTGGGGTAGCATCTTGATGTATCCGGACTATTAAGAAGAGGAGGAGAACCCTCTTCTGTCTTTGCGGTAAAAGTGCCATCGGAATTGAGGCGATAGTCAAACCATGACTTGCGACTACCCCTGCAGGTCATCAATTTGAGCCTCATGTCGAAGTCTCATTTGTTCTACCAACCGGATCCAATACCGGTCCATGTCCGAGGGATTTTGGAGGACGGAGCAACGTTATCCCCATCATTACCGGCTGATGCGTACATCTCAAACCCGGAGTTGGAACAAACGGCGAAGCCGATGACGCGCTAACTCTTCCCAACCGATCAAACGGTGACCCGGTGCCCGAAACCAAGCTTTGTGCGGAGGCTGCGGGGGAAAGGACACGAAGGTTCAGATGTCTGGGGAGGGTAGGTGTTTGGGCTTTTGGCTCATGCAACATGCTGTTATTTGTTCACGTTTACTTAAAACATGTTTTATTATCCTAATCGGTTGGAAAAGATTGCTCTTCTTTTCGCAAACTACTCGATTCCTGGATCAGTGGGCCCCGTCACTACGTCTATAAGCCCTCGTATTCCACACCGTATTTCGACCTCCCAGGGTGGACGGCCCGGGCGAGGGTCTATAGGGCAAGCGGGTCCCACCGACCGAAAGAAAAACGATCCTAAAAGTCTGGCGGGTAATCGAGTCTTAACGAGCATTCGATGTAAATTACGGACAAAGCTGACGTCGAAAGTCAAGATCATGTCCGAGGGCTCGACAAAAAGTCGGCCTGATTTGGACTGATAAGCGTCCACGATCGATCTTGACTTGTCGTCAGTTAAGCCGTAATTAGGCATGGAATAGTCATTAATCCTTGATGACTCAGTGTCAATGCTGGGAGTCAGTGTATAATTTGTGCCAGTCAGAGCCGAAGTCAAGGCGCCGGTCAATATCTTGGGCAAAGTCTGCGGCGGAAAACCGGCAGAACTTCGGCGATTAGGGACCCGAAAGATATTGAGTCGGTATGCCGACAAAGGCTTGAAAGGAAAGGTCTATACACGGACAGGGCATGACACAGACCAGACTAAAAACCAACCGGGTCTCGGACAAAGTGTGTCACGGACAAGTGCATGGTCGACACGAGGCTCCATGGGATGTTTGGGTAGTCCTGTGCTCATCCGAGAGGCGTAATAAGACCAAACGGACCGCGACAAGGATTTCCCCGGGTTAAGGACGTAGTGTGCAGTGTACGGTCACGTGCGCGTAGTGTGCAAGCAGTCTATATTCTTTTTCTGAGTAAAATAGAAATTTTTTATGTGTCTTAAAAATATGATGCATGATTTTTTTGGAAATTTTCTTTTTTTTTTTGAAAATCCCTTTTTTGAATTTTTTTGAAAGTTTTAATGAGCACATAAGCACGAAAATTCCGGCCAGGTTAGGGACATTATTCCGGCAGTCAAAATTTTGACTTTCTCCGAGGCGGCCAAAACAACATGAAAAGCTGTGCAAAAATCAACACACACACAAAAATGATTTTCAAAGCCGGACGGAAGCTTGACCCTCAAAAGCTTTTTTTTTGAAAACGGTGATACCGGTGCGTGGGATTGTTAGACCACAATTTATCCCGACTCGTGTTAGGAGGCGATAACGGGAAATTTAGTGGTTTCCACCAATATACCGAATACCATTTTTTATTAAAAAGCTTAGTCCCAGTAGTCGCCACTTGTGATGATGTTGCCATTCGCGGGAAAAATTCGAGTTTTGCGTTTCTTTGAAAAACCAAATAAAACCGGAAAAACGGAGTCGCCACGCCATTTTAATTTTGAAGGCCAAAACTTTGAAAAAGCCCGAGATCAGAGATTTAGGTTCGGAGGTCATGTTACGCGTCGGGAAGGACGTTAGTGTGCACTCCGACGCGCCTCGTAAACGAGTCTTCCAAGCTGAAAATCATTTGTGTGTGTGTGTGTGTGTGTGTTTTGGCCAAAATAAGTTGAAACTCAGAAAAGTAAAAATTGGGATATCTTTTAAGACTTTAAACTGATCCCATGATTTTTGGAAGATTTTGGGTTGAGATTTGGTACTCAAAAGACCTTTTGAAGTTGAGAGCCATTTCTGCCAGAATGAAAAAGGCAGTGGACCTTTGATTTTAAAAGGGATTCAAGGGTCTTAAAACTTCATAATCTGGATAAACTCAGAGAATGAAAGTTGTTCTAGACACCTTAAATAAAGTTTGTGCGAAGGAATTTTCCATTTTGGAGAAGATTTGAGGGGTCAAAACCTTCTGGAAACCTCAGATATGAGATCTGGATTCCCAGAAGCTGATGAACTAGCCTCTGAAAGAAAATTTGAAAAGAGGAGTTTTACTCACCCAAAAAATAAAGTAAAAATATTTCTGGAAAGCTCTGGATGTTGTCTACAAAAAGTATTTTGTAGTCAACACCAAATTCCAAGTTCATCTGTGTCCAAAAATTAAGACCATGGACTGAGGTCTGAGAAAATTGCTACTGGACAGCAACTTCTCAAGAAAGAAAATATGATTTTAAGGGGGGTTTTGCATCCATGCTTGTCCCCATTTCCCTAGGTTTTGGTTAGTGATCACTAGACATTTTAGTGGTGAATCAACTATACCAAACCATCCTTGGGGTACATTAGGACTAAGCATTTCATTTGCTTGGGAAGGGGAATTTTATCCTTTGAAATCAAGATTTAGTGCTTGAAAATGGTTTTTTTAGGGTTTTGAAAGTGCATTTTTGCAAGAAAGTAAGAAAGCTTAAAAAGAATGTTGATCTTTGTAGAAGATCATCCATGGAGATGGTCTTCCATGGTGATCTTCTTAGATCTAGAGCAAGAAGATGAAAGAACTACATTTTGTAGTTTGAAGATGCATGCATGGTTGAGATTTAGGGTTAGGAAGAGGAGAGTTTACCAATCTTCCTTGTGTTCTTGAGTGTTTGGCTTGAGTGTATGAGTGTTTAGGGCTTTAATATGAGAGTGAGTGGATGAGTATGAGTTGGGAAAGATTGGAGAGAAAATGGTGACAATTCAAGTGAATTCTCACTGTTTTCTCTCTATATTTCGCCAGAGGTTCGGTGCAAAATGTGTTCTTCCTTTTTTATTTTTGTGACTGGAGGGCTCAATTTATAGCCCTCCTGAAATTGCAAAGTCATCCGCGCGGACAGGAACCTCAGCGTGCACTGTTCATTAAATGCAGCTTCAGGCTTTGGACACAAGGAATAATCTTTTCAAAATTCAAATTAAACAGCCAGATTATGTTCCAGCCATTGCCATTTTTGGTTTTCTTCTTTTGTTTTGCTTTTTGAGATTCTTTTTAAGGTTTAACCTTAAATAACAATGCCCATTTTACCCTCACTTTGTTAGAAATGTTAGGATAGTTAGGAATTGTTAGAAATGTTATAACTTTCGTTAATTTTCTAACGAAAATTCTAATAAGCTCAAATTGGAGCACTTACAGTCATGTGGGTCCATGGGTATGAAGGCAACTGGGGAGACATTTAGAGTGATAACCCTTTTCAGTGATTCTATGCACTCAGTGTGTTCGAGCGGCTTGGCAGTGACCCTTACAGTTGTGATGCCGTCTGTTCTAGGGAAGGAAGAAAAGGAACCGATGACATTTACGAATTCATCATCTGTCGGTTGCTGAAAACCTCCCTTATCAACCAATGCCTCAATAAAATTTCTCCATTCGCCCGCTAAGTCTTTATAGGGAACTTTGTGCTCTAGGATTTCGGATATGTATGGTTCTTCAAGTGGGCTTTGTTGTTCCTTATCCTCTGAAGTATCAGGGCATTGACCACAAGTACATCTTACGAGTAATACTTCGTGGGGGCCCATCCCCATCGGTATCTGACCCACATTTTCTGGCGGCCCTTCATCGTCACAGGCTGACAACCATCCATTGTGCCCGGCACCCGAGATGTCATTTCCGGCATGATTGTTCCAGACCGACTCTGGTTCTGGGGTCTCGGTTGACTCTTCGCTTTCGTCGTCATCATCGTCATCACTGTCATCAGAATCATCATCCCATATTACTGGGATTTCGGCTATGAGAGAACGCCGATCAAATCTGTTGGGTGAGGATGGGTGCGTGCAACCGCAAAAGTTGTCATATGCCCCCATTGCTGGAAGCGGCAATTGCGACTCAGCTTCTCCTCCCAGAAATTGAGGGGGAAGAGTGAGAGGGGGCGACACATATTTGACCCTAGGTAGGATATGGAAACCATCCTCCTCCTCTGAATTTTCATCTTCACTGTCCTTAGGATCATACTCGGCTTCTCCCAGGACCAACTTGTAGAAGTGTATTAACTCCAGGTGCTCTTCGGCCTCTTTGCTGATAAGCCCCAGCACAGGCGCCCGCCTAAAACTTTCTCGTTCAATCCTCCTTGACTGCTCCAGCCACCTTGTGTAAATGATTTTCTCATGATTTGATCTGAATAGCCCCAGCTTTTCATTATCAGCTATCCCTTCCTCCGAGAAGTAGCGAGCTTCGTATTCTTGCAAGA
The DNA here is from genome assembly GCA_022495995.1 of Adenophora triphylla var. japonica. Lineage (NCBI taxonomy): Eukaryota > Viridiplantae > Streptophyta > Magnoliopsida > Asterales > Campanulaceae > Adenophora > Adenophora triphylla. The sequence continues at coordinate 497,561 of JAFEMH010001212.1, read as the reverse complement.
AACGGGTAACATGGGACCAAGGTGGACTGGTTTGTTCATCATTCTCGAGAAATTTGAAAGGGGATTCGGGTCGGGATCCTCGACAAGGTTGGTCATAGGTATTTTGTCGGTCTCCACGTCTTCCTGGGCATGTGAAGGCTCTCCGGCTTCAATCATGTTCACCTGGTTGTGATTTCTTGGAAAGGGATTTTTGACTGTGTTAGGCCCCTCGGGGCCTTCCAACTTTCCTTGTTCTATCAACCCCTGGATTGCCTTTTTCAGGGTATAGCAGTTATCTGTCAGATGTCCATGGGTTTGATGAAAAGCGCAGAACTTAGAAGTGTCTACGGGAGCATTAGGATTCCTGGGTTGGAAATTTTCTAAAGGCCGCAGCAAGCCTTCTTTCACCAATCCTCTAAAGATGTCGTTCAAAGGCATTCCGAAGCTTTCGAGGTTTATGACCCGAGGTTTGGGCTCAGCTGGTTTAAAAGGAGTTGCATTATTACATTCTTGCCCTGCGTAATTGATCACCTCTTTACCTTTAGCAGGAGCGGGAACAGTGTTGGAGGGAGGAGCTCTGTATGCATGGCGAGTGCGGCGGCCATTGTTGATTGTAAGCCTTTTCAAACTTAGCGCGGAGTTAACCATAGTACGTAAGTCCGAGTATGGGAAATGGCTGAGGAGGTTCTCGAGATGCGGTTTCGAGCACGGCGGAAGATGTCCAAGCTGTTCCTCTTAAGAAGGAGGGATGGCCATCCCACTAAGTTTCAGATTCCACCGCTTGTAAAAATCCCCGACATTCTCATCGGGAATTTGCACGGTTGTCTGCAAATCAACTCTATTTGTTTCCCATTTCAAATTAGCTTTATACTTCTCTCGTAGAAAGCGTCTTTGGTGATCGGTCCCGTAGCCACTCGCCCTCGGGTTTTAAGCGGAAGAACCATTTTTAGAGCACTAGATTTCAAAGAGAGGCGAAATAGTCGGCCAAGCTGGCTGGTTGGTGCATCATTTGGCTTTCATTGCCAAGGTATACGTGTCCAGATGAGTTTTCGGGCATGCAGTCCCATCAAACAGGTCCAGATTAGGCATCACAAACTTGTGGGGCAGGGGAACAATGGAGTCCGGGTCCGTAGGCCGGAAGGCGGATTTCTTAGCAGTCAATTCGGCAATCTGTGCTTTCATTTCCTTGTGTTTCTCCATGAACCAGGCCAGGTGAGGGTCTTATGTGGAGCCATCGCGTTGAGCCGGTGGCGAAGCGGAGAGGAGTTACCAGCGGCGGGCTGGTGGATGGAATGGCCGGTCGGGGACGTAGGTAAAACGCCTTGGCCCGAATTACCACAGGGCGTGAGTAGGAGCCTGAGCAAAGGGATAGAACCTTGCGGCTTGCTGTTGACTTTCAATCGGCAAAGAGGGCGGAGGCAGGCCTGATGTAGCCGGGTAGCTTGGGTTTCCAGGGTGAGGCTCATAAGTAGGCCTAGGTGCGGGCTGGTGTCCCTGGTTGTTGAAGCTGTATGCCGAGGCGTGGCGAGGGTGCATAGCGAGGGTATTGCGGTCGAGGGATTCGATGGCTGGATTAGGGGTTGGGTGGCCCATTGATCCACTGAGTGAGAAATGGGTTTGTGGAAGCTGTGTTAGGAAGCGGTGAAATAGCATCATTACGAGGAAGGGCTCCCATTGCCCCGAACCCGAAGCGTGGTGGCATCCCAGCTATTCTTTGCGGCACTACGAGCTAGCATTGTGAAGGTTCGGCTTGATCGGTTCCGGCGAGGCGGGATCCCAATTTCTTTGTGGCATTTCAAGGTACCCCCAACCATGAGAAGACATTTCGTGCTTGATTTTGCCCCCATTTGAGGAACTACGAGCGATTGGTCATGTCGGGCTTGCATGGGTCCGGTAGTACGTAGGCGGGAGGCTGGTGACCCAAAGACCGAGGGCATGGGTTACGGTAGTAGGACCATAGGAGGTTGGTGGTGGCATCTGGAGTAGTTTGGGCGGCCGATAGTGGGATTGGGGTCCTCTTCTTCTTCCACGGTGAAGGTGCCATCGGGATTGAGGCGGCGGCCAAACCATGGCTCTGATAGCTTCCATAAGGCTATTAATCTGTGCTTCCTATCGCAATCTCATACGTTACGCTAGCGATTCCCTTTGTTGTTACATTTGAGGAGTCCGGGAGGCGGAGTGATGTTGTCCCCATCGTTAGGGTGATGTAGACATTACGAAACCCGGAGTCGAAACAAATGGTGAAGGCGACTATGCGCTTGACTCTTCCCAGCGATCAAACGGTGGCCCGGCGCCCGAAACCAAGACACGAGGGTTCAGATATTTGGGAGTGAAGGAGGGTAGGTGTTTGGGCTTAGGGCTCATGCAACATGCAGTTATTTGTTCCGATTTACTTAAAACGTGTTTTATTAAACCTAAGCGGTTGAAAAAGATTGCTCTTCTTTTTCGCAAACTACTCTGATTCCTGGATCAGTGGGACCTATCACTACGCCTGCGGACCCTCAACCTGTAACCCCGAACAAGGGCTCCGTAGGGCAAGCAGGTCCCACCGACCGAAAAGAAAAACGATCCTAAAGTCTGGCGGGTAATCGAGTCTTAACGCGTATCCGATGTAAATTACGGGCAAAGCTGACGTCAGAGGTCAAGATCGTTTTGAGGGGATCGACGGAAAGTCGGCATGGCTCGGACTGATAAATGTCCATAATTGACCTTGACCTGTCGTTAGTTAGGCCGTAATTAGACATGGCATAATCGTTAATCCTTGATGACTCAGTGTTATGCCGGGAGTCGGTGCATAAGTTGTGCTGGTCAAAGTCAAAATCAAGGCGCCAGTCAAGATCTGGTCAAAGTCCGTGACGGAAAACCGGCAGGACTTCGACTGATTAGGGTCCCCAAAAGATATTGACTTGGCATGCCGACTAAGACTTGACTGGCAAGGTGTATACACAGACAGGGCACGACACGGACCAGACTAAAAACCAACCGGGTCTCGGACAAAGTGTGTCACGGATAAGTGCATGATCGACACGAGGCTCCAAGGGATGTTTGGGTAGTCCCTTGCTCGCACCGAGAGGCGTAGTAAGGCCAAACGGGCTGCTACTGGGATTTTCCCGGGTTAAGGACGTAGTGTGCAGTGTAAGGCCAAGTGCGCGTAGTATGCGGTAGTCTATCTTCTTTTTCTGAGTAAAATAGAATTTTTCACATGTGTCTTAAAGAGTATGATGCATGCAAAAATTTTGAAAATGATTTTATTTTTTTGATTAATTTTTGAAATTTTTTTTAGAAAAATTTTATTTTGGATTTTTTTTTTGAATTTTTTTTTTTGAAATTTTTTTTTGAAAGCAAATGAACACATAAGCACATAATTCAAACAAGTTAAGGAAACGGGTCCGACAGTCAAGATATCGATTCTTCCGGGACGGTCAAAACAACACGAAATGTGCAAAGCCAACCCACACACACAGTACAAATGGTTTCAAATTGCGGGACGGAAGTTTGACCCACAAAAGCTTTTATTTTTTCTTTTTTTTAAATTTTTTTTTTTTTAAAGATAAAGCTTATTTTTCTCTCCCCAGCGGAGTCGCCACTGTGATGATGACCGATTTTTGAAAATCAAACGGAGTCGCCACGCCGTTTTTAGTTTAAGGGCCAAAACTTTGAAAAATGTCCAAAATTGAGAGATTTGAGTTCGGAGGTCACGTTACACTCCGGAAAAAACGTTAGGGTTCACCCGGAATGTCTCGTAAAATGAGTCTTCCTAATTTAAAATCATTTGTGTGTGTCTGTGTGTTTTGCAAGAGGATTTTTCTGGAAATGAAGTTTTGACTTGACTGGACTGAAATTTATCAAAACAATGTGCTTCTGTGAGTGAAAAATGACTGAAAAACAAAATGTCCGTCCCTTACATTCTTGTCCGCGCGGATCAGAGCGAGAGTCATTCCTGTCCGCGCGGATGGGACAACAAATATTCTTTTTTGCAGCTTTCCAGTCTGATTCTGTAGATTCCAGAATGCAAACTGGAGTTACAGAATCAGAACTGGAGTTTTTGCAACTGAAAGTGTTAAAAAAACATTTTTGGGATTTGCATTCATGCTTGTCTTCACTTTCCTTAGGCTTTGATTAGTGATTACTAAACATGATTAGTGGTGATCTACTATATCAAGCCATCCTTAGGGTACATTAGGACTTGAAAGCATTTCATTTGCTTGGGATGGGGAGATTTAACATAAAACAAAAATTAATGTATGAAAATTGATTTTAGGTTAAGAATGTATCAACTTTAGAGTGGATTTCTAAGGTGGTCATTAAGATAACCATCCTTGAGATCTTTGAACTCAATGTATCAACTTCACCCTTTTTGTAACCTATAAATCTTAATGATCTTCATCCATGGAAATTATTTCAAGGTGAAGATCTTAGGTTAGGAAAAACATTTTTAAGGAAGTAAAGACAATTTAGACCTTTTAAAATGGTCATCCATGAAAATTTATTCCAAGGTGACTACATTTTAGGCCAAATAAAGACTAATATCACAAGAAGAAGGTGAAAATAAGAATATGGACCATTTAGTGTGATCATCCATGGAGATGAACTCCAAGGTGACCACACTTTAGGTCAAGAGACCAAGTAACAACTAGTTAATGTAAGAAGAGGAGGACAACAAACTAAGAGAATGTAGATCCTTGTAGAGAAACATCCATGGAGATCCTCTTGGATCTAGAACAAGAGATGAACAAGGAGCAATTTACATCTTTAAAATGTGATATGTATGCATGGATGTGGGAGATTAAGATAAGGAGAAGGAGGGTTTACCAATGGTTGTACCCTATCTTCTTTGGATTTGTGTTTGGGGCTTGAATTTGATCAAGATTTGTGATGGGATTTTGTGTTTTTGCTTGGTGTATAAGCTGTTTTCTAGGTATTTTTCGAATATAACAGTAAGGGTTTGGACTCTTGTCTTGTTAAACTGAGAGAGAATGATTTAATTTATAGGCAGAATTTAGGTTACAAACATGTCCGCGCGGATGAGAGTGAGCCTCATTCATGTCCGCGCGGATGGTAATGTAGGCGTGCCTGACTCTGCAGAAAGCAGTTTTGGCTGCTTGCATTTAATGTAAAGTAAGTCAATTTCTTGGAAATGACTCTTCCAATCCGGTTTTTTGACCTATTTTTGATATTTCTTTAAGGCCCTTTTTGTTTAAATTGCCTTAGAAAATGACCAAAATGCCCTTAACTGTCCGTTTGACGTGAAAGTCGTTAAATTGGACTGAAGAAACATTGGCGGTTCAGATTGGGGCACTTACAGGTGGGTGGGGGGTAGGGGCGGGGGGGGGCCGAATGGGGAGGGGTAGGCGGGGGTCTTTTAAAAAAAAAATTCGTGGGGGTGGGGGTGTGGTGGGGGGATAGGGCGGGGGTGAATGGGAGGGGGTAGGCGGGGATCTTTTTAAAAAAAAAATCGTGGGGGTGGGGGGTGGGGTGTAGGGCGGGAGGGGGGGTAGGCGGGGGTCTTTAATTTTTATTTTTTTTCGTGGGAGTGGGGTGGGGGGTAGGGCGAGGTGGATGGGGGGTAAGCGGGGTCTTTTTTAAAATTTTTTTTTTTTTCGTGGAGGGTGGGGGGTAAGGGGGTAGGGCGGGTTTGAAGGGAGGGGGCGGGCGGGGTCTTTTTAAATTCTTTTTTTCTTGGGGTGGGGGGGTAGGGGGTGGGGGGTAGGGCAGGGGCTGGATGGGGGATAGGGCAGGGGCTGGGTAGGCAAGGGGTAGGGGTGATTTGGATTTGGGGGTATTTTGATCAAAAAAAAAAATTTTTTTTTTTTCATTCCTTAAGGAATTGGCCATTCCTCCCATATATGGAAGAAATGGCAAATTCCTTCTTCAAGGGATGGAATTGGCCATTCCATTGCCATGAAAAATATAAACCAAACACACCAAAGAAAATGATCAATGGAATTGAACATTCCAATTTCATGGGGGAATGACCAAATGATACGAACCAAACGCCCCCTTATACTCACAACACTTTCTTCATTACCCACTTTTCTTAATTTTCGTGCCAAAACACAAATTGGCACATAGGTTTGGGACGGAGGGAGTATAACTTTATCCAAACCAATCATCGCATAGCGGTTTCATTTAATCAATCAATTCCCGAGTGCTACAAACACAGCTTATTACATAAAAGAAATAAATCAAAGATTTGTTTGATCTGCCTCAGATCAAAACAACTCCTCTGTTTATTGTTTTTCTTTGTACTCTAAATGTAGCCATGGCACAGGCTGCAATCTCCACACAACTTCCGCGTTATTATACCGCTCCAAACAACCTGGAATTTCGAACACCAAAATTATTTATATTCAAGAATTAAAACAGAAAATCAGAATTGCGTAATCAGTAACTGGATTAAGTTATTCACCTCTGTAACCGGGAAGTATTGCGCCTGTAACCAAACAAAAGCCATTAGTTATCTATACAATATCTACATACTGACCTGAAAAAATGTTACTCCCTCCGTCCCAAAATGAATGTCCAAAAATATCTCAAATTTGTTCTTGATCAAGAGCAAATTTGAAATGTTTTCGGACATTCATTTTGGGACGGAGTGAGTAGAAAAAAACATGCCTTTGTGTGAGCTGTGTTTTGAGTTTCTCCTTTGGCACTGCTGGTGGTGCAGGTGGAGCTTCAACCATTGGAACTGAAACCGGCACAGTTTTTACCTGCAATAGTTGCATACAAACCATTAATGATGTCCTTCGTATTTATATATATGTGTGTGTATATATATACATATATATATACATACCAAGTTCTTATAATGAAGATTATAGAACAACTGTATGTATCTTTGCTTTGCCAGCTTCTGATCTCTGTTTATATTCTTCCAAAATCCGTACGTATTTCCCATATTCAACACCTTATTCGCGTAAATCTTCCATGTATAGCTGCAAACACAACAAGGGGCAGATCAGTCAAAGAACTCATGATATTATCTTTTAAATTGCGAAAAAATTATAGAACTACTCCCTCCGTCCCACTTTTTTCGGCCACTAGACAAAAGCTCTTGGATTGAGAAAGTATAATAAATGGGACGGACCAAACAGGAAATGTGGCCAATATAAATGTAACGGAGGGAGTATGAGTTAGTTTACCATTCGTAGATACGTTTTAAGCCTCCTGCAGAAATAATGTTCCAATATCCATCCTCCTCTTTGCACTTCTGAAAAAAATCAGCAATTTTATTGCTAGATTCATCTCCATTATTCGGATCAATATGAAAACCCGAGACCCCATCAACAATGATCTCAGCTGGCCCGCCCTGATTGGTTGCAAACGTTACCAATCCACAGTCCATCGCCTCAATGACTGTAAGACCAAATGCTTCAAACAGGGCAGGTTGAACAAACGCCCCCTTTGTATCAGCAATGCATCTATAAAGCTCGCCATTTCTATTTCGGTCAGTTTGGGCAGCTATCCATCTTATTTGACCCTTGAGCTGGTATTTATCGATCAATGTATGCATTTTCTTGATTTCAGCCATTTCTTCTCTGTCTTTTGATTTTGATGGATCGAAGAAACCCGCGACAACAACAAGATTTACTAAGCTTCTTAGCCTCTTGTTTTTTCCGTACCACTCGACTAATCCTGTAATGTTCTTCACTGTATCCAACCTTGCCATCGAGAAAATTATAGGCTTCATTTTATCTTCTAAGTAACCTCTGTTTTCAAAACAATTCATATTAAGAAATTAGTGATTTTTCAAGAAAAAAAAAATGAGTATAAATTACTCCCTCCGTCCTGGAATATATGCAAATCATTTGCATATAACTATAACATGTGTTTAAGCAGCTTGTTTTAAGAAAGACCAATTTAGGAAGATGATCAAGTTTTACATACTATTTATAGAAATACGACATTTATTTTGGGACATACCAAAATGGAAAGTGTGATATTATTCGGGGACGTAGGGAATATTACACATTTAGACTTACATATGTACGTCGGTATCTTCTTTGCTAAATAGCAGTTCCTCGATTTCTGGAGCGAACTGTGTGAAACGCTTCTGTGTCTCGGTGTAAGGGAAATAGACGGATTGATCAGCTCCGGGAGAGGCAATGTTGAATTTCGGGTCGAAAACATTAATGCCAGAAACAACTCTACAGAGCCCTGGCATTGTGAATGCAGTATGGCTTTCATACTGCCCTGGCCTATCTTTGCTGCAAGTCATCCAGCAAAATGATAATTAGCTCGGATTTTAGTTGGCAAATGTGGAATTAAGTCGTGTTTTCAGACCTTCCAGCAATTTCTTGGTAAGTACTTGTTATGATGAAATCTGCTGAATTCATCGCGATGGTATCAGCTGTGAACTGGCAAGAAAAGTGATATTTCGGGTCTAGCTCTTTCCATTTCGTGTCTGAATCTTCGTACTTGGTTTTCTCTAAAGCATGCGCGATAGTTCCCTAATTCATAAGAAATATACTCGTTGAGAAACCAAAAGATATAGAAGAATGAGAAAATCTATGAACAAATGTTTTAACTGAAGCTATATATGATACCAGTGTTACTCCAAGTTTGTTGGCCATTAGCGACGCTACCAAGTTTCCGTCAGTATAGTTTCCAATAATAAGATCGGGTTTTCCTTCCATGAGCTCAAGGACTTTATCCGTAGCATCCTGTTTGAAAACAAATGCATAAAATGTAATGTAACACACATATTATAAGATGTAACTCATGTTACTATAAAAGTCGGACTTCTGTGCAGAACGACTGCACATGCCCCGTCGCCCGTAAGCCTCGAGGCTCCTATAAAGAAGATCAAAAGGCGAAAACTTGCCTGAGTAAACTGCTCAAGGTAGGGATAGATATCAAAACGAGAAACCCATTGGCGAAGAACTCCTTTTTCGGTCTTAAATGGAACTCGAAGAATGTTGGAATGCTTTGTGTTGAGGATGGGTTCCAACTCTAGGTTGCACTTGGTCCCTTGAGCATCGGGAATTAGTCGAGTAACCTATATATTGATCATCAAACACTCACTCAAGAATGTTAGTTATGATAATCATTACTAATCTCTCTGTCCCAAGATGAATGTCCCAACAAATTTCAAATTTGCTCTTGATCAAGAGTAAATTTGAACATTTCTCGGACATTCATTTTGGGACGGAGGGAGTAACATATTTCATTGTATCTGATTTTGGCATACTTACCACAAGAATCTGAGGCTTCACATTTAGACCTTGTTGCTTAATCCGAAGTAGCAATTCCTCTTCAAAAGCTACTACTTGATCCAATACGTAAACTACCTGCCCACCCGTATCAGGCTTCCCAAGAACATCTGATTGACCAAAATATCCGTGGACTGAAAATAATACAACGTTGAATATGGCTGGAACTCTGCTGAAGAATTTCTCTATGTTTAACGGATCAGGCGCCTGCAGCACTTCAGAAAGAAATCTCATTGTCTCCTTCACTCTTTCCGCTTTATCACCCCACCCCTTCTCAAAACCCCATTCCTTGAACCTGCAAAATGTTTTTTTTTAATTTTTAGTATTAAATTCTGAAGGAAAATAGAGGAAACCAAGAAAAATTATATATTCACCTTAGCTCAAAGTTCTGGTATGGTGTGTCTTTTGGCAGTGCAGAGAGGGCTGCTTCAGCTACAATTAACGCTGATTGAAGCTTTGAAGGCGTGTTGAGGGTCTCATTGATCATAAGTTTCTGCAAATATTTTGACACCAAGAAAAAATTATATTCGTCAAATTTAGTAATTATTTCGCTTTGCCTAGTTCATAATAATATTTAGTAAAAAAGAAAGAAAAAAAATACGTACTTCTCCTTGGTGATTCAACGACAGAAGGTAATCAACAAGAGGCTGAGCACTGGCCAAATTGCTGTTTATCTTAGACGTAAGAAACTTTGAAATGAAACTTGTTCCGTTCCCAATTGAAGAAGACAATGTCAAGTGAGGCATATTGAAGTCCATTGCTCCAAAATCAACTTCCAATGCATTTTCATCGCTCGCCCTGAAAATATTTTCGGAAAAAAAAAGAAGAAAATTATCATCTTTTTAATGTTTAAGAAACAAGCTTTTAAGGATGATATATCAGTAAATCGCATACCATTTCTCATCAACGACCATCTCTTTGAACTTCAAGTAATCCCTTGCAGTGATTCCCTCCACCGATAGATCATTAGCATTTACCTTAACAAACTCCCAAAACCCGGGATTTGGCCTTATAGCAAATGCAACATATGGAGGTACAACTGCAGCCTCCTGCAATTTTCAACATTGGATTTTTAAAATTTTTTTTTTTAAAAAAACCAGCATTTTGGTCTGCATTTCTTGAAAAATGTAGGAGAAAAATAAGAAAAATATATGGACCGACCTGAGTGGTGCACAAAATGTAGCCGAGTAAGCCCTCTAGGACTTGAGTCCTCTCGTCGTTATCTTCAATGACTATCTCCATTTCCTCCATTATATTACGTAGCTTCATCAAACGGTTTCCTTTTTCGACATACTTTGTAAAGCACTTCTTCATATGGTACCTACTCTGCCTTAAGGCTTCTGGCATGGTATCGACTATGGACTCGGACCGTTTCAATACCGAAGTAGAAGCCATTTTTGGTTCTTTTATGAAAATTTACTGATCTTGTGAGTTTGGTTTAGGGAGTTTGAGGCATTTATAGGAAAAGAAGGGATCATTTTGGTGTAAAGTTTGTGTTTTTATTTGGATTGCTTTGCTTTTGGAGGAAGAAAAAGAACATTTTTTTGAGACAAAAATATGGGAAAAGAAAGGAATTTTGGCGCAGTGAGATGATTCCTAGTTGAAAGCAAAGGTAATCTTTTTCAAACACATACACACACACACACACAGAGATAAATGGTATGATTCTATTCGTACGGCGCAATGCTAAACATAAAAAAGAAGTTTACAAAATAATAGATATAAAACGAATTGTTAATCCGTCTCAATTTAATTAAAAACATCAGTAAAATTATTACACCCATTTTGTAAACCAAATTTGTGAAGATGGCGTTGTACAAGTAGGGCTGTAAACGAGCCGAGCCGAGCCGAGCTTTGAAGTTTCGAGCTCGAGCTCGAATAAAAAATATCGAGCTCGAGCTTTTCTCGAGCTCGAGCTCGAGCCCAGAATGCATGTTCGAGCTCGGCTCGAATCAAGTTTCGAGCTTTTCGCGAGCTGGCTCGCGAGCTTTTCGCGAGCTGCTCGAACTCGAGTTTTAACGAGCCGAGCTCGAGCTTCGACTTATTTTTGAAAAATGCGAAATCAAACGAGCTTTTAACGAGCCGAGCTCGAGCTTCGACTTATTTTTTGAAAAAAATCTAAAATCAAACGAGTTTTTAACGAGCCGAGACTTATTTTTTGAAAAAAATCTGAAATCAAACGAGCTTATAACGAGCCGAGCTCGAACTTCGACTTATATATATATATATATATATACTAAAATTTATTCGAGCTTTTAACGAGCTGAAATTACCGGATCAGAGGCGCGCGTTCGCGCCGGCAGCATCTGGCATTTCCCCCGCTTTGCAGCGGTTTGTTCGTTGGTTGGAGGTGTCTCGCCGTTTGTTTTCGCATTTGTAGAGTCGCCACGCCGTTTTTATTAAGCCCAAAACATTGAAAAAGGGCATCAGTTTAAAGATAATTTTAAACTGTTTTTGTGTGATGAGATTTTGAGTTCGGAGGTCAGATGACTCCTCGGGAAGAGAATATTAGAATATTAGAGCTCACCCGAGTCGCCTCGTAAAACGAGTCTTTCGGATACCCCTAATATCCTTTAAATGTTGTGTGTGTGTGTGTGCTTTTAAAAATGCATCTTTGTATCGGATGTCTACATTGTATGCTATGTATGGAAATGTATTGAAATAGTAATGGAAGGAAGCCTTACCAATGTTGGTTTGTGTCCTGTCTTCCGGGGAATAGTGTTTGAGGTCGGAGTAGCGTTCGGTACGGATCGGGATTGCTTCGAGAGATGCCGGTTGTCCGCGGACGAGTTTCGGCGTGAGTTGATGTTGCGAGGCTGCGTTCGGGCAGAGGTTCGGCGTGCGCGGGGATCGTCGGGATCACTCGGGCGAGAGGTTCGGCGTGCGTTGAGGTGGCGGGGAGTCACTCGGGCGAGTTTCGGCGTGGTTTGGGATCGCCGGTTTGACTCGGAAAGAGCCGGACAGGTGGAAAGACAAGGCGAGGCCTCGGAGTACCACGAGGGCCTCGAGTACCTCGAGAGTGCCTCGGGCGGCGCGGGAGCGTCGCGGGAGCGCTCGGGAGGCCGGAGCACCACGAGGGCTCGGAAGGCCTCGGAAGGATCCGAAAGGGGCCGGGAATGCCTCGGAAGGACTTAGAGGGGAAGCCAGAAGGCCTAGGGAGGAAGAGAGAAGTGGGAGGTGTCTCAAAATGAGGAGGGGGAGCCCTCTATTTATAGTGCCAGATTTGGTGCAAAGAGGTCCGTACGGACCTCCCTGGTAATCCAGACTTTTGGTTTTCCTCGATTTGAGGGAATCGGTGATGATGGAGGAATATTTGCAATTATGATGTTCCCTGTGCAATAAGGTCCGTACGGACCAAGTTGACATGCAAAGAGGTCCGTACGGACCAACTCTGCAGGGGGGTAATCATTTTCCCCGGGATTTGAGGAAATATTGTGGACTTTAAGAAGATTCAAGAATTATTAAAGCAAAGAGGTCCGTACGGACCATTATTGTTTTCTAATTTCTGAAAATTCCCAAAAGGTCCTTTTGTCCCTTTTATCCCGCAAAGGCTCCTCCCTTGGTTTGGCCGGGGGTTTTGAGAAGGTTTTGAGTGCCAGGGGTCGTCGAGGCTGCGTTGATGAGTGCGGTGCTTCCGTGTGTTTGAAAGGGTGTGATCCAGATTGGGGTACTTACAGAAGCCCCTCGACGACGTCACTTATGAAAGAAGTGGGGTCGCCGATAAGATAAGGGTCCTAATACGGGATCGCGCCGGGAGATAAAGTGACCGGGGGGCGTGGTGGTGTCCTATTGTGTGACCGTTTAGGTCGCAGGCTGGACCCCGTGATAGGATTCCTACGTATCCTGGCGGGAATCAAGCACAGTCGTAGTTCGTGTGTGGGGTGAGTGTTTTGTGAATGCGGGCGTGGTGGTGCCACGAAGTGTGACCGCCGAGGTCGGTTGTGAGGATGTGGTGGTGTCTGGGTGACCGCGTGGGTCGATGGCTGGACCCTGTGATAGGATTCCTACGTATCCCTGGCGGGAATCAAGCCTGGTCGTAGTTCAGAGGTCGTGAAATTGTGAGTGCATGCGGGCGTGATGGTGCCCTGAAGTGTTGTGTGACCGCCGAGGTCAATGGTAAGGACGTGGTGGTGTCCTAGGTGTGATGACCGCCGAGGTCAATTGTGAGGACGTGGTGGTGTCCTGGGATGGAAATTTTACGATTTTCCGAATCGGGTGGTTTAAGGCCTTCCGGGCCGGAGATAGTGATTTGGGAGGTTTATACGGTCTTCCGGACCGAGTGGTTTAAAGCCTTCTGGGCTGGGGATAGTGTGAGGACTTGAATCGTCTTCTGAATGTGGTTGCGCCACTCGTGAGGACTTTGAATCGTCTTCTGGCGGCGGTTGGTGCCACGCGGGAGGACTTTGAATCGTCTTCTGGCGGCGGTTGGTGCCACGCGGGAGGACTTTGAATCGTCTTCTGGCGGCGGTTGGTGCCACGCGGGAGGACTTTGAATCGTCCTCTGGCGGCGGTTGGTGCCACGCGGGAGGACTTTGAATCGTCTTCTGGCGGCGGTTGAGGCGTGGGCGTAGGCGCCTTGTGCTTTGATTGCGAGAGGTGTGAATGCCTTGCGCTTTACCTGCTGGGGAGAAGGTTGGACTTACGATGACTGCCGGTGTTCATCCGTTGGGGATTTATCGTGGCCTTGTAGGGGCTTGCAAGGATTCCCTTTTTGACTTGCTGGGGAAGTGTCTTCGGACCTGTTTTGAGGGCCGGTGCGTTGAGCGTTTTGGAGGCGTCTCGTGCCTTGATATTCGTACTGGGAGGTGTTGGCTCCTTTTTGAATTGCCGTCGAGCGTTTTGGAGGCGTCTCGTGCCTTGATATTCGTACTGGGAGGTGTTGGCTCCTTCTTGAATTGCCGTCGAGCGTTTTGGAGGCGTCTCGTGCCTTGATATTCGTACTGGGAGGTGTTGGCTCCTTCTTGAGTTGCTGTTGAGTGGGCGAGGTTCGGGCTTACACTGACTGCCGGTGCTTGAATTGCCGTTGAAGTGGGCGAGGTTCGGGCTTACACTGACTGCCGGGGATTGAATTGAAGGGTTAGGGACCATTCTGCACTTGGATTTGCTGGAAAAGGCCTTAGGACAGCCAGGGGCAAAGATTATAAGGGCAGAAAAGTAATTTGGCCACCCTTGGAAGAAGGTCCGTACGGACCAACCTGGCTGCAAAAAGGTCCGTACGGACCACTTTGGTTTTTTACAGTTCCCAGGTTTTGACCGGGTTAAAAAGCCGAGGCTCCCCCACTTCTTCTTCCTCAGTTCGTGAACCAGGCGAGAGAGAGAGAGGAAAAAACCTCCATTTTTACCAAAATCCTCCATTTTTTCGCTTGAATCTCTTGCAATGGCGGAAGGATCTCGAAGGAATCGTCGTCAACGCAGTCAAGAAGTGGTAGAGCAACGGATGGAGCTCCAAAGAAATTGGATTTCGTTTGTTCCATCTTCGAAGAACCCGGATGTCTTGTATCCGAATCCGGAGGTGCACAATCGTCGTTCTAGGAACGTCGGGGAGGTAAGAAATCCGTTCCGTTTTGATTCCCTGCTCGAATTTTTGAATGCTAGAACTAGGTTTTAGTTTTTCGCATTTTTGAATTTTTGTTATTATTTTTTTTTTTATGCCTTTTGTGAAATTCTTGATGAATTGTTGAAAATGGACATGTAAAAATTGTGGGTATGTGTATTTTGTGTAGAAATGTGTAGATTAGCTTTTATTTGTGAAAATAAAGTGCCTCTCTAATGAAATGCATGCTTTGGTGTTTTGTACCGTATGCTATTTATGTATGTACATTGTGAGAAAAATTATCGTGTAGTGATAATTTTTGTGAAGAAATGTGACATGTGCCGTGTTTTGTGACGTGTTTTGTCTGAAAGTGTGTGCCGTGTAGGGACGGATTTTTTGAAAATGTGTTATGCAGTGTGTGCCGTATTTTTGGGTGACGGACTTTGTGGGGAAAATATGTGCAATATGTGCCGTGTTTTTGTGACGGGTTATATGTGCCTTTGCCGTGTTGGGACGGACTTTTTTGAAAATGTGTCGTGTAGGGCTTAATTCCTCTTTTGAGAAAATGTGTACAGTGTGTGCCGTATTTTTGTGACGGACTGCATGGGAAAAATTATATGTATAATGTATGTGAAAATTATGTGCGACATGTGCCGTGTTTTGTGACGGGATATATGTGAAAAATATGTGCAATGTGTGCCGTGTTTTGTGACGGGTTATTTTCATGGCTTTCCGTGTTGGGACGGACTTTTGTGCCTTTTGTTTTATATTAAGTACTGTGATTGACGTACCTTTGATGTGGTTTACTGCAGGATGCGGGGCTTATGGCCGGGAAGGCCAAGAGGATGAAGACAGGGATCGCTCGAGGCCGTTGTTGAGTTGTGGCGGCGGATGCCCGATATTTCGTGGATGGTAGGCCGAGTCCCAGGAGGTTGGTCTACGCTTCGGCCCGGTGTGTTCGTAGAGAACCCGGCCGGAGTTTACGATACGAGGAAGAACAAGAGCGTCTTCCTCGGCCTTTCTGAGTATTGGTGGGATACCACCCACACCTTCCATCTCGAGCCGGGGAGAGGTGACGGTGACGCCGACCGATTTTGCCGCGACACGGGCTTTCCTTCAAAGGAGGGCCGGTGCGGTGGAGGGATATGATCTCCGATCTTTGTGTTGACCGAGCCGTCCGGGCTTTGAGCCTCGTCCTCGCAGGGGTGCAGGGATCTTTGTATAGCGATGTGGAGCCGAGGATCACGGCGCAAGATTGGGGCCTATGTCCGGGTACCGGCCAGTGTCGGCGGAGCACTCGGCGCGCTCCTTTTGTGGTATGCACTTTCCGAGACTTTGTTCTCGAACCACGCGACTGCGGCTCCCTTTGCCTCTGTTGGAGAGCTTGATTGATCTGGATAGAGTTTGTGACATTGCTTGGGGCGAGGCGGGCTTGGCCGAGCTCTACTTTCCTTGGGCCAGGTTTAGCCAGGGAGTGTGGCGATTCATTGGCTTTTGACTTTCGCTTTGGAGGTATGAAGTTTATTGGCCCGTTTTTGATTTAGCAACTTGTCGTTTCTCCATTTTCTTTTGCACCGAGTCTTTTCTCGTTTTTGTCACGTGTGTGGTTCTACGAGATTTTTCAATGCTTTCCCGTGGGATAGAGATCCGGGTCGTTGCCGCGTATCCCGCTATCTTGGGCCGGGCTCGTACGGCGAGGAAGAGGAGGAGCAGCAGGGGGAAGCTCACCATCGCCTACGGGGATGTGCAGGAGCTGTCCGGAGAGGGGTAGCCCTGAGGGGTTTGTTTTGTTCCCGTGGGCTCGGTGATGAGGGTGATGAGTTCGAGGGCTCCCGAGGTGACAACGCCGGAAGATGCCGCGGGGCTTGACCGCGACGTCATGTATCCGGGAGAGCGGGTCTTCCGGCGCATGGCCCAGTGTGCTTCCCGTGGCTCCGAGGGACCCTCCCTTTGGGATGCTTGATTCCCGGACATGGATGTGCTTGATTTTGAGAGGTACCTTAGCGGTGTGGGCGCCGAGGAGTTCATTTTGTATGGAGAGGAGTACGGGGCCTTCGTGAGGAGGAAGCCGAGGACGCCGCAGTAATCGGCGAGGAGAGAGAGGCCGGCCCGCAGCTCCCCTGCAGGTTCCGATGCCGGGCCGGATTTCACGTATGTCCGTGGGGACGGATCGAGGAGGAGGGTGTATGTACCCGTTTCGAGCAGCTCTGCTGCATACCGAGCGGATCCCGATAGATCGGTGAGTGTGCCGACTCTTTTCCATCTTGGCATCTTTTCGTATTTTTCTCTTTTGTTGTTGAGTATAACCGCATTGCCGAGCGTTTCCTTACGCTTGCTTCGGCAGTCCCGGGGAGAGAGCCTATGATACGCCGACTCGCCTGCTTACGTGGCGATGAGGTCGTTTGCGAAGAAGATGGCGCGAAGCCGTCTTGCCGGTCTTCCCGACGCGCTCTTGGCTGCACCCCTATGCCTTCGAGGCATTCTCGTAGAGCGTTCCTCCACCGAGAGCCGAGCCGGAGCCGCAGCAGGAGGGACCTTCGAGGGGGCGGCATAGTATGGATGCCGGGACATCTTCGGGAGCTCCGAGGCAGCAGCCCTTTTATCAGTTCTTCCCTCCTCAGGATGCACAGGGCGAGGGTCCGTCAGAGCCTTCCTTCTTTGATCCTTTCGCCGGATTTGATCCTTCTGAGTACTTTGAGTACCAGCCTCCGGAGGGGGCTCGATACTCTGACGACGAGGACGTGACGGGCGAGTTCACCGGGATGCCCGACTTCTCTCTGGAGGACCTTGGCGAGGATGATGATGCTGAGGAGTCTGATTAGTATTCATTTGCTTTCCCTCTTTTTTTTTGTTTAGCAACAGACATTTGATGTACCTGTAATAAAACACTCGTATTTGCACGGCAAACAGCATTTTATTTTAAGATGTAATGTCATTTTTGGGATTCCTGGGAATTGTCCTAGAAATTGTTGCTAGTATTTTTTTTATTTTGTGCATGCCACGTGAGCTGAGAGTGCGTTTGTGGGTAGTGTATGTTCACCGGGAATGGCTTTGGCCAGTGTTTGGGCAGTTTGGAGCAAGGTCCTGCTGAGGACAGTGGTTGTTGTACTGTTTGCTGGGAAAATGGGTCATGGTTGCAAGGAGGTCCGTACGGACATACTTAGCATGCAAAGAGGTCCGTACGGACCAACCTTGCTTTTGGGAAGGGGATAAATGCTTTCCAGTGTCTGGTTCTTCCCCATTTCCCATTTGCAGCCATTTTCGAGCTTTCTTCCCCATTTTCTCTAGGAACCTCCATTTTTGCCATGGATTCTTCGTACGTCCCTAGAATTTTGCCGAGGCTTTCGCAGGAGAGGCAAGCGCACTTCCTTGAGCAGCTGAAAACGTGGATGCGGCGCCGTATGAGGCATCAGAGACGGGCTTTCGAGGTAATGTTTCGTCTTTGCTCGATTTGGTCTTTTAAGGAGTTGGTTCCTGATTGGGATTTGTTGCGGGCCGCCGCGAAGTTCGGGATGTTAGGAGGCATGTGTATTGTTTCTCCTATAATGAAATGGTGCCCACTTTTGAGGATTTTCGGGCTTTGATGGGGACCGGAGGTGGAGGCCATCTCGCTTCCTTTGATTGGTGGTCTGCTTTGTGAGCGTGAAGCTTGCGAGGCTTTCTTCGTACTTCGTTGGAAGAAGTGCAGGCATGATCCTTGATTCGGGTCATATTGATATTTCCGAGCCGCCGGAGCGGTTCATGGTTGATGATGAGAGTGACGTCTCGGGGATGCATTTGCCTTGTGCGTGATGGCGACGCTCTTCCCGGTCGCCTCCTTGGCATTTGTGATGGCGCTTTGTTAGATGTGGTTGGGCACCGCAGAGCCGGGAGAGGATATTGTCCCGTTGGTGCCGGGGGAGACTCTTCATGGTATCGACCGTCCGGCGACCGGGGATCGTTTCATGAGAGGGGGAAGCCCCGCTTGCTCACCTTGTGGCTGCGAGAGAGACTTCAGGCCATGCCCGAGGCTCCGACGTCGTTTAGTCCGTGGTCATTTGCTCGCCGACCTCTTGTGTTGGATATGGATCGCCCGCCCGGGAGAGATGGATGGCACACTTGGTACGCATCGATTCGTTGGTGGGTTCCGCACCGGAGGATTGAGACTAGGAGGGTCTTGCAGAAGGGTCCTACGTTGTCGAGTTCCGTGTTTGTCTTGGTCCTCCTTCTATATTCCGTCGCTTGTTTCCTAAGCATTGGGATGAAGCAGAGCCTTTGTTGGCCGGGAGGACCTTGCTACCGCGGAGGTAGTTCCTCTTTGTATGGCAGCCTTCTGTGTGCCTTCTTGTATTTTCCGAGGGTATGGAAGTATTCCGCTTCCCTCCCGTGGTACTCCTTAGACGTCTGGGAGTGTCAGATTGACGACTCGCACCCGGCCCGGTATGAGTAGCGTGTTGGGCAAGGTCCCAAGTGGTCTTGGAGAGCGGCGTGTAGCGATTCCGGGACCCGGTTGCCGTAGTAGCTATTGCCTTAGGAGTGCCGAAGCCCGGTCCGACCCTTCGATGTGACGGGAGACACTTTGTTTGACTACGAGACTAGAGTTGACCGACCGACAGGAGAGGTCCTCTGCACTCGCAGGAGGAGATCCGAGCCGAAGCACGGCGAATGAAGCCCCGAGAGCTACCGGATTGTTTGACTCTACTGGGAGGACCCACCGATCTCTGACCGAGAGACGCAGAGTTGGTTCACGTGGAGCGAAAGAAGACTCGCCTGGGACGAGGGAAGAAAGGAAAGAATGGCGAGGGACAAGCGCAGATGGCGCGGAATGACCTCCTAGGTATCCATTCATTGCATTGCAAACACATTATTTGTTAAATGTATTAAGCCGTCTTTTAGCATGTTGTGAACTTGAGAGTAGACCGTGCTTGAACTCATCAAGAAATGTTGTAACCGTTAGTGATTTGTGATTTACTTTTAAAGCTTTGTCGAGACGCAAGATCTCTTGTTTGCCTTTGCTTTTTGTGCACTTTGCTCGGCGTCCATCTTTGGACTTTTCTCGTTGCATTTGCGGATGAAGGGGGCCATGACGGCAATCCCTTTTGCTTAGGCTTTCAGTGCTTGGCCGAGAGGTTGAGTGATCTCCTCGACAAGTTGTTTTGACGGTCTTTTCGCAGCCTTCCTTGCCTCTTGTTGGCGTCGGGCTCTTGACCTCTTTTGCAGCCTTCGCTTGAGCTTCTTTTTTTTTTTTTTTTTTTTTTTTGTGAGCCCTTGCTCGAGCTCTTTTTTGTGAGCCCTTGCTCGAGCTCTTTTTTTTTTTTTTTTTTTTAAAGCGCGTGAGGGCGAAGACAAGCCCCCGGCTTGGAAGCAAACATGAGCCGCCGTTTGATGCTGAGTGACCCTCGGATGTCCTTTGATGTTGCCGCCGTCGTTTGACTTGGTCAAGGTGACTGTTGGGGCGTGTTCTTGAAAAGTGCGCAGCTTGATGGAGGTCTTGATTGACATTCAAACTTTTAACTTTTTTGTGTATTTTTAGACCGGACCAATTAAGGTTGCCTACGTTCCCCCGGACTAGAGGGCTCAGGTCTGCGTAGTTCGACACTACATGGAGTGCCAAGAGATGCACAGCTTGCTCTTCTTTAGGCGAAGTATCTCGCGAAGTTTGCTTCCGTTGACCGGATTCATGAAGGGATTGCCGTCTAGGTCCGTCGCTTCATGGCGCCTCCGAGAAGATCTTTTGAACCACGAAAGGGCCGATCCATGTTGGTTCCCATTTTCCCAGTTGGTTGGTTCGAGTGGGAGGCTTTTCTTTGAGTACAAGGTCGCCTTCCCCGATGTCTCGGGATTTAACTTTCTTGTCGAAAGCTCTAGCCATCCCGCTTTGATAGGCTCGGACGTGTTCCATGGCCTTTAGTCGTCGCTCGTCTAGCAGAGCCAATTCGTCGTGTCGGCCGAGCCATTCAACTTCGTTGATGTCATTTTCCAGCAGAAGACTGAGTGAGGGAATTTCCAATTCAATGGGAAGGACCGCTTCCATCCCGTATGTCGTGGCAAATGGGGTTTCTCCCGTGGTCAAGCCTGACCGATGTGCGGTAGCCCCAAAGTGCAAGGTGCAGCTTCTCGGGCCAATCTCGTCCTCGGGTGGTCATTTTTCTGGATGATCCGTTCGAGGGTTTTGTTTGCCGCTTCCACGGCGCCGTTTGTTTGTGGCCGGTAGGAGAAGATTTGTGGCGTGTGATCTTGAATTCAGCCAGCCTCGTCGAATTCCCCTTCGAAGTGTGAGCCATTGTCTCGATATGACCTCATTTGGGATGCCGTATCGGCGCATGATGTTTTCCTTGAGGAAATGCGCGACCTTCTTGGAGGCGAGTACCTTATAGGATTTGGCTTCGACCCATTTGGTGAAGTAGTCGATGGCTACTAAGATGAACTCGTGACCGTTGCCGCTCGGCGGAGCAATTTTCCCGATGACGTCAATTCCCAAGTGGCAAATGGCCAAGGTGTAGTCATGCAAGAGAGATCGTGGGGCGGTAGATGATTGAGGTTGGAGAACCGCTGGCACTTGTCGCAGCCTCTTCGGACAAAGTGGATGCACCGCCTCCACGGAGATCCAAGAGTAGCCCATCCCGAGAATGATTTGCATCGTGGCTCACAGCGTTCATGTGGGGACCGCAAGCCCCATTGTGGACTTCGTTTATGAACTTGTTTGCTTCTTCTTGGCCGATGCAGCGTAGGAGTGGCCCATGGTAGCGTTTCTTGTATAGCATGTCCCCGAGGATGACGAAGTGAGAGGCGAGGCGTTTTAGGGCCATGATGCTCTTGGTTTTGACCCCTTCGTGTGTGGGTCTTCCTTGTTCATGAAGGTGGTTTCCGTTCTTGAGGTATTGGAAGATCCGGTTATACCATGGCTCATTGACGGGCTTAGGTTACGGTTCGATCTCACAACAAGAGGGCAGGAATTTCCTTTCGTCCGACTTTGAAGGGTTTGATTGCTTTTCCTTCGTGGATTTCCACAAGGGAAGCCAAGGTGGCTAAGGCATCCGCAAACCCGTTTCGGTCTCTTGGCAAGTAGTGGAAGGTGACCTCTTCGAATTGTGTGATGAGGTCTTCCATGCGGTGCATGGTATTTTTGCAAGCCCGGGTCTATGGTTTTCCACTTGTTGGAGACTTGGTTGATGATCAAGGCCGAGTCCCCATAAACTTCGAGTTTCTCGGACATTCCTCTCGAGTGCGGCTTGTAGTCCAAGAACGCAGCTTCATATTCGGCGGCATTGTTGGTTACCTCGAAATTGAGCTTTATAGCAATTTGGGGTGTGCTCGTCCTGGGATCTACCAAGAGCATATCGATGCCGTTTCCTTTTGTTGGCCGCTCCGTCGAAGAACAAGCTTGCCATCGATTTTCGCCTTCGATTGCGAAGATTCCCTCGTCCGGAAATTGTGGTTCGGGGCCTCGAGCCTCGTCGGTGGGGAAATCGGCCGGTTGTTCGGCCATGGCCCGTCCTTGATTGACTTTTGGTTCACGTACTTGATGTCAAATTCCGCTAGGAAGAAAGACCATTTGGCTAGCCTCATTGACAGAGATGGTTTGTAGAAGAGGTACTTGAATACGGCCATTTTGGAAACCAAGTGTACCGTGTGCGATCGCATGTAGTGCCGTAGTTTCCCGACAACCCATACCAGAGCCGCGCAGTTTTCTCGAGGGCCGAGTAATTGAGTTCGCCGCCTTGAAACTTTCTACCGATGAAGTAGATGGCGTTTCGACTCGTGACTCCTTCTTTTCTTGACAGAGCATGGCTCCAACCGCGGTGTCGGCCACGCTTAGGTATAGCAACAATGGCTTTTCCTCGTGGGGAGGACAGAGAATCGGAGGACTCACAAGGTATGCTTTTATTTTCTCAAAGGCATCTTGGCATTCCGAGTTCCATTCGATGTCGGCGTTCTTCTTCATCGCTTTGAAGATTGGCTCGCACATAGAGGTCAATTGGTTGACGAGCGGCTTATATATTGCAGGCGGCCCATGAAGCTTTTCACCTCTGTCTGAGTTTGCGGTGGTCTCATTTCGATGATGGCCTTGATCTTTTGAGGATCAACCTCGATGCCTCTCTCGGTGACCATGTATCCCAAAACCTTGCCTCGGCTAACCCCAAATGTGCATTTGGCAGGGTTAAGCCTCATTGAGTGTTTCCGGAGGCGATTGAAGAATTTTCTCAGGTCTGTGAGGTGTGGTCCGTCTGATCCCTTTGAGTGGATGATCATGTCATCGACGTACACTTCGATCTCTTTGTGGATCATATCGTGCAAGAGGGCGGTTGCCGCCCGTTGGTAGGTAGCCCAGCGTTCTTTAGTCCGAACGGCATTACTGTGTAGCAGTAGGTTCCCCAGGGGGTTGTGAAGGCTGTCTTTTCTTGGTCTTCTTTGTCCATCTTGATTTGATTGTAGCCAGCAAACCCGTCCACGAAGGACTTGACTTTGAAGTTGGCTGTAGTGTCTACCAACATGTCAATGTTGGGTAGTGGAAAATCGTCCTTGGGACTTGCTTTGTTGAGATCTCGGAAGTCCACGCAACAGCGTACTTTTCCATTGGCCTCGGTAACCGTGACGATATTGAGAGCCATGTGGGGTACTCGATCACCCGATGAAGCCAACGCGGAGCATTTTTTCGATCTCCTCTTTGACTTGTAAAGACCATTCTCGGCTTGATTCGGCGTAGCTTTTGCTTGATGGGCTTAGCCTCGGATTCAAGGGAATCCGGTGCTCTACAATGTTAGGATCTAATCCGGCATGTCTCGGTAAGACCAAGCGAACACGTCCACGAACTCTTTGAGCAAAGTGCGATCAATGCGTCTTGCTGTGCCGGTGAAGAAACTTCCGATTTGCGTCTCTTTTGGCTCTTCGCCAGCTCCCAAATTCACTTTGGTTAAAACCTCCTCGGCAGCTTGGGCCCGGTTTTTCTCTCGTTTGACAACATGCTTAAAGATGTGCTTAATGTATTGTTCGTTTAATGTGTCCGCTTCTTTATCAAGTGAATCGTTATTAATCTTTTCGTGTGTTAGTTAATTTATCAGTTGTTAAAGATGCAATGAGAGGATACTCGGAAAGATCGAAGCATTCATTAAGAGCATACGGGAATACATTATTGGCAATGAGCTCGTAATCTTCTGGCGTGAGGCTATCAGATGACTCGATAGACTCAAATTCAAAGATAATGGACTCAGGATGAGTTTTGACACTAGACTCTAGGACTCGAGGGGTCAGACCAAGTTGTTCGATCATGTCCTTTTGGCCGGGCATGGGTCCGGAGAAGGTGGCCCAGTTATTGAGTGGCAATGAGCTTGATAGGAGATGGGGCTTGAAGGGCTTTGTGTCGCCATTCCCAATCATTGCTATCACAGAGTTATCAAAAACAAAATCGATCAGATCTGGCATCTCGATTTCTTCTTTGAAGAGCAGGTGGAGCAGTGGCTCGTCCCAAGCATCGTCTGCGGAGTCTTTTGCTTTTGTCTTGGGCATTACTAGCTCGAATGCAGACTCGTCCCGCTTGTTGAGGGCATGAGTGTTGACAGAGAGTTTTTCGAGTTCTTCTGCCAAAGAGGGAGTTTTCTCGAACCAAAATTCGTTGTGAATAGTGGTGGTCATGGATCCCAGTAGAGGCGGTGTGTCGAGAAATGCTCTTCGGACGGGATTTGGCTTCGAGGCCTCCGAATCTTGCCAGTTCTGCCGGAGCTTGTCCATGGTCAGAGCCGCCTTTGTTTGGCGCCGATCGCCAGTTGCTCCTTTCTCGGATCTTCTTCCAAGTTGCCGGCCTTCTTTGTGAAGTACTTGGTCATGTCGAAGCCGTAAGGACGAAGATCGAGATTGCGTGCAAGCCTCTTTGTTATCCGTGGAGCGCGGTGCAGCTCGCTTGTCCTCCGCAATGTGTTCGGAGTAGAGAGTATCCTGTGCCGTGCAGGTATTCTGTTCTTTGATATTGATGATCTGTTGAGTTCCCTGATGGTGTTTTCCCAAACCGAGCCCCGGGATGTAGTTCATGTGCTTCATCATTTTCATCGGGGGAGGGATCTTGTCCCAAATCAAAGGCAGGTCTATTTGGCATACCTGGGCCTTTGGGCTTTCGATGGTGAATCCTGTGAGCATCATGCCATCATCGTCGGGTTTGATCTCTAAGACCGGGACGCCGTTTGTGTCGGTCCTTTCGTTGACTACGCTATCACCGTAGATGATGGTAAGATCTGTTCCTTGGACGAACTTTACGCACTGATGGAGAGTAGATGCCACCCCATTGATCTGGTGTAGCCAAGGGCGTCCCAAAATGGCAGTGAATGTGATCGGGATGTCGATGACTTGGAAATCCGTCGGGACCATTTGTTTTCCGAACCACAGGTTCAAGGTGGCTATTCCCAAGACTGGGCGGGACGTTGAGTCGTATGCCTTGATTGCCTGAGTCGAGGGCTTTAGATCAGTTGCTTTGATCCCTAGCAAATCCATCATTTTGGCTGGAAGGACGTTCATGGATGATCCCCCATCTACCAAAACCCGTGGGAGACGACGCTCGTCCAGCTTGAACTGTTATGTAGAGAGGCTCGTTGTGGTCGCCCCAAATTTTGGAAGGTCGAGCTGTGAAAGTGATGATATTGCTGTAATTGACGTTGCCAATCATCCGAACCGCTTCATCAGGTGTCACTTTGTGATGGGAACCATGGTCCGGGCCATGCTTTCTTCCAACTTGAGCTTGTGCGGGTAAGATGAAGTGAGTAAGGACCAGAGTGAGATGTTAGCCTCGAGTGCGCTTGAGCCGTGTTAAGACAGATTCCTCAGCCTTTGGGTCCAAGATTTCAGCTTCTTTGGCGTAGGGTCCCTTTTCGGTTCGTGGCTCGTGTATGGCCGGCCTTTTGTCTGTCCGTGGAGGATTCACTGGATTTGACCGGAACGTGTCGAACATTCACCTCTGGACTTATGGTTTTGCTTGTCTCTCCCATTTCTCGTAGTGGGAGGAGCCCGATTGGCGTAAGGCCGATCGCGCATTTCAATTCGTTCACCTGTCATGGCTTTTACCGAAGCATCAATAGTGGCTTTGAGATCTTCCCAAGACAGGGGTTGGATTATCTCGGACCTTCGGGCCTTCGGTGGCGGTGCGAAGCTCGTCCCACTGATCATGGAGCAGACATTGCCATGGCCTTGTGCAGAGCTAGGCTTGCTGGAGTAGATGACATAGTAGTCAAACTTTCCCGAGGGTTCCCAAGGGTTCCGACTGGGATCACCGGATTCGTACCTCTTCTTCGCTTTTGTTGAGAAGATGGCTTCTTCTTTCTTCGAGGACGGCCCTCATTCATTTCATCCCGGAATTCCATTTCCAGACAAGCACCGCAATCGCAGACGTCCCACCGATGTGTTCGTTGTTCGGCGGTGGTACCGGGACCTCAGGAGGCCGAATGGGCAGGCTTTCCCGAGGGTCTTGTGGCCTTACGTCATAACCGCATGGCTCGTACGAGGGTACCAGTTTGACTTCCGGGAAACAATGAGAGATGTTAGAGGCCGTAGGAGCGTCATGACTGGGAAGCCCTGTGTAGTTGGGTGGCTAATGTTCCGAAGTGGTGCATGGCACCTTCGATCCAGGCTTGTTGCTCACCTTGACGTTTCTCAATAGCCATGAGGACCTGCCAAACTTCTTCCAATGTTGGGAAATTTCTTGGGGGTAAGGTCCCGTTTTCATCGTTGTTATCCACTGATTTGGCCATGGGGAGTTGACGGATTGTCCTGGTGACAGAGCTGGGAAGGAGGTAGGACCTTGCTGTTTTGACACTGGGAGACGGGTTCCCAGTACTCTCGACCACTCTCTGTTAGCTGGAGGGGGTGATGGGCAAGGTTTAGACACAGGAATGGCCTAACGGGATAAAAGGGGGAAAGCTCACGTGGCATGCGGTTTCCGTTTCTTTTATTTTCTGATTTTTTTTTGTTGTTTTAATTTACTTAAAACATGTTTTCTCAGAATCCTAGGTAGGTTGGAAAAGATTGCTCTTCTTTCTCGCAACTATGCTAGATCCCGGGTCAGCCGGAGACCATCTCGTGCGGCTATAAGCCCCTCGTTTTGCACCCGTATTTCGACATCCCAGGTGGACAGCCTGTGCGAGGGTCCTATAGTGCAAGCGGTTTCCACCGGCCTAAAAGAAAAATCGAACCTAAGGACCGAGCCTCACATGTTCGTTTTGATGCGTTAGCCATGTGAATAGTGAACCGAGCCGGCCACTAAGTCAAGATCAGTCAAGAGTTTGGCATGGCCTCTCTTTCCCTTGCTTGCGCAAGGGATCTGTGACGTTAGGCGTTGGTTGGGTCATATTGTCGTGGCTGACGTATTAAAGGCTTGATGACATGGTGTCATGTGGGCATGGATGTACATCCGGGACGGAACATCTTCTGGGTGTAGCTTCGGAAATCAAGATCGGGTCGAGATTTTAGCATGACCTTTCATCGCTTTGCTTGCGCAAGGGATCTTGAGTTCTGAGCTTTGACCCAGGAAATGGCCGGCATGGGATATATATATCCAGGCTGTATGACACGGACCGGGTAAAAACCAACCGAGTCTGGACAGAGTGTGACTCAAGACTCAAACGTGCGTGGTTGACGCTTGGCTAGGATGGGATGTTTGGAATGATCACGTGCGCGTCCAAGAGGCCTAGGAAGACCAAACGGATCGCAACCGAGACCACTCCGGTCGAGGGTTGTAGTGTGCAGTGTATCCGAGGCAGCGAAGGCGCGTAGCGTGCGGTGTATCCGAGGCAAGAAGGCGCGTAGTGTGCGGTGTAACCGAGGCAGCAGTGCGCGTAGTGTGCGGTCTCTAAAATTCTTTTTCTGAGTAAAACAGAAGTTTTTGAAGAATTTTAAATGTATGCACAGATGTATATTGATGCATTTTTTTTTGTATTTTTATTTTTTTGTAAAATAAAAATGAAGCACGTGCACACACACACAACAGTTAAAGAAGGGGGTAAAATGAAAGTTTGACCCTCATCATCGTTTTAAAAATCTTTTGTTTTGTTTAAAAAGTTTTTAAAACAAAATATCCCCAGCGGAGTCGCCAACTGAAATTACCCGGATCCGAGAGGCAGCGCGTTCGCGCCCCGGCATCTGGCATTTCCCCCGCTTTGCAGCGGTTTGTTCGTTGGTTGGAGGTGTCTCGCCGTTTGTTTTCGCATTTGTAGAGTCGCCACGCCGTTTTTATTAAGCCCAAAACATTGAAAAAGGGCATCAGTTTAAAGATAATTTTAAACTATTTTTGTGTGATGAGATTTTGAGTTCGGAGGTCAGATGACTCCTCGGGAAGAGAATATTAGAATATTAGAGCTCACCCGAGTCGCCTCGTAAAACGAGTCTTTCGGATACCCCTAATATCCTTTAAATGTTGTGTGTGTGTGTGTGTGCTTTTAAAAATGCATGCTGTATCGGATGTCTACATTGTATGCTATGTATGGAAATGTATTGAAATAGTAATGGAAGGAAGCCTTACCAATGTTGGTTTGTGTCTGTCTTCCGCAGGGGAATAGTGTTTGAGGTCGGAGTAGCGTTCCGGTACG
Source organism: Adenophora triphylla var. japonica (assembly GCA_022495995.1). Lineage (NCBI taxonomy): Eukaryota > Viridiplantae > Streptophyta > Magnoliopsida > Asterales > Campanulaceae > Adenophora > Adenophora triphylla. Next base: position 469,293 of record JAFEMH010001212.1, on the reverse strand, counting down.
GATCGGGATTGCTTCGAGAGATGCCGGTTGTCTGCGGACAGAGTTTCGGCGTGAGTTGATGTTGCAGGCTGCGTTCGGGCAGAGGTTCGGCGTGCGCGGGGATCGTCGGGATCACTCGGGCAGAGGTTCGGCGTGCGTTGAGGTGGCAGGAGTCACTCGGGCAGAGTTTCGGCGTGGTTTGGGATCGCCGGTTTGACTCGGAAAGAGCCGGGACACCGTGGAAAGACAAGGCAAGGCCTCGGAGTACCACGAGGGGCCTCAGAGTACCTCGAGAGTGCCTCGGGGCAGCGCGGGAGCGCTCGGGGAGGCTTCGGAGCACCACGAGGGGGCTCGGAAGGCCTCGGAAGGATCCGAAAGGGGCCGGGAATGCCTCGGAAGGACTTAGAGGGGAAGCCAGAAGGCCTAGGGAGGAAGAGAGAAGTGGGAGGTGTCTCAAAATGAGGAGGGGGAGCCCTCTATTTATAGTGCCAGATTTGGTGCAAAGAGGTCCGTACGGACCTCCCTGGTAATCCAGACTTTTGGTTTTCCTCGATTTGAGGGAATCTGTGATGATGGAGGAATATTTGCAATTATGATGTTCCCTGTGCAATAAGGTCCGTACGGACCAAGTTGACATGCAAAGAGGTCCGTACGGACCAACTCTGCAGGGGGGTAATCATTTTCCCCGGGATTTGAGGGAATATTGTGGACTTTAAGAAGATTCAGTAATTATTAAAGCAAAGAGGTCCGTACGGACCATTATTGCTTTTCTAATTTCCTGAAAATTCCCAAAAGGTCCTTTTGTCCCTTTTTATCCCAGAAAGGCTCCTCACTTGATTTGGCTGGGGGTTTTGAGAAGGTTTTGAGTGCCAGGGGTCGTCGAGACTGCGTTGATGAGTCTGCGGTGCTTCCCGTGTGTTTGAAAGGGTGTGATCCAGATTTGGGTACTTACAGAGCCGAGCCCGAGTCGAGCTCAAACGAGTCGATCTCGAACAGAGCTCGTCGAACATACGAGCCGAACACGAGCCGGCTCGAAAAAATGACGAGCTTTAAAATCGGTTCGAGTTCGAGCTCGAGTTCACCTCGAGCCCACTCGAACTCGAGCTTTTTTCGAGCCGAGCCCGAGCCGAGCTCGAGCCGGCTCGGTTCGTGTAACAGCCCTATGTACAAGTGGGCGACCGCCCAGCTGAAGTGGCGACCGCCCAGCTCCTTTTATCAGCAACAGAAAAACGCTTGTACAAGTGGGCGACCGCTCAGCTTCAAAACTCAACGATGTTGAAACCTTTGTACAAGTGCGCGGCCTCCCAGGTCCAGTGGGCGACCGCCCAGGATCAGATCTCGCGTGATTTTGTTTCCTTTCCTTGTCTGTTTCTTTTGTTAATTAGGTTTCTTTTGTCAATTCCTTTTCAGGATAGAACTCTTTAGACCGGATTTCATTGTAACCTATATATTCATAAGTTGTGAAAGTGTGATAGCATCACACTTAGCCAAGTCAAAAGGTTGACTTAATTATGTTTTGTTACTTTCTGTTATAATTAATTTATGTAAATATTTTATTTATATTCACTAACCTATTAACCGAAAATTGTTATCTGTTTAGTATTATTTTGGTGATTTAAATAGGACTCTCATATGGATAAATGAAGACTTGAAGTGATAAAGAAGATTGAAGAGATAGAAGTTCTTTATTCAAGCTTATCCTTACCCGTTGCCTTGGCTATAAATACGAAGGCCAAGAGAGTTTACATTACATGGTTTTTACACTCCAAAAGGCTGAAGAGAATTCTGGCTGCAAGGAGTTTGTTTTAGTGAGAGTTCATTTTGATTATTTTGTCGTTCTCTTAATTTACATTTTTGTAATCAACTCGAAAGTTATTTCTAATAAGAGAAGTTTATTGTCTACAGCATATTGCTGTAGATAAGTGTTTAAACCTTTGTTTATTTCTTTTCTATTTTTATTATTCCGCTGCATTTCACTGTTGTGCTAGTGCTGGTGCAATAGCATCAGGACTCACATCAGTCTTCTGTGACTTCCTAGCCGCTCCATTTCTTTCAATTGGTATCAGAGCGTACACTCAACTTCACTGAGTGAGATCCAAGGAAGAGTGGTCATTATGGAAGGACACTTGAGTCAATACCGTCCCCCGGTTTTGGATGGAACTAACTATCCCATATGGAAAGCTAAGATGCGTCTCTTCATCAAAGCAATTGATGAACGAGCATGTCTTAGCATTATTATTCCATGGTCCCCTCCTAAGGTTGAAATGAAAAATAAAGAAGAAGAGGGTGAAACTTCCGAAAAGGTGTATAAAATTAAACCTGAGGAAGAATGGACCACTGATGAGGTCACTAGTGCTAACTACAATTCCAAGGCTCTTGGTGCTATTTCAAGTCATGTGGATGAACACATGTTTAGACTTGTTTTAAATCAAAATATAGCAAAGAAAGCCTGGGATATATTGCAAGCTCACTGTGAGGGTGATGATAGTGTCAAAGCCACTAGGTTGAGAATTCTCATGACCAAGTTTGAAAACTTGAGGATGAATGAGTCTGAGGATATAAAAGGCTATTCTGCTAGAATAAGAAAAATTTCAAATGAATGTCTCTCACTAGGTGAGCCTATTTCAAATGCAAGACTAGTATGCAAAATGTTAAGAACTGTCACTGATAAATTCAACATTAAAATAGCTGCTATTGAAGAAGCAAATGACACTGCAACCATGGCTCTAGATACTCTTGTGGGTAAGCTAACCATGTTTGAATTGAACATTTCTATTCAGCAACAACATAAAGCTGAAAGTGTTGCTCTTGCCTCTGCTCTTTCTAAAGCATCCTCAATTCCAAAAGAAATTGAGGAAATCTCAAATGAAATTGATATTTCAAATTTGGAAAATGAAGATGTTGCTCTTTTGACTAAAAAATTTACTTCTTTTCTCAAAAACAAAAGGGACACCAAATTTTCTTCCAGAAAACCAACTACGTTTGATAAACCAAAAGAGGATAATGAGAGTACTTTCAAGAAACCAATTAGTTTTTCTAAAAATAGATCTGAATCTGTTCAGTGTAGAGCATGTAAAGGGTTTGGACATTATGCAAATGAATGTGCCAATACTCTGAAGAAAAAGGGGATGAGCCTAAGTGCGACCCTTAGTGATAGTGAGGACGAAGATGAGTCGCTAAACTTAGCAATCATGAAAATCTCGCCTCCAAATCATGAACATCAATCTGATGTAACTTCAGATGTTATCACATCTAATATCACATCTTCTGAATCTGTTATAAACTGTTATACTTCCTCGCTGAATAAGAAGTCTGAAAATGAAGAAGAAGATGATGGAAACTATAACGAGCTACTGGATGCCTATGCTGAGCTATATGCCGATTGGGAAAAGCGTGTTGAAAAGATCGCTGTCTTTGAAAAGGTAACTGAAAAACTCTCTACTGAATTATCTAAAGTTAAAGATGAACTGAAGAATGCTTCTACTGAAAATGATAATCAAAAGGATTCTATTGCCAAACTTGAGGTCATGCTCACTAAACGGGATATTGAACGTGAAAAAACCAAAACCGAACTCACAGAGGCCAAGAAAACTTTTGAAAAGCAGAATACTGGAAAGGCAACTCTTGATGAGATTCTTAAAGTGAGCAAGTTTTCAAAAACAGGTCTTGGTTTTGAATCAAATTTTTTGAGAGAGGGAGAAAGTAGTTCCTCAAAACCTAAAACTTTTTACAACCAAAAATCATCAAACAAAAAGAAAAGATTCGTGTGCCATTACTGCTTCTTACCAGGTCACATAAGACCTTTCTGTTACAAGAGGATTCGTGATCTGGGGAAAGATGTTCCTCAGATGAGTGAACGAATGCATTCACATCACAACTCACATCGCCAAAAACCTGGTCAGTTCGTATGGGTTGAAAAGAAAAACATGGAATGCAAAGTAGTGTTTACCTCTCTCAAGAGCAGCATTGCTAGCTCATGGTACTTCGATAGTGGGTGCTCAAGGCACATGACAGGTAATGCCGAATTTCTCACTGATTACGTCACTATCAAAGGTGGGAATGTAAATTATGGGGGAGGAGCACAAGGTAAGATTGTTGGAAAAGGTACTTTATGTGTAAATGACATGCCTAAACTAAAAAATGTCTATCATGTAGAAGGATTGAAAGCTAATTTGATTAGTATAAGTCAACTATGTGATGACAATTTACATGTCAATTTTGACAAACATGAATGTAAAGTGTTTGATAACACTAATAAATGTTTGTTCACCGGAGTAAGGTCTCAAGATAATTGTTACAAATTTGGTGACAACTTATCATGCCTTAACTCTAAAACAAATGAACTTGAACTGTGGCATCAAAAATTAGGACATGCTAGCTATAGGAAAATAGAAGAATTAGTTAGGTTTGATGATGTTAAACACTTGCCCAAGCTTGACTTTAAACAATCTAGTCTGTGTGGTCCTTGTCAGAAGGGGAAGCAAACCAAAGCCTCTCATCCAAAAGTGGACCAAAGTTCCACGTTTGAAATTTTAGAATTAATACATACTGATCTTATGGGACCAATTGAGGTTGAAAGCTTAGGTAAAAAGAAATATTCATTTGTTTGTGTAGATGATTTCTCTAGGTATACTTGGGTGCTCTATTTAAAAGAAAAATCTGAAGCACTCGAAGTATTTAAAGTATGGTATAAAAAGGTGAAAAACTTGTATGGTAAGAAAGTTATCAAAATTAAGTCTGATCATGGAACTGAATATGAGAACACCTTGTTCTCAAAGTTTTGTGACTCCAAAGGAATCACCCATGATTTTTCAGCCCCTAAAACACCTCAACAAAATGGGGTTGCAGAAAGGAAAAATCGTACATTACAAGAGATGGCACGAGTCATGCTTAGTTCAAAAAACATCTCTAACCGATTTTGGGTCAAGCACTTAATACTGCTTGTCACATAGGAAACAGAGTTTATCTTAGAGTTGGATCAACCATGACTCCTTATGAAATACTCCTCGGTAAAAAACCTACTCTCAAGTACTTTCATGTCTTTGGATGCATATGTTATGTTCTAAATGATAGAGATTATCTATCTAAATTTGACTCCAAAAGTGACAAAGCTGTTTTCCTTGGTTATTCCACAAATAGTCGTGCTTATAGGGTTTACAATCTTAGAACCAAAACTGTTATGGAATCAATTAATGTCACATTTGATGATACTGCTGATTTAAACTTAAAATCTCTTGAAGATGACGTCTCGCATTGTATAGAGACAATGCAGAAACTCGGAATCAAATTGAATGACGCAAAGAACCGGATCGCAGAAGATGCAGTACCGATGCAAGCACATCATCACCTACATCGTGGCAAACAAACTCGGTTCAAATCAAGACTCGCATCGTGAAGAAGGCAATCTGGATAGGTCTAAAGACATACCCAACAGAGTGCAAAAGAATCACCCAATATCTCAAGTAGTGGGTGATGTAAATGATAAAATTAGCACAAGGGAAAAGCCTAGGGTCAACTACCGTGAGTTGGCTGGGCTAAATTGTGTTGAATCTCAAGTTAACAAGGTTAGTTCATGTTGTTTTGTTTCTAATATTGAACCTAAGAATGTTGTAGAAGCCATGAAAGATGATAATTGGATTATTGCCATGCAAGAAGAACTAAATCAATTTGAGAAAAATGAAGTATGGACTTTAGTTCCTAGGCCTATAGGGGGAAATGTAATAGGAACTAAGTGGATCTATAAGAACAAAACTGATGAAAATGGTCAAATTACCAGAAATAAAGCTAGGCTTGTAGCCCAAGGCTACACCCAAGTAGAAGGAATAGATTTTGAAGAAACATTTGCTCCTGTTGCTAGGATAGAATCAATCAGACTTTTACTTGCCATTGCTTGTTACTTGAACATCACTTTACATCAAATGGATGTTAAGAGTGCCTTCTTGAATGGTGTCCTAAATGAAGAAGCATATGTTGAACAACCTAAGGGCTTCACTGATCCCCACTTCCCTTATCATGTTTACAAACTTAAAAAGGCCCTATATGGATTAAAATAAGCCCCTAGAGCTTGGTATAGGAGGCTAACTGAACACCTCATACAAATGGGATTTAAGAGAGGTGAGGTAGATAAAACCTTATTTATTTTAAAAGAAAATATAGGAATATTAGTGGCCCAAATTTATGTTGATGATATTGTATTTGGATCATCTTCCAAAAACATGTTAGACTACTTTGTCACAAGTATGACCACCACCTTTGAAATGAGTATGGTTGGTAAATTAACCTATTTTCTAGGACTGCAAATAAAACAAAATAAGGAAGGAATTTTTATCTCTCAAAGTAAATATGCCAAAAACTTGGTTAAAAAATTCTCTCTTGACAATGCCTCTCACTTTAAAACTCCTATGGGATCTTCCCAAAAGTTGTGCAAAGATGAAAATGGTGAGGATGTTGACCCCACCTTATATAGAAGCATGATTGGAAGCTTGTTGTACCTTTCAGCAAGTTGTCCAGACATCATGTTTAGTGTTTGCTTGTGTGCTAAATATCAAGCTTGCCCCAAATTATCCCACCTCAAAGCTGTAAAAAGAATTATTAGATATGTAGGTGGAACTATCAATTTAGGGCTAAGCTATACTCGAGAAACCAATACAAATCTGGTAGAATTCAGCGACTCTGATTGGGCAGGCAACACTGATGATAGGAAAAGTACAACTGGAGGTTGCTTTTATCTTGGAAATGACTTAGTATCTTGGTATAGTAGAAAACAAAACTGTGTATCACTTTCTACTGCTGAGTCAGAATATGTGGCTGTAGGGAGTTGTTGTTCTCAACTACTTTGGATGAATCAGATGATTAAAGATTATGGTCTTAAAAGTGATATCCTAACTGTTTTTTATGATAATTTAAGTGCCATAGAAATATCAAAAAATCCGGTTCAACACTCACGAACTAAACACATTGACATTAGACATCATTTTATTCGTGATCTTGTTGAGCAAAAAATTATTAGCATGGAATCAATTAGCACTGAAAAACAAACTTGGCCGACATTTTCACCAAAGCCCTTGATTTTCGTAAATTTTCTACTCTAAGGAAATCTCCGAGTTTGTGTGTAATATAATGATGTGATCCCCGGTGTGATCACATCATAACTAACACCCGTATTCTACAATTCTAACAAAAAAATAAAAAAAAAATTAAAAAAATGCATTGCATGATTTATCTCAATGTGGTCACTTGTATTGCATCTTTGATTTATTTCCTCTCCGAATTGTGAATCCTTCTTAAATAGTAGTCAACAACCTGACTCGAAATTTATCTTACTAGATGTCTCTTGGTGGGTGCAAAAAAAAAAAAAAAAAATTTGGGAAACAGCTACTCCACTCATGGTATGAAGTCATTTCAATGTGATCAATATGTCTTCAAGAGAAAGTTTGAGTCAAATTGATAAGATCATTCGAAAGAGGGCTATCCATGAGAATAATGAAGAGTGAAAGCTACCCATAACATATTTTTCCACAAAAAAAAAAAAAAAAATTATATGTGGAAGCATTCTAGAGGTCAAGCAAGACAAGATTCTGATTCATTGCCTTTCTTAGAGGAAATGCGCCCCCTGATGTAATTACATACTATGCCACACATCTACTGAGATTTATCCTTCACATGTGTGTAATTTATGCATCATTAAATTTTAGATTGTTTTTCTAGTCAACCTGGTCCTTGGTGAAAATTTAAATCAAATGCTTTTCTACTTCGAATTAATTCTTGTTAAAATATTTTATGCTCAACAAAATTGCTTATAAATTTTTAAATGTCCATATGTTTAGGGGGAGTATAAATCTGTGTTTTTTTTTTCGGCTATGGTAAGTACATTATCTAAAACTAAAAAGTTTTTATTAATCCTTATCATAAAACAAAAAAGTGTTTATTTATCTTTATCATCTTAATCTCCAAAATTGTTAAGAACTCATTTTACTCCAAGAAGTCCAACCGGCCAAAGGGAATTAGTATTAGTGTTAGTACCCGATCCGAAAAAAGTGTTTTAATGAGTACAGGGACTGAAGCGCAATTCGGGAAAATTTGGGACTAAATTGGCACTTGGAAGCTTTTTGGGACCAAATTGGAATTTATGAAAAATTCAGGGACTAAAAGGGAAATATGGAAATTTTGGACGAATTTGATATATAAAAATTCCTGGGATTAAATGAAAGATAAAATTCCAAAGAGCGAAGTGCAAAAGAAGTCATTAAAGTGGCCAAAATGCAACGAGAAGATCGCGGGACGAAACGAATAACTAAATTATACAAAAGGCATTCAAGTTGGCTGGCCAAACCAAATTTATGGCCGAGGAATTGGACTACATGGCCGAGAGTTCTAAGCAAATTGGGGCCGGCCAGGGAGGCCATTTGGGGCCGGCTGGGCAATTGCAATTTGGGCCCTAGAAAGGTTGGCCGATCGACCCTAACTTGGGATAATCATTATCTTTTAAAAAGCTGCCGATCAAATCCTTATCTTTTAAGGTAGTGCCGATCGATCCTTATTTTTAGGGCCGATCGACCCTTTATTTTGTGCCGATCGAACCTTATTTTTAGGGCCGATCGACCCTTTATTTTGTGCCGATCGAACCTTATTTTTAGGGCCGATCGACCCTTTATTTCGGTCCACCCAATTACCGAAACACTATAAATAGGGTGCCCGGCTCCCATATTCAACACACAATTTACTCGGGAGAAGCGAGACTACACTTGCTTTACCCACAGTTTTTCTTACTCTCTTCGAATCGCCCTAGATTCGACCTCTCAAAGTCTTGCTACAATTGGTAAGACTCTTTTTAATATTTTTGTTCTTTATTATTATTGTCTTTATTATTATTATTGTTTGCATGCTTAGTATATTTTAATTACTTTATTTCTTGCTTATGTCATATATGCTAGATTTAGGGTTGTTTTAATATATTTAAATATGTAATAGCCGAGGATGATCTAAGGTTTCGCCTAAGAAACCCAATGGATCTAGGAACTATTTCTTTCCTTCCACCTTAGTTATAATTATCCCATGATCAACAATCCCCCAAGGATGAACGTTGATTAGTGCACCTTCCGAGGGCCTAACTCAAAGGTTCTAGGGTGTGATCATCAATAAATTCTTTCTCTCCCCTCCTCCTTATGCATGATCCCGTTTCTTCTATCTATTCCCGTAAACACCGCACACAACCAACACCCCACATGCTAGAAAGACCGATCCGTCGGGCAATAGGAGTGATAGCGTTTCTTCTTCTTTGTAACTTGACCCCGAACCCAATTAATCGTTTAGCCTTTTTTCAAAGCTTTGGGCTATATCAAAGTGGCGTGGCGACTCTCAAAATTAAACTAATATTTTAATATGGTTTAAATCGAGTGTCACTAAATGAATATCCTATTTCGATCCGACTTTATATAATTAATTATTTCAAACTTCCGAATGCGCGTTGCATCGGGACGGGTATTCACAAAGGGCGACTCGCTGGGACTGTTTTGAAATCTTTTCAAACTAAGTGGGTCAGACTTTCGTTTTCTTGTATGGTGTTGTATTTTTACTTCCTTTTTCTTTTTCTCCTATTCTTAACTGTTGCATCTCATAAAAAAAAAATCTTTCTCTTTTTTCCTTAAAAAAAAAAAAGAATTAGACTTTTTACCTCACACTACCACTAGAGTCCGTGTCACACTGCACAGCTACCCCTTAACCCTTCGGAGAAGCCAAAGTGCGGGAAGTGTGGTGATCATGTTGCCTCCCTTCCGAGTCTCACTTGGCCATCCACTCATCAGTGCGCTTCGCCGCACGGTGGGAGCCTCGAAATCTAAACCTTGTGTCACCCACTTTGCTAAGAATACACTCCTTGTGACCGGTTGGTTTGACTAGCTTTTTCATGTAGACAATTAATAAGGTCTTTATGTTGAGTCACTACGAATCAGTGATAAGTCAAGATCTATAGAGAGAAAAGAGCACAAAAAATTTGATTTCCTTTTAAAGGATGTGCCATGTAAGGTCGAGTGCTTGTTAAAAGATCTTGTCTTATCATAGGTCTGTAGTACTTCCCATAAATATCATCTTAAATGTCTATATGAGACGGTTAGTCGTTAGGATCCACCACTTTAGGACATTTAGTTAGTTGCGAAAAAGGGGTATCCCTTCCAACCAAGAGTAGGTTCTATAAAAATGGAAGGCTTTTTTTGTAAATAAAATGCTTAACTATCCCTCATTTCTAGGACCCTTCGAGGTCCGCTCCTCATTTCTAGGACCCTGCGAGGTCCGCTCCTCTTTTCTAGGACTCGCCGAGGTCCGCTCCTCATTTCTAGGACCCGCCGAGGTCCGCTCCTCATTTCTAGGACCCTCCGAGGTCCGCTCCTCTTTTCTAGGACCCGCCGAGGTCCGCTCCCCATTTCTAGGACCCTCCGAGGTCCGCTTCTTTTCTAGGACCCGCCGAGGTCCGCTCCTCATTTCTAGGACCCGCCGAGGTCCGCTCCTCATTTCTAGGACCCTCCGAGGTCCGCTCCTCTTTTCTAGAACCCGTCGAGGTCCGCTCCTCATTTCTAGGACCCGCCGAGGTCCGCTCCTCATTTCTAGGACCCGCCGAGGTCCGCTCCTCATTTCTAGGACCCTCCGAGGTCCGCTCCTCTTTTCTAGGACCCGCCGAGGTCCGCTCCCCATTTCTAGGACCCTCCGAGGTCCGCTCCTCTTTTCTAGGACCCGCCGAGGTCCGCTCCTCATTTCTAGGACCCGCCGAGGTCCGCTCCTCATTTCTAGGACCCTCCGAGGTCCGCTCCTCTTTTCTAGAACCCGTCGAGGTCCGCTCCTCATTTCTAGGACCCGCCGAGGTCCGCTCCTCATTTCTAGGACCCTCCGAGGTCCGCTCCTCTTTTCTAGGACCCTCCGAGGTCCGCTCCTCTTTTCTAGGACCCGCCGAGGTCCGCTCCTCATTTCTAGGACCCGCCGAGGTCCGCTCCTCATTTCTAGGACCCTTCGAGGTCCGCTCCTCATTTCTAGGACCCTTCGAGGTCCACTCCTCATTTCTAGGACCCTTCGAGGTCCGCTCTTCATTTCTAGGACCCTTCGAGGTCCGCTCCTCATTTCTAGGACCCTTCGAGGTCCGCTCCTCATTTCTAGGACCCTCCGAGGTCCGCTCTTCATTTCTAGGACCCTTCGAGGTTCGCTCTTCATTTCTAGGACCCTCCGAGGTCCGCTCTTCATTTCTAGGACCCTCCGAGGTCCGCTCTTCATTTCTAGGACCCTCCGAGGTCCGCTCTTCATTTCTAGGACCCTCCGAGGTCCGCTCTTCATTTCTAGGACCCTCCGAGGTCCGCTCCTCTTTTCTAGGACCCTCCGAGGTCCGCTCCTCTTTTCTAGGACCCGTCGAGGTCCGCTCCTCATTTCTTGGACCCTTCAAGGTCCACTCTCCATTTCTAGGACCCCGAGGTCCGCTCTTACTTCTTGGACCCTTCAAGGTCCACTCTCCATTTCTAGGACCCTCCGAGGTCCGCTCTTTACTTCTTGGACCCTTCAAGATCCACACTCTACCGCGGACCGCTCTAGGATCGCCTTCTCTATCTTGGACCGTTCAAGGTCCACTCTTTGACCCTTCGTGGTGCTCTTCCTATACTATGTCCACTCTCCCAATCTTGGACCATTCAAGATCCACTTCTCATATCTTGGACCGTTCAAAGTCCACTCCTCATATCTTGGGCCGTTCAAGGTCCGCTCCTCTTCTCTTGGACCCTTCAAGGTCCGCTCCTCTTCTCTTGGACCCTTTAAGGGCCACTCCTCTTCTCTTGGACCCTTTAAGGTCCACTCCTCTGCTCTTGGACCCTTTAAGGTCCACTCCTCATCTCTTGGACCCTTCAAGGTCCACACTCCTCATATCTTGGACCGTTCAAGGTCCGCTCTTCTTCTCTTGGACCCTTCAAGGTCCACTCCTCAATTTAGGACCCTTCGAGGTCCACTCTCTCTATCTAGGACCATTAAAGGTCCACCTTTCCACCTGAGACTCTTCGAGGTCCACCCCTCGTCTCTTGGACCATCCATGGTCCATTCCTCTACCTTTGACCACCCACGGTCTACATCCTTCAAGTTAGGACCCTTCAAAGTTCTACCTCTTATCTCTTGAACCATCCGCAGTTTGCCCCCTTAGCCTTAAAACCATCCATAGTTTAGATCCTTTATCTCTAGCACCCTTCAGCCAAAGACCCACCTAGATCAAACCTCTCTCGACCCATATAGATCAAACCACCATCTAGGGCCTACCTAAGCCAACTTACCAAGTCCGATTAGCCTGTCTAGATCACCCTCACTTATATTTGACCAAGGATCGAGTCATCTTCCTCTCCTTTTTTCACCAAACGGACTCTTTTACATTCATCCTCTCTCTTTCTCTAAACTTAACCCCGGTTGTATCATCAATCTGGGCCCTCGAACTACGGTGACTCCGAGACTCATACCTTAAATGGTAAGGGTTACGTAGGCAACTTCAGCCCGGTCCAAACTCTCAAATTGTGGAGATCAACTATTTTCTGGAGATGCCTTAAGATTAATTGTGAGTCTAATTCAACTCATTGGTTTGACTTCGCCGTGATGTTCTTACTGTAATTCGAGATCATGTCTATGGAGAAAAGCTTTGAAGCCCTCAAAGAAGTCTCAAACATGAGGTTGGGAGTGATCAACCTCCTCAAAGACATGCATGAAATTGAGCAGCATCATTTGTCCTACATTCAGGAATACTTGAGAAGAGTTCCTCCTCCTGTTGGGTATGCATGTTTTAACCCTCCTATTTTGTATTAGATTTGATTGATACCATAACCTCCTATCTATTTTAAGGACTTTAGGACCCTATGTAATGAAGCTTAGACTTCAATTTTTTAGCTAAGTCCATTTTATAGAATAGGTTAATCTTAGGCTTAAAGAAGGGCACAAGACTCTTTCGGAAGCAAGGTCATAGATCCCGCAGCATTCAAACCGCCCCTGGCGAACCGCACTTGTAAAACCGCAAGTGTAGTTCTACCTTGAATCTCGTCCATTGAACCAACCGCATGTAACCGCCTGAACCGCACTCCGTGCAGTTCATGTGCAACCGCATCCATGCAACCTCCTGGTGTAGCAAAACCGCACATTCCTAACCGCGTCTCACCAACCGCATCCAATGATTGGCTACTTGAAGTGAACAACTTTTTATCCGTTGGAATCCACGTCAGCAATATCAAAAGTCAACCACCATATCTTGTCACGTGATTCAATGTCGAAAAGATCCGCAAGGATCTTGAAAAGATGACAGTGTCCTAACCTCATTGCTTGCAACTGGAGCCTCGATCGCCTTTATCTCGCAGCACTGCATGTACTAAAGGACAAAAGTGGTTGCCGTGGGACCAATGGGAAAGCATCAAGTACCGTCCTTGAACAAATGTGTCCAACGGCTATATTTGAGATGCTTGGGTATAAATACCCCAATCTTCACCATTTGAAGATTGCTTGAAAATATTGAGAAATTGCCGTGATCATCGAAGTCAAGCTCGCCGTAAATTCTTAGTCCTTTCAATCTTCATCTTCATACTTCAAGAAATATTCCTAGCCCGTAAATCAAGCCTTAACACATTCAAGAATCATTGAGCTCTACATCTCACGCATTTAAAGAGCCTCGATCTTGTTTCTCACACACACACCTCTCTTGTCTAAACACATAGTTTATTCATTTGAGATACACCGGTTATAGTTTTGGATTTGTTCTTCATAGAAAAGATTTTATTGTACTTTGTAATCTCACAATACTTAATATAAAATCTCTCTTAGAAATCCAAGACTAACCATTTTGGTAGTGGACGTAGATCGTTTATCGATTGAACCACTCCAAATAGCGTGTTCTTACTTTCTCGCATTTATATTTCTTGTGCTTGCTAATTATTTATCTTTGTCTCTCGTTTGATCTTTATTTAGCTATCCATTAATGTGAAATAGTGTTTGGAGTTAACAAAGTCAAAACCACACGTGTTTGTAAACCGCTCTTCCCAAAACCGCACCACCAAAACCGCATTTTACAAACCGCCTCTCAAAACCGCTTTACACTCTATTATTCCGCCGTGCATTTACACTATCACTTGCGCCTATTATCAACCTGCAAGAGGATTTTGTAAGCAAGAGATTCAGCTTTTTTAAAAGAGGGCGAAAATTTTTAAACAAAGCCTATTCACCCCCTCTAGCCGTATTTTCACCCTCGTTGCCTCCTTTGGGACCAACAAGTGGTATCAGAGCTTGCACCTTTTAAAACCACTGTTTTTCAAGCTTAACAGCTTGTGTGCCGATTCAATATGGCAACCTCAAAGACAATGACTACTGTTAACTATTCACACATTCCAATGTTGGACGAAGACCACTTTGACATCTGGAAGTGCCGAATGCTTATTCATTTGGAAACCATAGATGAAATGCCGTGGAGTGCGTGATCAATGGCCCTCTAATTCCAATGAAGGCTAACACCGATGCAACCACCAATGCCGAAACTCCAGAGGTCAAAAAGCCAAAAGATGAGTGGTCGGATGAAGAGAAAGATTAGTTGCCTTGGACAAAGAAGGCGAGGTTCATCATTTCGGAACCCTCCCCGTATCAACTCTACGTAAAGTGATGTACCTCAAAACCGCAGCGTATGTGGGATGCCATAGAGAGCTACCTCGAAGGTGACGAAGAGTGCAAGGAAAACAAATTATACACCGTTGAAAGATCCTACAACAACTTCAATGTAAAATCCAACGAAACTTTGCGTCAAACCTACGATCGCTATGTTGAGGTAGTTAATGCTTGTAGATCTCTTGGTAAAACTTTAACCGATAAGGAAATCAATATGACTTTCCTATCTCGCTTAGGTTCTAGATGGGTAAATAAGGCTACCTCTCTAGAAGACTCCAAAGTATTGGGTACTTGGTCATTAAGTAACTTGTATGCCAATCTTAGAGTCTATGAACTTAAATTAAATCATATCAAGAGATAGAAGGAAAACCAAATCGCTTTCTATGTCTGTAGTGGAACATGAAGAGAAACCATCCACATCCAATCAAACCACTGATCCTTCCATATCAACCTCATCACTCATCGAGATGGATGATGATGATTTTGCCATGTTTGTGAAAAGATTCCAAAAATTTAGAAAATCCTCAAAACCTTTCACAAAATCTTTTTCAAAAGGCAAACCTCCTGCAACATTTTCTAGGGCTGCAGATACAAAGAAGAAGAGTGACTTGGTTTGCTACAACTGTAGAAAACCTGGCCACTTTGCATCCGAAAGTGTCCACAAACCTAAATATGAATACATGAAAAAGAAAACTTTTCCTTCGAAATTTTCTCATCGTAAGGGAATGGTTGCTGAGGAGGAAGAGAATTCCAAGGAATTAGCAACTTGGATTGAAACAGATTCTGAGGATGGAAGTGATGATGGTTGCAGACGCTTCTGATGACTCAGATTCTGAATCATTTGAGTTGCATGATATGGAGGAAAAGGAGGTTTTTGCAAAACTTCCAAATTATAAATTGGATGATGATATTAAACTTACTCCTAGCATTAAGATAGGAAATTGTTCGTATTCACGTCCCATTTTCTCATCTAAAACTGCTCCACCTTCAAAAGCTATTCCAAAGAAAATTTTGAAAAAGGTGGTGGAAGAAGTTTCTCCCATGGAACATGAAAAGATGTTCAAGAAAGCTGAAATGGTGATCCATCAGTTCTCAAATCTTAAGAAAGCCTTAAGCTTAGCTCATGATGAACTTAATCTGTACAAGACGGAGAAAACTGTGATGAGGTCTGAAATTTCTAATCTTAAGGACCAAATCAAACAGATGACTCCTCTTGCTGATCAAAACCGCATCCTTGAAACTAAGGTTGCTGCACTTCAACTCAGGAATGATGACTTGGTAACCCAAATCGATGATCGCCAAAAGATTATTGATTCGTGGCTCAAGTCTCAATCCACCAAGGATAAAATCTTGACTTCCAAGTTCCTCCCGGAACTAAGGATGGTCTAGTGGTCTGATCTCGAGGAAGAGGAGAAGTGTGCATCCTCGAGTGAAAAGGATGAGGAATTTCCAACTAATTCAAAGAAATTCCCAAGGGGAAGCATGCTAAAGGAAAGGGTAAAGGAAGACAAGTAAATTATGTCTACCCTAAAGGAAAGCAATATGGGAAGAATTCGTGTTAAAACCTAAGAATTCTGTGGAAGCATCTGAAGAGGAAATGGCTTATGGAATTGGTAGAATCCCTACTCCAACCGCTTCGGTGGAAAAGGCGGTTCTGTTAACCTGTGTCTCGACCGCGCTTCTTCTTCGACCGCTCCTCCCGCCTTCAAAAGGTGAATAGCGTTCCTGTAAAATACGTGGTCAAACCAAAGCCTCGTTCCCTTCAGACGCCTGGAATGTTAGCCGGAACCGCACCTCCCAAAACCGCTTCCTTGTCCTAAACCGCATGCAACTCCTAAGAAGAGTAAGGAGTTAGTAAAACCTCATGAAGCTTGTAGCTATTATAAATGTTCTGCGGTGTGATGGTTTAGGTCACAAGGCCGCAGAATGCCTTTTGCGGTTCACATCCAATGCCAGGAAGAGCAAACCTCCTTCGTCAAACAGTGTGGGTCGTAAAGGGTTGCTAACTTCAGACCCAAGGAATAAAGGGGGACCTCGTTCTTAATGTTTACATTTCAGGTCCTCTCGCTTCATGGCCGGTCACTCCAAGGATAATGAATGGTATCTTGACAAAGGGTCGCCAAGACATATGACTCGGAGATAGATCATTACTTGAAGATGTCGTTGAAGCAAGTGGTCCATCCGTAACCTTGGGTGATAACAACAAAGGCAAGACCATTGGATATGGTGTTATAAGGAGAGGAAACCTAACTATTGAGAAGGTTTCTCTTGTCGATGGACTCAAGCACAACCTCCTTTCAATTTCTCAATTTTGCGACAAAGGAATGCTTTGCAACTTCACGTCATCAAATTGCTTTATCAAAGATAGCATTTCCGGCGTCACCCTACTCACAAAGGGATTCGTAAGAGTAATATTTACATTATTGATCTAAATTCCCGCATGTAGTATTACTAATCTCTCGTTTTGTAGCTAAGAATGTGAGCGAAAATAGTTGGCTATGGCACAAGAGGTTGAGCCACTTGAACTTCAAGTATCTTGCAAAGATTGGTAGGGAAAACCTCGTTCGTGGTTTACCCAAAGTGGCCGACCACCATCCAGAGAAATGCAAAGGCATGCCACTGTAAGCAAACCCGCGTCGTCTTTCACCAAGAAGACCGCTCCATCAACTTCAAGATGCTTACAACCGCTTCACATAGATTTGTTTGGACCCGTAACCACCGCCAAAGCATTGGAGGAAATAGATATACCTTAGTGGTGGTGGATGATTATTCAAGATATACGTGGGTTGAGATGATGATTTCCAAAGAGGATTGTTATGAGATTCTCACCGCACTATTTAGACGGCTCCAAACTCAAAAAGAAGATGACATCGTTAGTGTTCGATCGTATAATGGAACGTAATTTAAGAACAACGGTGTTGCTCAAGATTGTGATGACCATGGGATTGATCACAATTTTTCAATCACCGGTGTTCCACAACAAAATGGGGTTGTGGAAAGGAAGAATAGGACGTTGATTGAGGCCGGAAAGACAATGATATCCAAGCGAAGCTACCTCGCATTTTTGGGTCAAGCAATCAATACCGCATGCTTCACTCGTAACCGCTCCTCATCAACAAAACCTATAATAAGACTCCCTATGAGCTTTGGCGAGGAAGAACCCCCAACATTGCATTCTTCAAGATCTTTGGCCGCAAATGTTTTGTCCTCTACAACGGAAGAGAAAATAGAGGTAAATTCGGAGCCAAGGCCGACGAAGGTATTTTTGTTGGGTATGCTAAACATTCTAAAGCTTTTCGTGTTTTCAATAAAACTAGTTTAAAAATAGTAGAGTCTCGTCCATGTTACTTTTGATGAGCATTCTCTCCTTGAGCCACATTTGGCTCCAAATGTTGCCGATGATTTTGTTGAGCATAATGAACTGTGCGAACCATCTCAAACCGCACCCGAACCTCAACCGCAAAATCCAAAGACCCTCAACCGAAATTCCCCAAAACCGCAATTTTCAAACCGCACCAAGTTCCTACTCCGTGATGCAAATCCAAGGGAAGAAGAAGTTGAGAATTCCCTATCCAGCCTTATAGAACCTCTTCGTCAACTTACCTTCCATGACTTCATCAAGGATCTAACGATGTTCCAATTGAAGATCTTCAAAGAAACCTCACCCAACCAGACTTACCCCTG
Organism: Adenophora triphylla var. japonica; assembly: GCA_022495995.1. Lineage (NCBI taxonomy): Eukaryota > Viridiplantae > Streptophyta > Magnoliopsida > Asterales > Campanulaceae > Adenophora > Adenophora triphylla. The sequence goes on along the minus strand of JAFEMH010001212.1, from coordinate 450,987 downwards.
AGGTTCGTGAAGTCGCTAGCCACCCTCACTAATGTGATTGGTGATTCGTTTTTCCTGTTCAAACAAGGAGATCAAATTATGACGAGCATACTTCACTTTTATCTCAAGTTGAACCCAAGAAGATTGATGAAGCACTCCAAGATTCCAAGCTTGGGTCGTTGCTATGCAAGAAGAACTCAACCAAGCTTTGAAAGATGCAAGGTCTCGGACTTTGGTGCCTAGACCTCAGGATCAAGGAGTAATAGGAACTAAGTGGGTATTTAGGAATAAGATGGACGAGAATGGAAGCATCACTAGGAATAAAGCTAGGTTGGTTGCACAAGGATATAGGCAAGAAGAAGGAATTGATTATGATGAAACCTTTGCTCCAGCTTGCAAGATTGGAAGCTATCGTAATCTTCTTAGCCTACGCCTCTTTTAAGCGTTTCAAGTTATATCAAATGGACGTAAAGAGTGCATTCCTCAACGGCGAACCGCAAGAGACCGTGTATGTTGCCCAACCCCCGGATTTGAAGACTCCAAATTTCCCAATCATGTCTACAAACTCCAAAAAGCTTTGTATGGACTTAAGCAAGCTCCAAGGGCATGGTATGAGACTCTTTCTAAATTTTTACTAGAAAAGGGATTTAAACGGGGTAAAATTGATACAACTCTTTTTATTGCCAAATATAATGAGCATACTTTACTTGTTCAAATTTATGTCGATGATATTATTTTTGGTTCTACTAATGAGTTACTTTGTAAGCGTTTCGAGAAGCTAATGAAAAGCAAGTTTGAGATGAGCATGATGGGAGAATTAACTTTCTTCCTCGGGCTTCAAATCAAGCAATGCGAAGAAGGTATTTTCCTCACCAAGCTAAGTACACCAAGGAGCTAATAAAGAAGTTTGGATTAGAAAATGCTAAAGCATATGATACTCCTATGGCCACCGGCAATAAGCTAGATAAGGATCTCAAAGGTAAGAAAGTTGATCAAACTTTATATCGAGGTATGATCGGCTCATTACTTTACTTAACCGCTAGTAGGCCGTATATTATGTTTAGTGTCTCGTGTATGTGCTCGCTATCAAGCTGCATCCTAGAGAAGCACATCTTATTGCAAAGCGTATAATCCGCTATTTATCCGGAACCACTAACCTTGGACTTTGGTATTCCAAAGATTCGAACTTCGATCTTGTAGGTTATTCAGATGCAGATTATGCAGCCTTGTACTATTGACAGAAAAGCACTAGTGGTACTTGTCATTTCCTGAATAGACTAGTTGCTTGGGCGCAAGAAGCAAGCTTCGCCAAAGTGTCAACCACGGAGGCCGAGTATATTGCCGGTAGTTGTTCTGTCAAATCCTCTGGATGAAGCAATAGCTTGGTAGACTATGGAATCCACGAAGGGAATTGCCCCATCATGTGTGACAACACTTCAACTATTTCAGCCTCCAACAACCCCGTCATGCATTCCAAGACCAAGCATATTGATATCAAGTATCATTTCCTCAAAGACCATGTGGAAAAGAGGAATATCCATTTAGAGTACGTGGGACAGACAACCTGCATTGCCGACATCCTCACAAAGGCTCTTGACTCCAAGAGGTTTTCTTTCCTTAGAGGAGAAATGGGTATGCTTGAACTTAAATAAATTCCATTCTTTTTATTAACTAACTTGGTTGTTAAGTATAGTTTCAATTCCACTGTTGAACCGCGTGTACCAAACCGCAAGGATGTCCAACCGCACTGCAGCCAACCGCTTCACTCAAACCGCATGCCGCAGCCTCAACCGCTGACCTCAACCGCGTTTCAACTTGGAGTAATTTCTAACTTTTGCTTATGTTAAAAAAAAAAAAAAAAAAAAAAAAAAAAAAAAAAAAAAAAAAAACCTGTTCAACTTCCTTTTATTTATTTTTCAGTCCTTCTTTTTTTTTCTTTAAGGGTTTATTTGCAAATGTTTTCCCACGAAAATTTAAATTTTGAGAGCATTTAATGCAAAGGGAACATTAGCATTAAATGGCCTTCATGTCAGCCGTCATTGGTTGATGTGTGAAGCTGAAAGGGTGCTATTTTGCAATGATTCACTGAGTTGGTGAAGCTAATGTGTCCTTTCAACTGCCAAACCCTAATCCTTTCCTATAAATGGAAGACATACCTTACCTTTTCAAACTTTCCATTCTGTTTTCTCTGGCACCGTACCTTCTCTGTGTCAGTTTACCAACTCTCTTTCTCTCTCTAACTCTCAACTGTCTTAAAGACTTAAGTTTTTCTTCAAATCAATGGCTCCCAAACCCATTGAAGACATGGTATGATTTCTTAAACCTAAACATCTTACTATTCTGCAAATCATTCTTGTTTATCTGTTAAACTGCCATTGTTGAACCCTTGAAAGCTTCGAACACCCATAAACTAACTATTGTTCATATGTTCTTCATTTCTTAATCATTTTGCATAAAATTTGTTGGGTTGTGTTCGGAATCTTGCCTAGATTAAGAATATATACTTTATTTCATGATCTACACATATTTTGGGTACGATTTTGAATTTTAAACTTCTTTAGTTTCGAAACCCACTTTATGATTTCTCCATTTTCTGGGTGATTCCGAGTAAAGTAGATGTTTTTATTGTTATATTATGAATCTACTGCTCAATGTGATCATTTTGACATGTTATTTGATCATTTTGGTTAACATTTTTTTCAAAATCTTGTTCTTGGTGTTCTTCGTGTTCTTCATGCCCTCACGTAACTGTTCCTCATGCTTTTTCGTAAAAAATTCTTATGTTTTGGCTTGACCTAATTTTCAAACCTGTTTTTCCATACTTAGAAAATTTCTGAAAATTTTACTTTGTTACATGTTTAAACCGCATGCCATTGAACCGCTTTATTCAAAACCGCATGCTATGTTTTGAAACCGCACTTATAATTGCTTAATTCTCGTTTCAAAACCGCATCCCTGAACCGCATATTTTTTTCACTTCTAAACCGCATGCTGAAAACCGCATATACATTTTCAAACCGCATGCTAGAAAATTACTTAAGTTTTACTAAGTATATAGGCTGGACACCATAAATTTCCTCTCTAAGCACCGCTTGCAGTGTGGGATAATTTTGGATTACAATGCCACGTACTAAGTATATACTTTTGTATTTTTCTTATTTATTTCCTACCTATGTTCACAATTTCTTGTGGTTGGAAATTTTCATTTCCAAAACCGCACTATTGCCAACCGCATGTGTGCCCCAACCGCATAATGAACTGTGATTTTACAAAAATGATCTAACTTGTGTGTTTTATTTGTAGAATACCAAGTATTTTCTCGCCATGTTGGGAGATAAACGAACCCGAGAGTTGCATCGATGCTCTTGGAAGAGAGATGATAAAGAAGATGAAAGCCTCGAATCCTTCCTCTTCAACAAACAGCAATCTTATACCATCCCTCTGTTTATTGATCAATTCTACGAGACCGCAGTCAAGGGGGAGACCGTCCTTTCGGATGGAACTAAGATCCCCAACTTAGTGGGAATTGTAGAAGGATTCAAAGTCTCTATTGACTACCTAGATATCAGAGGCACCTTTGAATTCCACGTATCTAATGCTCCAGCTTGAAGTATCCCAGAGATCCAAGATGCTACTTGCTCCACTCTCACCGGAAGGCCGGATTCCTTGTCTCGGCTCCTACAAGAAGAGAGCAAGGAAAGAGTTTGGAGAACTCGATGAGCCACTTCAGTGCTACATAGTTGGAAAGTCTCGTGTGTGGAAAACCGGAAACCACAACAACTTTACTTCTCATCGGCAAGATTGCCGTGCTATCTTCATTGGCATGAAGCTCCATTGGCCCAAGATCTTGATGAGAGAACTGCCGCAAAGATTGATGCTTACCAGCCTAAAGACCAAAGATGTGCATACCGGTGGAGACCCTTTGGGAGATTGCCGACCGCCATCTTTGCCAATTATCAACACTTGGAAGATATGAGGACTACTACCCCCGACATTTGCTTTCACCGGGGAGATGAAGAATCCTTAGGCCTCAAGACTTTACACTCCTTCGCATTCTCTTTTGGCAATGATGACTACAGTGGCTCTCTATGATGCCGATACCTTCCAACCCAAAGAACCTTTTGTTGAGATGACCTCGCTACCGCGGTCAAGGGCTCCGACTAAAGCCGCAAAGGCGGTTTCTAGAAAAAGAAAAGCTCCCGCAGTAACCACTTATAAAGAAATCTAAAACCGCACCTACCCAACCGCGTGGTGCATCCGGTGCGCAGCCCTAGCAAGAAAAAGCCAAGAAAAGAAAAAGAAAAGATGACACTTCGGATGAAGTGATTGAAGAAGAAGAAGCAAGAGGAAGATGCATCTATTCCTCCATTGATTGCCAAGGCCAAAAGGCAAAGGAAACTCAGCCGAGCTAGCCAAGATGACAGATGAGGAGCTAGCTGCTTACTATACAGCTGAGATTGATAGAATAAAAAGGAAGCAAGCTGAGAAGGGTGCCGCCAGAAAACAAAGGAACCAATTCCCCAACCGCCACCTTCTCAACCGCCCCAAACCCAAACTCTTATTCCAACACCACCTCAATCTCCTAACAGTTCCCATCATTCCTCACCAGCCAAAACTCTACCCTCTAAACCGCTCTCTCCTCCTCAACCGCAAAGAGCTGCAACCGCTCAGGGGGAGAAACCTAAGAGGGTTAAACAGATTGCCAAAAAGAATACTCCAACCAAAGGCCCCAAGCGGTTTCTTAAAAGAGTTAGAAATCAACCTTCCCCTTCTCCATCCCCTTCTAAATCTTCTTCCTACTCCACTTCCCATACACCGTCCCAATCCCCTTCTAAATCTCATTCTTCCTCCTATCAATCCAAATCACCAACTCCCTCACCTCAGAAAACAAACCGCTCCCCATCTATCCAAAATTCAAACCGCGCCCAATCACCACCTTACTCACATCACACTCCAGCCATCTCTATTTCAAACCTTAACCGCGACAAAACACCATCCCCTAACCGCGTCAATACTCCTCCACCTTCTGAACATTCCCCCCAACATAAATCTCCTACTCCTGACCGCCTTCCAACCCCACCTCTTCAAACCTCTCCCATTCCACAAACTTCACCTACTCAACAGAAATCCCCTTCTGTTGAAGTTCACACCACCAGTTCATCCTCAAATTCCAACCCTATAACTTCTGCTATTCCAAATGTTATCATTCCACCTCCTCCAACCGCACCTATCTCAACCGCACCTATCTCAACCGCACCAATCCCCTCAATACCTATCCCAACCGCCTCTATCCCTTTACCCCAAACACAACCAATTCCTCCCTCAACCGCTTCACCTTTCACAGTCCCTGCCAGCCGCCTTTTCCAAACCCTTCTGAATCCTTTATCTCAAACCGCTCCTACAACCCAATCTCAACCGCCTCCCTCATTTACCCATATCCCTTCAACCTCAACCGCACCTCCAACCGATTACTCCCAAATTCTTTCAACCCTTAATCTTATCCAAGGCCAACTTCTCTTAAACCAAGGCCACATGATCAAGCTAACCGCCTCAAATGCCGCTCTTGAGGCCTCCAATAATTCCCTAACCGCTTCCAACCAAACCCTTCTAGCCAAGGTGGATGCTCAAGCCCTAGAATTGGCAAATCTTAAATCCTTTTTGATTTATACCATTAAGGGGGAGAGAAGTTCCTCTATCCAAACCGCTGAAGCCGTTAAAACCGCAGCCTACAGAGTGTTTTCGTGGCTTTAAAGAAGATCTTGCCCGAGGAGTGCTTAGTGCTATGGGGTGACGCCGTTTCAAAAACCCAACTTCATGAAATGCTCACAAATCTTTCCAGTGAGTTTGTCACCTCCACCAACATCGCACTAATTGCTTTCATGAAGACCCTCCAAGAAACCCAACCGCAAAGAAGCCTCAACCTCGCCCGCTCCTTCCCAAACCGCTCTAGATGACTTGCACCGAAAATTTTTACCGAACCGGACTCCCTTAAAGATAGAATAAATGTTGATCTCAACATAGTGGGAGACAAGATCAAAGAGCAAGTAAGGAATTTTGATGATGATATCTCCTTCGCATTTGAGAACCTCAAAGCAGTGCTTCAACCTCAAGCTAGACAACTCCATCAAGGAATTGAAGTCCAACCCGAATGTGACCGTTGATCCGGAACCGCTTAGAGATGCTCTCTACTCAAACAAAGAGCCATTCAGGATGAGATCTTCACATTCTACAATTCCTTGAAGGCCTCGCATTGAAGGATTCACTACTCGGATCAAGGAAAGTGTTGATGGAAACACTAGATCTGTTGATGCCGTTGGAACCGCCGGCGCTGATTCTCAGAACCGCTCTACGAACTGCTTGAGACTACTCTTGCGACAGCCGAAGACCTGTGAGCCTCTCGTAAGAAATATCGAGGTGAAAGCTCGCTTCGCACCTTCGTAACCGCACGCCCCAAAGAAGAAGTCAATCAACCTAGAGAGCAAGCACGCCATCATCATCAACCGCGTCAGCATTAGGATTTCTCTTTTGTAACTCCTTTATCCTTTTTGCTGAACTCCTTTTTGTTTTGTTGGACCACACTCCATGTAATTCTTGTCCAACTTTCTTTTGTTTTTGAAACCTTTGTATTTTGCTTCTCTACCATTGTAAGTGTAACCGCATTGGTAGTAATGAAAAATGCATCATTGGTTCCAAAACCTTGTTCATATCAAACTACTTGTTTGTAGAACAATGAAATCTCTTATGGTTTATAAACTCATTCAAATATTTTCTAACTTAAAATCACTATTTTGAATTGATGTTTAAACATTCAGTTTAAACCGCACTTTGAACTTAAACTCACAATTTCTTAAGTGCACTGAATACATTTCTATACTTTCCATATTGTAAGTTTTTATCTTTTAGAAAGTATAAGAAATCTATAGCTTAAGCTAAGTGTGTGCATTGACTTGGGACATGAATTACCATGTTAATTCTTATGGACATGTTCTTACCAAGTACAATGTTTGCTTTTGTTATAGTAGGTAATGGCATCAATCAAATAGGGGGAGATTGTTGGGTATGCATGTTTTAACCCTCCTATTTTGTATTAGATTTGATTGATACCATAACCTCCTATCTATTTTAAGGACTTTAGGACCCTATGTAATGAAGCTTAGACTTCAATTTTTTAGCTAAGTCCATTTTATAGAATAGGTTAATCTTAGGCTTGAAGAAGGGCACAAGACTCTTTGGAAGCAAGGTTGCAGATCCCGCAAAGATTCAAAACCGCCCTATGAACCGCACTTGTAAACCGCAAGTGTAGTTCTACCTTGAATCTGTCCATTGAACCAACCGCATGTAACCGCCCTTGAACCGCACCTGTGCAGTTCATGTGCAACCGCATCCATGCAACCTCCTGGTGTAGCAAAACCGCACATTCCTAACCGCGTCTCACCAACCGCATCCAATGATTGGCTACTTGAAGTGAACAACTTTTTATCCGTTGGAATCCACGTCAGCAATATCAAAAGTCAACCACCATATCTTGTCACGTGATTCAATGTCAGAAAAGATCTGCAAGGATCTTGAAAAGATGACAGGTGTCCTAACCTCATTGCTTGCAGCTGGAGCCTGATCAGCTTTATCTGCAGCAGCTGTACCAAAGGACAAAAGTGGTTGCTGTGGACCAATGGGAAAGCATCAAGTACTGTCCTTGAACAGCTGTGTCCAACGGCTATATTTGAGATGCTTGGGTATAAATACCCCCAATCTTCACCATTTGAAGATTGCTTGAAAATATTGAGAAATTGCTGTGATCATCAGAAGTTGAAGCTCTGCCCAGAAATTCTTAGTCCTTTGAATCTTCATCTTCATACTTCAAGAAATATTCCTAGCCCAGAAATCAAGCCTTAACACATTCAAGAATCATTGAGCTCTACATCTCACAGATTTAAAGAGCCTTGATCTTGTTTCTCACACACACACCTCTCTTGTCTAAACACATAGTTTATTCATTTGAGATACACTGGTTATAGTTTTGGATTTGTTCTTCATAGAAAAGATTTTATTGTACTTTGTAATCTCACAATACTTAATATAAAATCTCTCTTAGAAATCCAAGACTAACCATCTTGGTAGTGGACGTAGATCGTTTATCGATTGAACCACTCCAAATACCGTGTTCTTACTTTCTGCATTTATATTTCTTGTGCTTGCTAATTATTTATCTTTGTCTCTGTTTGATCTTTATTTAGCTATCCATTATTGTGAAATAGTGTTTGGAGTTAACAAAGTCAAAACCACACGTGTTTGTAAAACTGCTCTTCCCAAAACCGCACCACCAAAACCGCATTTTACAAACCGCCTCTCAAAACCGCTTTACACTCTATTATTCCGCTGTGCATTTTACACTATCACTTGCAGTCTATTATCAACTGCAAGAGGATTTTGTAAGCAAGAGGTTCAGTCTTTAAAAGAGGGCGAAAATTTTTAAACAGCTATTCACCCCCCCCCCCTCTAGCTGTATTTTCACCCTTGTTGCCACCTTTGGGACCAACACCTCCTGTTCAATTCCGGGGTCCCTATCATCCACATGCTTATGATTCCCCTTATGGTCCTACACATCAGAATTTCTCATTCAGGATACCTGCTGTGGCCACCAACCAACTAAAGGCATCAATACCCGAGAAGAAGATCAACAAGGAACATTTTGATGATTTAGGAATGCCTGTGGGTGAGTTCTTCGACATTTTGGTGGGAAATAATTTGATCAAGCCGCTCGAGAACTACAAGCCTATTAACCCAAAGGAAGACTTAGATACATCCAAGTTTTGCAGATACCACAAGTACGCTGGGCATACCACTGACAAATGTGTGCAACTGAAACGCTCAATTCAAAGACTGATCAACCAAGGGAAGACCCAAGGCCTCATTGATGAAGGAACCCTCGCCCTCCAAGGGAAGATTTAGATTCATTCAGTCTTGTAGGTTCTAGTGCGTCTTTTACGTCCATTTTGGGCATTGGTATGTAATGTCCACTTTAGATTAGTTGCTTCAATAATAAAAGAGTCTTTCTTTCTTTTCTCTCTAGACTTGAGACATAATCTCGCATTACTTTCAAGAAGAATTGTTTTATTTATAATTATCACTTGGTTGCTAATCTCACTGATAAACTCACCGGCTAATAAAGTAAACAATGAATGAATGCTTTGATTGGAGTAAACAACTCACCGTTCCTTCTTCACACACACCATCCCTATACACCCTTCTCTCATACACTCTCTCCATACTCCACCATATACTTTTCATACACTCCTTGTACACACCCTCTATACTCCCTCGAGCATACACTTCCCCAAATACACTCTCCCCCACTTAAACATCCTTTCCATATGATCATTTATTTTAAACCCCCATTTGACCTCCTTTTCATATGGTCAAGACAAGCACAAAGACCGTTGTTCCTCATCATCAGAAAATAGCTGCTCACGCCACTGCAATTTAAAGAAGATGCAAGGAGTTGTTCCTATCCTTCACAAGTGCTGCATGAATATCAACTTGGGGCTCACCAACCCCCCAATCTCGCGTCTCCTCTGATTTTCCATTCGATCGATAAGCTTTCATTGAATATGCTCACATATCTTTCTTATGGTCCGAATATATTTTGCCTTACATTAATAAGTCGGTTAAATGAGTTTGCATTTATTTTAAATACTCTTTTGAGAATGCTATCCAGTAGCGATTGAAGCTTAAACCTCTCACCATAGGAAGCCATAACCTTATCCTCACTAAATAATACCCTTTCATTTCAAGATCGACAAGTTTTGAGACCCTAAGGAAGAAGCCCATACTAGGGGCTCCCTTGATTCACAAAGGAAGTAATCACCTCCAAGCTCAAGAAAGGCGGAATGCAAAAGAAACTCATACAAGGGGCTCCCTCGAAGGGACCACCTCCAAACCCAAGAGGGAAAAGGTAAAACCATCCTAAGGCATACACTAGGGGCTATCGCGAGCAAATAAATCCAAAGACTTTTCTCGATAAGAAGGTGTTCGAAAAAAAAAAAAAAAAAAAAAAAATCACCCCGAAGTGAACCTCCCATCTCAAAGGTTGTGAAAACGAGACATCGAGTGAAGGTCCTATCATGATCAAGTTACCTGCTGAAATCACAACAAACTCGCGAGAAGAAGCAACAAAAATTCCCTCTTGGACAAATCCCGTAAACCAATTCCAAAGTCCATCCTCTCACTTTTAGAGGATTCCATCACCACCCTTGACCTTATCAAAATCAAAGTTAACCTCACTCTTAGAGGTTTTGAAGAAGCAGCAACAAGAAAATCCCTTCACCTTAGAAATTCCAAACACATCCCTCAAGCCAACCTCTCAGCAAATGGCCCAGCCGACCTCTCACTTTAAGAGGTCATGTTAAGCATCATCCAATGGTCGATCGCAACCCAAAGACCAGCTACAACCGCTACCGAATGGCATTCTCAAAAGATTATTTAAAAGAAATGCATATTCAGATTTTGAGTCACTTGTTATCCTACGTGAGCATATTACATATTCTCTCAAAAGTTTGGGAACTTGTCCTATTCTTGAAATTCGTTCATTCGACTCCTCAAACACCGTCTCGCAAAAGTCTCACTGGGGCTTCGCATCCGTGCCTCTCGCCGGCACTCCGGTAAAAGCAAGGAGACATGCGCCGGGGACTACTCCCGGCTTGCGAGAACAAAGGAACAAAGAATCTTCACTTGAAGGAATGAAAAAATTTTTGGGTTATAATCAGTCAATTCCCACCTTTTCTCCCACCCCAATCTTTTTCTATTTTTCATTCTTTCCCATGAAGGAGATCAATGCAATGACGGCGCACCACGATTATCACCGAGCCCGGAGCAAGCAAGCAACAACGGAACATCCTAATCCTTCCAAAGACAAGCCCAATTCCAGCCTTCTAATCAAAACGGTCATTATTTGTTTACTCATATAATTGGAATTTGATAAACCAATCAGTGAGGTCCATTCGCGAGCAATCAAGATATAATTCTGAATAAAATAATTCTTCAAATGTCTCGACAAGTCTTCTTTTTCTACATCATAGGAAAATAGAGCCAAACACTGTCTTTCTGTCTGCAGGGGCTTCCATACACTTTTCCACACCTTGTGATGCTTATACTCTCCCAAAAGAGTCAAACCCAAAAGCGAAAGTGTCATACACGAACTCGGGATCCATTCCCACCTTCGAAAAAATGCGCCCCTACACATATACATTTCCGAGTCTTGTCCAATGCGATTGACCATTGTTCAAAACGAGGGGTCGCCCCCGTGGCCGCAAGATGACTCTGTCCGCAAATAGGGATGCATTGAACCTCTCCAAGCTGGGGCTTTTGTTAAACTGTTCTCTCAGGCTCTCTTCAGGTTTGCTCTGCATCATCAACTGGGGCTTCGCCATTCCCTTCAGGTTCGCTATTCATCATCAATTGGGGCTTCGCCAAGGTCACTTCATCAAACATTGGGGCTCCCCTCAACAAAAATGGGTCGACTATGTGCTCTAACAAAAAACGAAGCTCCAATGAAGTCATATCTAGCATGAAGGGCATCTCTTGTCATCAAGATCAGCATGTGGCAAACTCTTTGAGTTAGTTAGAAACATGATTAATCATAAGGCCTCTTTATCAAATAAACATGCTTTCAAAATACTGTCCTCCTAGGTACCTTGTTTACAAAAATCACTCTTTGGTCTCCACAAATTTTCAAACTCTTCAAATCTATCAAAAACGTATCTCTGTGACTCTCAAGATGACTCGGCCCTTATCTCTGGACATCAAACTTACCTAATCCCACCTTCTATCATCGACACTTACTCGGCCTCGCCTAGTTTAAACCAATAACCTTTCTGCTCAAACTGCCTTGTTTAGACTTACCGCAAATGTAAAACCCTAGCCTCAAACCTAGGTGACAAATACCTCTCTAAACCCTAGCCTTAAGCCTAGGTGACAAATACCTCTCTAAAATCCTAGCCTTAAGCCTAGGTGACAAATATCTTTCTAAACCCTAGCCTCAAGCCTAGGTAACAAATACCTCTCTAAAATCCTAGCCTTAAGCCTAGGTGACAAATACCTCTCTAAAACCCTAGCCTTAAGCCTAGGTGACAAGTGCCTCTCTAAAACCCTAGCCTTAAGCCTAGGAGACAAGACTCCTCTCTAAGCCTTAGCAATGATTATCACAATCTTTTAATCGCTTGGTTCTTCGGCTCGAGAAGCCATAATAATCCCAATCAATTCACACAACTATTCTTCATCAGTAAACAGTAGCCTAAGTCCTTTGGCAGCTACAGTTTTCCGCATTTTAGAGGTCTATCCTCCATTTCAAAGGTCTATCCTCCATTTCAAAGGGTCTGCCCCATACACTTTCTCTCAGTACGGAGAAATCAAGACTACACTTGATTTGTTCCATCACACACAATTTTCAAGGGGAAAATCAAGACTATACTTGAATTTCCTTTCCACACATTATCCCACAAATCAAGACTACACTTGATTTGTTCCATCACACACAATTTTCAAGGAGAAAATCAAGACTATACTTGAATTTCCTTTCCACACATTATCTCACAAATCAAGACTACACTTGATTTGTTCCATCACACAATTTTCAAGGGAAAAATCAAGACTATACTTGAATTTCCTTTCCACACATTATCTCACAAATCAAGACTACACTTGATTTGTTCCATCACACACAATTTTCAAGGAGAAATCAAGACTACACTTGATTTGTTCCATCACACACGATTTTCAAGGGAAAAATCAAGACTATACTTGAATTTCCTTTCCACACATTATCTCACAAATCAAGACTACACTTGATTTGTTCCATCACACACGATTTTCAAGGGAAAAATCAAGACTATACTTGAATTTCCTTTCCACACATTATCTCACAAATCAAGACTACACTTGATTTGTTCCATCACACACGATTTTCAAGGGAAAAATCAAGACTATACTTGAATTTCCTTTCCACACATTATCTCACAAATCAAGACTACACTTGATTTGTTCCATCACACACAATTTTCAAAAGGAAAAATCAAGACTATACTTGAATTTCCTTTCCACACACAACATATTTTCCCACGGAGAAGGCAAGACTATACTTGATTCTCCTTTCCGTACATCTCTCAATATTATTCGAATCGCCCTTAGATTCGATCCCCAAAGCCTTGCCACAAATCGCATCTTTGGCTTGAGACGCTGCACGTCCGCCACTCTCGGGTACTAAACGCCCACGTTTTCGAACTACGACTTGGCTTGATTCCTCTTGGGATACGTAGGTAGCCCGACGTGGGTCCAGCCACTTGACCTACCTGGTCATCCTTTTGCGACTCAGCTCAAGTCCAAAAACCTCACATCCGCAAGCTCACCATTTCACCTCCTGAAATCCCTTTTTTCAGGACGGATCCTATTTTTTATCGTCGACCCTACTTGTCTTACAAGAAGCGTCGCCGAGGGGCTACTGTTAGTACCCGGTCCGAAAAAAGTGTTTTAATGAGTACAGGGACTGAAGCGCAATTCGGGAAAATTTGGGACTAAATTGGCACTTGGAAGCTTTTTGGGACCAAATTGGAATTTATGGAAAATTCAGGGACTAAAAGGGAAATATGGAAATTTTGGACGAATTTGATATATAAAAATTCCTGGGATTAAATGAAAGATAAAATTCCAAAGAGCGAAGTGCAAAAGAAGTCATTAAAGTGGCCAAAATGCAACGAGAAGATCGCGGGACGAAACGAATAACTAAATTATACAAAAGGCATTCAAGTTGGCTGGCCAAACCAAATTTATGGCCGAGGAATTGGACTACATGGCCGAGAGTTCTAAGCAAATTGGGGCCGGCCAGGGAGGCCATTTGGGGCCGGCTGGGCAATTGCAATTTGGGCCCTAGAAAGGTTGGCCGATCGACCCTTACTTGGGATAATCATTATCTTTTAAAAAGCTGCCGATCAAATCCTTATCTTTTAAGGTAGTGCCGATCGACCCTTATTTTTAGGGCCGATCGACCCTTTATTTTGTGCCGATCGAACCTTATTTTTAGGGCCGATCGACCCTTTATTTTGTGCCGATCGAACCTTATTTTTAGGGCCGATCGACCCTTTATTTCGGTCCAGCCCAATTACCGAAACACTATAAATAGGGGTGCCCGGCTCCCATATTCAACACACAATTTACTCGGGAGAAGCGAGACTACACTTGCTTTACCCACAGTTTTTCTTACTCTCTTCGAATCGCCCTAGATTCGACCTCAAAGTCTTGCTACAATTGGTAAGACTCTTTTTAATATTTTTGTTCTTTATTATTATTGTCTTTATTATTATTATTGTTTGCATGCTTAGTATATTTTAATTACTTTATTTCTTGCTTATGTCATATATGCTAGATTTAGGGTTGTTTTAATATATTTAAATATGTAATAGCCGAGGATGATCTAAGGTTTCGCCCTAAGAAACCCAATGGATCTAGGAACTATTTCTTTCCTTCCACCTTAGTTATAATTATCCCATGATCAACAATCCCCCAAGGATGAACGTTGATTAGTGCACCTTCCGAGGGCCTAACTCAAAGGTTCTAGGGTGTGATCATCAATAAATTCTTTCTCTCCCCTCCTCCTTATGCATGATCCCGTTTCTTCTATCTATTCCTGTAAACACCGCACACAACCAACACCCCACATGCTAGAAAGACCGATCCGTCGGGCAATAGGAGTGATAGCGTTTCTTCTTCTATTGTAACTTGACCCCCGAACCCAATTAACTGTTTAGCCTTTTTTCAAAGCTTTGGGCTATATCAAAGTGGCGTGGCGACTCTCAAAATTAAACTAATATTTTAATATGGTTTAAATCGAGTGTCACTAAATGAATATCCTATTTCGATCCGACTTTATATAATTAATTATTTCAAACTTCCGAATGCGCGTTGCATCGGGACGGGGTATTCACAATTAGCTTAGTTCAAATCTAATTAAATCTATCTACAGTGACCTAAGCTTAGTAGGGGTTAATAAGTGCTATCACATCTAATAAATACCCATCACCTCTTTGCCATAAAACCCTCACCGGTCACTGTGTTAAGCCTTCCAAACCCTTCTAAATTCCAAAAACCCTCTCTGTATCTCCTCTGTTCGTCGCCAAGCAAATGGCGTCTCCGGCCAAGTCACCCTCTCCGATTACCACTAGCTCACCACCTCCCTCTCCGGTGGTCCCAACCGAAGCCGCCGTGGAACTGTTCGTCGACACCGAAGCTTCCCCTGTCTCAATGTCGCTCCCAGGTGCTCAAGACAATGCTATAGATGCTGATAATCCCGGGGATTTAAAAGCTGTTGGTGCAGTGGCGGGGTTAGCTAGAGGCCCTAACTGGTCCTTGAGACAAAAGGGTTTCTCTCCCACCATGGAGGACTATACTCCTAAGGTACGCCCTAACATGGCCGAACCTGACTTTATTGAAGGGGAGGATGAAGATTTTGATCCCTCGGCTGATCTGAAAAGAAAAAGGGGAAAATCTGCTGCTAGTGGCTCTGGGAGCTCTTCAGGTAAACCCGTGTCTCAGAAGAGAAAATACGTGAGTGGTTTGTCTGTATATTCAAGTGAGTCTGAAGAAGATGATGTTGAGGCTTACAAAGTTGTGTCTAGAAGGTCTAAATCTGTAGAGCTTGAGGAGTTGAAAGAAGCTGAGGAAATAATTGATTCTGTTGATAAAGACTTTGGAGATGACTTCTCTCACGTCATTGTGACTCCTGGGGATTTACATGCTAGAAGGATTGCTTTATCTCAAAAGTCCCCTGCTCGTGCTACCTCTGATGTTAATGCATCTCTAACCCCATCTCCTCCTGCTGACACTCCAGTGGTTCCTTCTCAGTCTTCACCAGGAAATTGGTATTCTGGAATCCATTCTGAGGGTGATGAGGTTGAAGAGTATGATGAAACTGAGCATATCCCTCTTCAAGCCCTCTTGGACCTGAAGAAAGGCAAGGGCAAGGTGAGACAAGCAAAGGCCAAAGCTGCTGGTTCTATCTCTGCCCAAGCTTCAGACATTGGTTCAGACGATGATGAAGCTGAAGATGAGACGTACAAACTTGGGAGAGATGATCTTGAAACAGAGAAGAATGATGCTGCTGAAGATGTAATAACATCTGCACCCTCACCTAGAAGGAGCTTGAGATTGTCTGGTCCCTCCAAAGCTGATCTGCCTAAGCCAAGGCATACCCCAAGTCCTAAATCCTCTTCAAGGAAGGTAAGCTCCCTCTCACCTGAAAAATTTATGTCTAAGTCTGTGAAAGAGAGGTTTGAATTCTTTAGGAAAAAAGATTTTTTGGTGGAAAGAGTCATTGACAAAACTTTTGAGGATGTTGGTATGAAAAGATACTTAGAGGAAAAAGGCCTACTCTATTCTGTGTCCTACCCAAACAACTACTATCCCTCGCTTGTTAGTGAGTTCTATGCGGGTCTAGTTCAGGCTATTCAAGATCCTAGAGATGTTGGGTTTGAAAAGGTTAAGGTTCGTGGCACTCTCATTAATTTTTCTCCTGCCTTAATTAATATCTTCCTTCATTCTCCCAGTCCTCACATCCTTCCTCCTATGGCTCATAAGGATGAAATTGCCAATACCCTAACTAATGGTCTTGATCCTTCGTGGCACTCTCAATTCAAGTGCACAATGCTCACTTCCTTGTGTAGTTTTCTGTTTAAAATCTCTACTTTTAATTGGAAACCCTCCTCAAACAAAAACATTGTCACTGTGTCACATGCGGATTTGATTCATAGGATTTTTACTGGTCAAGTATTTAACCTTGGTGAAGTGATATTTGGGAGTATAGTACAGTTTGCTGAAAAGGAGTTGCCCTCTGATCTTCCTTTCCCATGCTTAATCACTGGTCTTTGTGTGAAGCAAGGAGTTGAAATCTTACGTTCTGATCGCATATGTGAGAAGGTTGAACCATTTGGTATTCAACCTGTGTTAGAGTGCACTAGACGCACAGTAGATTTGCCTGTTGCCTTCCCTGATGACCCAGTTATCGATGCTCAAGATGGTGATGAAGATGAGCATGTTAATGCTAGTGAGGATGAGCCTGCATCTCCACTATCACAAGAGGACCAAGTTCAGCTGCTAACTGATGAAATTAAGTTTTTGGAGAAAACGATGATCCTCTCAAGGGTGCAGTTCAAGGAAATGTCCACAAGGAGGAATAAGTTGCTGGCTGCTCGTGAACGTCTTTCTGGTCAAAAAGGGGGAGCTAGCTCAAGCAAGATTTATAGAGATATTAGCTCGGATTTCAGGTGGGAACTACTTGCGAAGACACAAGCAGAAATAGAAGGAAAGCAAGGATGGGATCGAGGCTTCAATGATGATTAAAGTAATTTTAGTATGGTTATGTTTTGAAAACAATTTTAATTTCGTGTTTTTAAATTAGGAACAATGGTGATTTGTTTTTTTTTGCTTAGTTGGTTTGGTTTGTTTGGATATGTTTTGGACATGGTGCTTTATGGTTTTTATTAGCTAGTATTTAGGGGGAGCATTCGAGCTCTTCATTTCATATCGTGTTTTGGATAATCTTTAGATTATTTAATTGTGTTAATATACTATGCTTGAGATTTGTTTTTGAACAGAAAGCAACAAAACAGGGGGAGATTGAAAGTGTGATAGCATCACACTTAGCCAAGTCAAAAGGTTGACTTAATTATGTTTTGTTACTTTCTGTTATAATTAATTTATGTAAATATTTTATTTATATTCACTAACCTATTAACCGAAAATTGTTATCTGTTTAGTATTATTTTGGTGATTTAAATAGGACTCTCATATGGATAAATGAAGACTTGAAGTGATAAAGAAGATTGAAGAGATAGAAGTTCTTTATTCAAGCTTATCCTTACCCGTTGCCTTGGCTATAAATACGAAGGCCAAGAGAGTTTACATTACACGGTTTTTACACTCCAAAAGGCTGAAGAGAATTCTGGCTGCAAGGAGTTTGTTTTAGTGAGAGTTCATTTTGATTATTTTGTCGTTCTCTTAATTTACAATTTTGTAATCAACTCGAAAGTTATTTCTAATAAGAGAAGTTTATTGTCTACAGCATATTGCTGTAGATAAGTGTTTAAACCTTTGTTTATTTCTTTTCTATTTTTATTATTCCGCTGCATTTCACTGTTGTGCTAGTGCTGGTGCAATAGCATCAGGACTCACATCAGTCTTCTGTGACTTCCTAGCCGCTCCATTTCTTTCAAGTTGATTAATGAGAATTCAAGTTTTGGAAAAATCTTAAATTGTTTTCCTACATGGTATCAGAGCGGCATCATACACAAGTCTAAATCCATGGGGGGGGGGAACGATGCTATCGTCAATAATCCCCCTAAAATCGAATATAATTCTCCTTTTTACCTTGGTCCTTAGGATAGGCCAGGAAATTTTATTACTCCTACTCGTTTCAATGGTGAAAATTACGATGATTGGGCCAGCGATATGCAAACAGCTCTTGAAGCTCACCGAAAATTTGGTTTTCTAGATGGTACGATTACTCAACCTGTTCTTCCCTGCACCACCTCTGATTGGAATACTATTCATGCCATGTTGATTTCTTGGATCATGAATACTATTGAATCTAATGTCAAAAGCACTCTCTCGAAATTTAGAGATGCTAAACGTTTATGGGACTCTCTCAAAAATCAGTATGATGTGGTTGACGGTCCACATATTCAACAATTGAAGGCATCTATTGCTCGCTGTGAGCAAACTAAGGGCATGTCGGTGGCCACATATTTGGGAAAATTAACTGGGTTGTGGGAAGAACTCCATAGCCATGAACTTTGATTAATTGCACTTGTTGTGACAACTGCACGGCTGCTCAACAACATGCGGATCGCAGAGAGATAGGCAAGCGTCATCAATTCCTTATGGGTTTGAATTCCGAGTATCATGCCAATACTCGCACCAATATTTTATCTATGAATCCTCTTCCTGGTCTTGACAGGGCATATAAATTGGTGGCTCAGGATGAGCGGGTTCGTCTTGCCAAACCTGTTCTTGAAGATGTGGTTAGTTTTACTGTTCGTACTGGTGGAGCTCGTGGTCGCGACAATCCTGATAAATCCCATCTCACATGTACTCATTGTAAGAAGACGGGTCATGATAGTACCACATGTTTTGAATTGCATGGATATCCGGATTGGTGGCTTGAGCAACGCAACAAATCCAATGCTCGCGGCGGTGGTCGTCCGCAAAATGGGCGAGGTAGGGGTTCTCCTCGCGGAAGCATCAGAACTATAACAACACCGGATCGTGGCCCTGTTACTGTTGGTGCAGCTGCTGTAGGATCTCCCTCTGTAGATTCTTCTTCATCATTTACTGCTGAGCAATGGCAGGCTTTGGCAAGCCTTGTCGGTAATTCTCAAATCTCAAATGATCGTCTCCATGGTAAGTTTGATTCGACTTCATGGATAATTGATACAGGTGCTTCAAATCATGTAACCGGAAATGCCTCTTATCTTCTTAATTCTCGGACTATACCGGCTTGTCCTGTCGATTTGCCTAATGGGTCATCAGTTTTGGCTCATATAGAGGGATCCGTTCGTCTGACAGACACTATTACTCTCTCTCATGTTCTTTTTATTCCAAAATTAAGCTGCAATTTAATTTCAATTTCTCAACTATCTGACGATATTCACTGTATTGTCCAATTTAACTCATCTGTGCGTGCTATACAGGACCTGTCGAGAAACCTGATTGGAATGGGTGTTAGGCGGGATGGACTCTACTACTTTCGCGGCACATATTCAACATATAATGTCTCTGTTACCGGATCGCCTTCTATGTTGGAGCTGTGGCATAATCGCTTGGGGCACCCTTCCGAGAATATAGTAAAGCTTCTTCCCTCCGTTCGTAGTACTTCTGGCAGTTTACCTAAACCTTGTGATACTTGTTATAAGGCTAAACAATCTAGAGATAGTTTTCATGTTAGTGACCATAAGTCCACTATAATTTTTGAGAAGGTTCATTGTGATTTGTGGGGTGCATACACTCATTCTTCATCTTGTGGTGCACGATATTTTTTAACTTTGGTAGATGATTTTCCCGAGCTGTTTGGGTTTATTTGTTGGTTGATAAAACCAAAGTTTTTCGTATGTTTATGGCTTTCATTGCAATGGTTGAACGTCAGTTTTCTCAGAAAATTAAGGTTGTCCAATCTGATAATGGTACTGAATTTAATTGCATGCTTGATTATTTCTTTTCCACTGGCATTACTTTCCAAACATCTTGTGTTGGTACCCCTCAACAAAATGGTCGAGTCGAGCGGAAGCATCGTCACATTTTGAATGTTGCTAGAGCGCTTAGATTTCAGGCTCATTTACCGATTTTCTTTTGGGGAGAAGCAGTTCTTACTGCTGCTCATTTGATTAACCGGACTCCCACTCCCCTCTTAGGCAATAAGACTCCCTATGAGGTTTTATTCGGTAAATTACCTTTCTTTGACTCTCTTTGGGTTTTTGGTTCCTTGTGTTATGCCCATAATCAGAAGGCGAAGGGAGATAAGTTTGTCAGTCGTAGCCGAAAATATATATTTGTGGGCTACCCTCTAGGCAAAAAGGGGTGGAAGCTGTTCGATCTAGAGACAAAGAAATTTTTTGTCTCCCGGGATGTGAAGTTCTTTGAGACCAATTTTCCTTACAGTGATTCATCGTCAGTGCCTCATTCCCCGGATTCTGTGGAGACTCTTAACCAAGAGGCTGATTTTGCCTTTCTTGATTATCCGGATATGGCAGATATTGTTTCTGAACCTTTGACAGTGGCTCCTGCAGACGTACCTGATCCTGTTCCTGCAGTTTCTGCAGATATTACCTCTACAGATGTCTCACCTGCTTCTACGATAGACACCTCTCCATCTGAGCAAGATTCTTTAGGGAGGGGCATGCGTACGAAAGTACCCTCCGTTCTTCTTCGGGACATCATTGCTGCTACTGTCACTCCTACTAGTCCATCCCCCGAGCACTCCACTCCAGTCGGCTCCTCAGGTACTCCTTATCCTATAGCTCACTATATAAATTGTGACAGTTTTTTTGTGAAATATCGTAACTTCCTTGCAGCTATTACCTTGGCTAAAGAGCCTAGGACTTTTCGTGAGGTAATGTCACAAGATGGGTGGAAGGAATCTATGCAGGCTGAAATTCGTTCCTTGGAAGATAATGACACATGGACTATAGTTCCTCTACCGCATGGTAAGCGTGCTCTGGGTAGCCAGTGAGTTTATCAGATTAAGTATAAGTCTGACGGTACTGTTGAACGGCTTAAATCTCGATTGGTGGTTCTTGGTAATCATCAGAAGGAAGGGATTGATTACACGAAAACTTTTGCTCTTGTGGCCAAAATGGTCACCGTTCGAGCCTTTCTTGCCATTGCTGCCTCAAAAAATTGGGAACTGCATCAAATGGATGTGCATAACGCTTTCCTGCATGATGATCTTCAAGAAGAGCTCTACATGAAACCTCCTCCGGATTTTCATTCCAATTAGCCTAATATGGTTTGTCGTCTTCGAAAATCTCTTTATGGCCTGAAACAGGCCCCGCGTTGTTGGTTCGCTAAGCTTGTGGCTTCCTTGATGCACTATGGATTCTTGCAGTCTTATTCTGATTATTCCCTGTTTACGTTCACAAAAGGTACGATTCATATGAATATACTTGTGTATGTTGACGATCTTATTATAGCTGGGAACGATTTCGCTGCCTTACATTCTTTCAAAAAGTATCTGAGTGAATGTTTCAAGATGAAGGACCTTGGCTCCTTGAAGTATTTCTTGGGCATTGAAGTTGCTCGTAGCTCCTCTGGTCTATTTCTGTGCCAACGCAAGTATACTTTGGACATTATATCCGAGGTTGGGCTATTGGGAGCAAAGCCATCCGGATTTCCTATTGAACCGAATCATAAACTTGGTCTTGCCACTGGTGATCTTCTGGATGATCCAGAACGTTATAGACGATTGGTTGGTCGTCTCATTTACTTAGCAGTCACCCGTCCAGATTTGGCATATTCGGTTCATATTTTGTCGCAATTTATGAAGGAACCTCGCAAGGATCATTGGGATGCGGCATTGCGAGTTGTTCGTTATCTCAAAAGCACACTTTGTTAGGGTATTCTTCTTCGTGCTGATAGTGAGCTCACGCTACAAGGATGGTGTGATTCGGATTGGGCCGCTTGCCCTATTACTCGACGTTCTCTTTCTGGATGGCGTATGTTTCTTGGTCATTCTCCTATGGGAAAATTACCATTGGGTCCTTCATCCTAAGTCAATTTATCAATTAGGTTATTGAAATTTCGAATTTAACCAACTAATCCACTATTGGAATCAAAATTCCACCAGATCCCTCGCCTAATTTTATTGAGGTTTTATAATTACGAAACTACCCTTGTATAAATATATCTTTTCTCTCACCTAGGGCTTTGACGTGTCACTTTTCACATCGTGAGCAGCGGACAGAGAGAGAGAGAGAGCGAAGGCGATTTTGAAACACGTTCAATTCGGTGAGTTCAAATTTGTTTAATTGTTTGATTGTGATCAATTTAGAGGTCGATTGCTTTGTGATTTGCAATATTGTTGATCAATTGATTTTGGATTTTTATTTTTTTTTATTGATTTGAATTTGAATTTGAATTTTAGATGATTGGTGAACGGAATTGCTTTGTGATTTCAATTCGAATTGTCTGTTAGTTGTACTAGAACATGATTCAACATATTTTTACAGTTGTCTGTTAGTTTCCAGTTGTCTGTTAGTTGTATATTTTAAGTTCACAGTTGTCTGTTAGTTCAAACTTTGTATTACTTATGTTGATAGTTATTTTAATTTTGTTTTATTTTTTCTTATATGTTGCAGATTAATCAATCTTCAAAAATATGAATCCTTGTATAATGGTTTTGTTGAAATATGGGGAATTTACAGCTGTTGAAAGATTTAGTAAGCTTTCATCTTTCAATGCATTGGTTGATCTTGCTTGCAATAGATGGGAGGGTTTAAAGAAGGAATTTATGCGTTTTTCGTATGCTTTACCTAGGAATTCTACTTGCCTATTACATAATGAGGATGATTTTACAAATATGGGAATTATTTTAGGTCGTAGTTCTATTGATTGTATTGAAATTCATTTGACACAAATTCTTACATTGGATTACAATGAATCGTCCTCATCTAATGTCTCAAGTATATGTAATAGTCATGAATTGCCTGTTAGTTTTTTCCGTCATCCAAATAAGGAATCGAAAAGTGCAAAGTGGGGTAACGGTATAGAGGGTATTGGACAGGGATTTGAAGGTGGAATTAGTGAGTTTAGAAACAAGTTGTGTAAGTATGTTGCAGCTGCTGGCTTTGACTTTGTTTATTTGAAAAATGATAGTGAGCATATTACTGCCAAATGTGTTCACAAAGATTTGAGAGGTTGTTCGTGGAGGATTCATGCATCTATTGAAGCTTCCAATGGATTTGCTAATATACGAACTTTTGATCGAAATTATACTTGTGGGCATGTCTTCAATTCTGGACATTGTTCTAAGATTACCTCTGATGTTCTTTGCGATATTATTGTTGATGATATTCGTTCTAAACCTTCGTTAGGTCCTACTGATGTTGTGAAGTTGTTGAAGGTAGATTATGGATTTGACATCACTTATAAAATTGCTTGGAGGGCTGTTGAAAAGGCAAAAGACATTGTGTTTGGTGAAGCAGAATTGTCTTATGATAAGCTTAAACCATACTTTTTAAAGATAAAACAGTTGGATCCTACTAGCCACTTTGTTCTTGATGTTGACCCATCGTCCTTTCACTTCAAGAGGTGTTTTGTGTCGTTTGGGGCTTATGTAAAAGGTTTTCGTTCATGTCGGCCTGTGTTGTTTCTCGATGGGACTCATTTACACGGAAAGTACAAGGGTACAATGTTGGCAGCAACAGCCAAAGATGGAAACTCTGGTAACAATTTAGTTCACTGTTATTTACATAAGTTCACAGTTGTTTTATATTACTTAAATTGCATTCAGTTCACTGTTATTTACATAAGTTCACTGTTGTTTTATATTACTTATACTATTATCTGTATTCTTTTCATTATAGGTCTTTTCAATGTGTCTTTTACTATTGTTTCTTCAGAAGATATTGCTAATTGGACATGGTTTCTTCAACAATTGAAATCTCTTATAAGAGGTATTAGAATTACGTTTGTTTCCGATCGTCACCAAGGGATTATTTCTTCAGTGAAGGCTGTTATGCCTCAGAGCCATCATTCTTTTTGCTTATGTCATTTGAGGAATAATTTGAGGGATAAAATGAAGGGATGTTCTGTAAATTTGCGGCAAAAAATGGTTCAAAAACTCTTTCAGTCTGCAGTAGCTCCAACAAAGGAAATTTTTCGTACTTTGATTGATGAAATGAGGAACGAAGGTGGCCCCAAGGTCCGTGAATTTCTTGCTAACCTTCCACTAGCTAATTATGCAAATGCATACTTTGAAGGCAAACGTTATGGTGAGATGTCTTCAAACGCAGCGGAATCATTCAATTCACAGTTTAGAGAAGCTCGTGGACTCCCTGTTAAAGAATTAATTAATCAAATTAGGCTTAAGTTGATGACGCAGATGTCCAAGCGTAGAGAAGATTCATTAAAGTTGAATACTGTCCAATCATGGAGAAAAGGTATAGGGATAATCTGGAGATGTGTAGGTCATGGATAATACATTCTTCAACCGACAAGATATTTGAAGTCCATTCAGTTCCATCCATGGTTGTGAACATTGAAAAATTCACATGTACTTGTGGAAAGTGGCAGCATGAAGGGTTGCCATGTGTTCATGTCGTTGGTGTCCTGTCCAATTGCACAGAAACTCCTTATCATTACATTGAGACATATTTTCATAGCAGCGCCTATAAGAATTGTTATGCTCATGCTATTCAGCCTTATGATTCATTTGGAGAAGAATCAATGGCAGTGGTTGATGAAGAAGATCCTCTAATACTTCCTCCAATAGCAAAGCATCCACCAGGAAGACCAAAGAAGCGTCGAATCCCTTCAAAAGGAGAGTTCTTTAAACGCAAAATGAAATGTGGCCGTTGTGGTAAAATAGGAAATCATAATAGAAAATCTTGCAAGGAGCCTATGTAATAATTTGATGGTATTTTTAGATTCTTAAACACTGATCATTGTTTTGACGATTCATATTTGGTTTTTACAATTTAATATGAGAACATTTAATGCAGTTTTAAACATTTAATGCTTAGTTTTTATTAAGTTCACAATTGCTTACTTAAGTTCACAGTTGTTTTCTGAACTTATGATTCAGAAATGCTTAGTTTTTATTAAGGTCACAGTTGTTTTTACTAAGTTCACAGTTGTTTTATGAACTTATGATTTCAGAGATGCTCATTTTTTATTAAGTTCACAGTTGTTTTTATTAAGTTCACAGTTGTTATCTGAAATTATGCTTCAGAAATGTTCATTTTTTATTAAGTTCACAGTTGTTTTTCTTAAGTTCACAGTTGTTTTTTAAACTTGCGATTCAGAAACGCTCATTTTTTGTTAAGTTCAAACTTGTTTTTGTCATATATTGGTTCACATTGCAAAACATTCAGAAAACACAAAAACATAGAAAACATTCAGAATACATGATATCTTCATTAACATGATAATACCAAAATAAGAAAGTACTTGTCCTGAACTACATATAATTTTACCCAGAAACTAATTTGTACCTGTTCAGAAGCTAAAATGTTTACCACAAAAATACATATACTTCCCATCAATTAAACTGAGACCTAAATGTTTTATAACCTACTTTAAAGCTAAAATGTTTACCACAGTAATACATGTACTTTCCAGGACTTAAAACTGAGAACCAAATATCTGATAACTACTTAAAAGAACTAATTGGAACATCACTTATCATCTGGTATGTCATCCAGATCTCCCAAATCTAAACTTGTTGTATAAACATCATTCAGAAAGTCTTTAAACATTTGAGCCCTAAATTTTTGGACTTCTGTCTTGGAAATCTTCTTTTCAATTGTTCCTTTCTTCAAAATTTGTTCAATCATCTCCAAAACCATAACACCACAATCAACACTTGACGCAGGCTGCTGAGGACATTCTTTGATCGTAACCAAATTTTCATATTCAGGACTATCTTTATTTGATATGATCAATGCCTTTGTATGTTCAAACTGAAAAAAAAAGAAACAAAAACATTAAAGTATATTTAGTCTAGTATTTATGTTGATGGAAAAAAATAAAAAATAATACTTGAAATAATAGTGTACTAATCCATTTACCATTTGTCTAGCAGCAAATTCATATTTGTCAGGGCGACCTTTTTTAGGGCCCAATGTGTTATAGAACCTATACTCTGCTTCTTCTGTATCAAACACCAACAATGTCCAATGTTCTGCACGGTTTTCAGCTTGATCTATGTGAATTGGAATTAAGATAAACCTCTTTCTCTCTTTGCAATATTTCTTGAAAGGCCCATCAATTTGTTCTTTGACAATGTCTTTGGACCATTCATTTCTCAGATAGGTCTGCAAAGTAGAAAATATCACTTAATATATTTCATTAGACTAAAAGAAAGGAAAAAAAATCATATCTACAAAAATAATACTCAAGCATTTGTCTATACCGCTGCATTTGCAGTAATTACTCCTACTGATTTGTTTGATGGAGAGGAATTATCCATAATTTCTTTGTTCTTCTCAACCAATATCGACAAGTATCCATCAATCACCTGTCAAAAAAAAATTAGTTATTGTTAAACAACTGAGAACTTAACAAAAACAATTGTGAACTTAAAAACAAACAAATAATCAACATAATGTGTCCTCGGTTGACTTGTCATGTGCAATCTCATGTAAATGCTCAACACTCACATAAAAAAATTCTTTGGCCCATGCAATCCCTCTGCACCATAATTATTTTATATATAAATATATGAGCCTCAACATAATTATTACGTAAAATGTTACTAAAAATGATAAATGACTACTTACTTAAAACCTTGAAATGCCAACATCATATTGTATTGTTGGACAGTTTCTTCAGCAATATTTTTTGTTGTCAAACTGAAAAGTCTATTGAATGAAGGGTGAGCTTCCTTAGCCTCAACAATTTTTTCTTATTTTTCTTCTATTTTCTTGCCTTTATCTTCAACTCTCACAATTTTTTCTTCTTGTTTTTTTTTCTGTTTTCTTCCCTTTATCTTCAACTCTCAACCTCTTTGATTGACGAGTTGGTATCAGAAATTCAAAATCATCATCAACAACCTTCTTTCTTATTCTGTCTTTCACATTTTTAATCATCGAACGCATCTCTTCAGTTTCAGTTTCTGCATTAACTTTCTCCTTTCTCAAAGTCTCCATCATTTCTTCAAGCTTCTTCTTCTCAGTAACTTTCTCTTTTCTCAAAGTCTCCATCATTTCTTCAAGCTTCTTCTTCTTCTCAGTAACATGTGAAATTTCCATTTCTTTCAACTTATTTTCATTATCAATCTTCAAACAAATGATTTCATTTTCTCTTTCTTCCTCTTTCTGTTTGTTTTTCTTTCATCAGTTCCTCCAATTCTTCAACTCTCAAAGTAGCTTCCTTCAATTTTCCAAGAAGCTCCTCATTATCAGCAATCAGCTTCTCCTTTTCACTTTTGAGATCATTGATCTCACATTGATATCGTTTATCAGTTGTTGATGGTTCATTTTGATTCTTTTCAGTATTTTCAGCCTCCTTTGGTCCAGTGAGGTCAGACGTTTGCAAAAAATTCACATCAGTCAAAACCACATCTCCTGAAAAAGCCTATTTAAAAAAGGTTAAAAATCAGTTAAAGTATTGTTTGTGTCATTAATTTAAGTTCACAACTGTGAACTTAATAAAAACAACAATGAACTTAAGAAAAAAACTTTGATCTTAACATAACCAATTGTGATCTTAACATAAACAACTGTGAACTTTATAAAAACAACAGTGAACTTAGGGAAACAATTGTGTGCTTAAGAAAACAACTGTGAACTTAGTAAAAAAACTGTGAACATAAGGATATTGAAGACATTCACTGATTAGAATTGATTCTAAAATTTAATATTCTTAAAACAACTTATGAACTTGAGAGCACAGTTGTGTAAAAAACTTTGTAAAAGTAATGTAATGAAAAAATTAAATCACTCACAGTTCTTACTGACTCTTGAGATGGAATGCTTTGGTTTGGCAAACCTTCTTCATTTCTACTCTCTTCCTTATTCATATCCTCTTCCTCAATCAATTCACAATTTGCAAACATTTGAAATTCTTCATTCGTTAAAACCAATTCTTTCTCAAGAATCTATTTATCAAAAAAGAAAAATCAGATCAGTATACTTAATATGATTCTGAAAACAACTGTAAACTTAACAACAACAACTGTAACATTAATGTAAACAACTTACTTCTTACCAACCAATTGATCAATACGCTTTGCCTTGAAATTTTCAAGTTTCAAGGGCAATTCCCACTTCATAAATCTAGGAACAATCCTCCTATCTGGAAGTCCTCTGGTATGCTCATAGAACCAATACTAGAAAACAAATAAATAACATAAAAGTGTTTTTCAATATATGATATATTATATAAATATAACTATGTGAATAGCAAAACGAAAACAGACACACTTACAGATAGTGCAGCAACACATCCAGACACAAGATGGGGAGTCCTGAAATTTTCCCTGATTGAATTCATCAACTTTTCATGAATAGCTTCAGCCCAATTGTAGCTCTTCATGTTTTTAATATCATTCACACATTGAAAAAAAGAGTGTGGTACAATATCACCCGAAGAAGCAAAAAACAACGTTGCCATGGAATAAACTGTAATCAACTTTACAAAATCTTCAACACAATCATCTTCTTCACTGTTTCCTAATCCTCTGATTACATCCTTGAGCTTGGATGTTTTAATTCTACTCTTCACATATGGAAATCTTTTTGCTGTTAAGAAACATGACGACAAACTCCCTCTTGATCTAGATTTAATATCTAATTCTGTCTTTCCTGAAACTATTCCAAATATAACCATAACATCGTTTGGTGTGAATTCAACCAATTTATCTCCAATCTTGAATTTATCGTCTCCTTTAACATAGCACCTGATCAAATCTGAAGTAACAAGATCTGATTTTCTATGATAGATGGTATTGTGTGTAATCAATGCATTATACATGTTGAAAAATGGTGATTTTTTCAACATGTTCAACTGTTTCGGTTTCAATTCAAATGAATGTAGAAGCTTTGCAGTTGCTTCTACATTTGATCTGAAAGAAACAGTTAGTTTTTTTGCAGTGTCCTTTTTTTCTTGTTCTTTTTGCTCAGCCTTTTTCTTCTCCTTTTTTTCTTGTTCTTGTTCTTTATCCTCATCCTTTTTCTTCTCCTTTTTCTTTGAAATTTTCTCCCTTTTCTATTTGTTCAAAATTTCCTCCTCCTTGTTCATTAAAAATTCCTTCTTGTTCTTCTTCACAATCTATAAAAACAAATTCAGAAAAAAAAATATATTAAAAACAACTGTGAACTTAAGAAAACAACTGTGAACTTAAGAAAATTGAAGGCAATAAATGCATGCAAAATTTACCTTGGGCTGTTGTTCAGTGGTTTTCATTTCCTTTCTCTTTGATCTTCATAAAGGTGTTTCAATTAACTGCTCAACAACTTCCTTCCTCGTTGATCTTCTTAGAGGTGTTACATTTAACTGTTCTTGAACGGAAGGAGGTGGGGCAGTTGGTGTTCTCTCAGAAAAGATAGAAGATTTAGATTTTTTTCAAATGGTTTATATTTCATTGCCTGCTTCTTACCCATCTACAAACACAACAGTGAACATAACAAAAAACAACTATAAAATTAATAAATTTGGAGGCAATAAATGCATACAAAATTTATTAAATAGCTTCATAATCTCACTAAATGTCAACATAAGGCAAAAACAACAGTGAACTTAACAAAAACAACTGCAAACTTAACAAATTTGGAAGCACTAAAGGCATGCAAAATTTATCAAATAGCTTCATAATCTCACTAAATGCCAACATAAGGCAAAAACAACAGTGAACATAAAAAAAACAACTGCAAACTTAACAAATTTGGAGGCACTAAAGGCATGCAAAATTTATCAAATAACTTCATAATCTCACTAAATGCCAACATAAGGCAAAAACAACAATGAACTTAAACAAAAAACTGCAAACTTAACAAATTTGGAGGCACTAAAGGCATGCAAAATTTATCAAATAGCTTCATAATCTCACCAAATGCCATCATAAGGCAAAAATAACAGTGAACTTAAAAAAAACAACTGCAAACTTAACAAATTTGGAAGCACTAAAGGCATGCAAAATTTATCAAATAGCTTCATAATCTCAATAAATGCCAACATAAGGTAAAAACAACAGTGAACTTAAGAAAAACAACTGCAAACTTAGCAAATTTGGAGGCACTAAAGGCATGCAAAATTCATCAAATAGCTTCATAATCTCACTAAATACCAACATAAGGCAAAAAAACAGTGAACTTAACAAAAACAACTGCAAACTTAACAAATTTGGAGGCACTAAAGGCATGCAAAATTTATCAAATAGCTTCATAATCTCACTAAATGCCAACATAAGGCGAAAACAACAGTGAACTTAACAAAAACAACTACAAACTTAACAAATTTGGAGGCACTAAATGCATGCAAAATTTATCAATTAGCTTCATAATTTCACTAAATGCCAACATAAGGCAAAAACAACAGTGAACTTAACAAAAATAATTGCAAACTTAACAAATTTGGAAGCACTAAAGGCATGCAAATTTTTTCATATAGTTTCATAATCTCACTAAATGCCAACATAAGGCAAAAACAACAGTGAACTTAACAAAAACAACTGCAAACTTAACAAATTTGGAGGAACTAAAGGCATGTAAAATTTATCAATTAGCTTCATAATTTCACTAAATGCCAACATAAGGCAAAAACAACAGTGAACTTAACAAAAACAATTGCAAACTTAACAAATTTGGAAGCACTAAAGGCATGCAAAATTTTTCATATAGTTTCTTAATCTCACTAAATGCCAGCATAAAGCAAAAACAACACTGAACTTAATAAAAACAACTACAAACTTAATAAATTTGGAGGCACTAAAGGCATGCAAAATTTATCAATTAGCTTCATAATTTCACTAAATGCCAACATAAGGCAAAAACAACAATAAACTTAACAAAAACAATTGCAAACTTAACAAATTTGGAAGAACTAAAGGCATGCAAAATTTTTCATATAGTTTCATAATCTCACTAAATTCCAACATAAAGCAAAAACAACACTGAACTTAATAAAAACAACTGTAAACTTAACAAATTTGGAAGCACTAAATGCATGCAAAATTTTTCATATAGTTTCATAATCTCATTAAATGCCAACATAAAGCAAAAACAACACTGAACTTAATAAAAACAACTGCAAACTTAACAAATTTGGAGGCACTAAAATTATGCAAAATTTGTCAAATAGCTTCATAATCTCACTAAATGCCAACATAAGAGAAAAACAACAGTGAACTTAACAAAAACAACTGCAAAGTTAACAAATTTGGTGGCAATAAAGGCATGCAAAATTTGTCAAATAGCATCATAATCTCACTAAATGCCAACATAAGGTAAAAACAACAGTGAAATTAACAAAAACAACTGCAAACTTAACAAAATTGGAGGTAATAAATGCATACAAAATTTGTCAAAGAGCTTCATTATCTCACTGAATGCCAACATAAGGTAAAAATAAACAAAAACAACTACAAACTTAACAAATTTGGTGGCAATAAAGGCATGCAAAATTTGTCAAATAGCATCATAATCTCACTAAATGCCAATATAAGACAAAAACAACAGTTAACTTAAGAAAAACACAGATCTAACAGATGACAAAAACAACTATGAACATAATTTCAAAATTTTCAAAAATAAATATAAAAGAAAAAATTTCAAACCCTAAAATTTGGTAAAAACACAGTTCGGAACAACAATGTACTTCAGATTACAGATTTTCGTGAGCATTACCTTTTGATAAACAACTATGAACTTAATTTCAAAATTTTAAAGTTCATTCCAAAATTTTCAAAATAAATATAAAAGAAAAAATTTAGAACCCTAAAATTTAGTAAAAACTCCGTTGGAACAACAATGAACTTCAGATTACAGAGTTTTGTGAGCATTACCTTTCGATTTTGTGATGCATTTGAACAACAGATGACGAAGACTGAAGGACCTTCAATGGAGGTTGCAGAGAGAGAAAGTAGAAGAGAGAGAGCGCCAAACTTGAAATGAGGGTTTCGTGAACAATGGTTTTTACTTTACACGATTGCGGACACGTGTAGCTTCAGCAAATGGCATAAGTGTCAATTACTCAGTGGAAAAATTGCAGTTTCCGTTGTTTATAAGGGACACGTGTGTATATTAGTATGCCAGGGACTAAATGGTCGATTTCAATATTCCATGGATTAGTTGGTCGAATTCATTAGAATTAGCGACTAATTGGTAATTGCCCCTTCTCCTATATCTTGGAAGACGAAGAAACAAACTACTGTGTCTCGTTCGTCTGCCGAGGCCGAATACCGTTCTATGGCGGCCCTTACCTGCGAATTGAAATGATTGAAGGGATTACTGTTGAGCCTTGGTGTTCATCATCCGAAGGCAATCAATATCTTCTGCGATAGCCAGCCGACTTTAGATATCGCTAAGAACCCCGTATTTCATGAACGGACAAAGCACATTGAGATAGATTGCTACTTTATTCGTGACGCCATTTTGGATGGTCTTATTTCTCCTTCCTATGTTCCTACTAAAACGCAGCTGGCGGATATTTTTACTAAAGCTCTTGAAAAACAACAGTTTGATTTACTATTTAGCAAGTTGGGCATTCTTAATCCCCATGCTCAACTTGAGGGAGGGTGTGAAGATGGCGCTGTACAAGTGGGCGACCGCCCAACTGAAGTGGGCGACCGCCCATCTCCTTTTCTCAGCAACACAAAAACGCCTGTACAAGTGGGCGACCGCCCAGGCAGAGTGGGCGACCGTCCAGCTTCAAAAGTCAACAATGTTGAAATATATGTACAAGTGGACGGTCGCCCAGGATCAGATCTGGCATGATTTTGTTTCCTTTCCTTGTCCGTTTCTTTTGTTAATTAGGTTTCTTTTAACAATTCCTTTTCAAGATAGAACTCCTTAGACCAGATTTCATTGTAACATATATATTCACAAGTTGATCAATGAGAATTCAAGTTTTGGGAAAATCATAAATTGTTTTTCTACAAAATTATATGTTATTCATTTATAACTTTATTATTACCCTTTCTTATTTAGGTTTACATAATTTTAAAAACATCCGATGAAATTTGAGCTGATGAAAATATATGAAATAACTCAAATATAAAATAAATAAAAAAAGAAAGAAGGTAAATTTGCTTGTTTGTATCTGGAGATGGAATATTAAATATTGTGCTTAAAAATAAATTTTACTCAATTATATTTGAGCTAAAAAAAATAGACTTTTAGTATAATTCGGGTCGGATCGGGTCGATCGCGGGATTTTAAGTTTTCAGGTCGGATCGGTACGGATCGACAAAATTAAGAATTATCATTTTTATGAAACTCGCTACACGGTATAGCGAGTTTATGATTTTGTCCCATTAAACTTGATACACGGTATAGCAAATTTAAATTTACTCAATTTTATTTTAACATTTATTATATTAAAAAAATTAAAATATAAAGTCACTATTATTTGAAGTAGCGAGTTAAATTCTCAAAGAAAAAAAGTTTCTTCCAAAGCTTCTTTTCAACAACCCCCAAACCCAAGCAATATTACTTCTCCGGCTCATAAATTGCAAAATAATGATTAAAAAAATTTGTTTTAAGGAAATTTAAAAGGTAATACTACCTCCGTCCCAATCTAAATGTCTCATTGATCGAAAATTGACAAGTTTGACTTAGACATAAATGCAAATCTAATCATTCTATTAAAATTTTAAAAATTATTATTGATAAATAAATTATTTATTTATCAATAACAATTATAAGTCAAACTTGCCAATTTTCGATCAATGAGATATTTAGATTGGGACGGAGGTAGTATTATTTTTTTCGTCTCAAATAAATACTTAAAAAATGTACTTCAATAAAAATTATTTCCATTATTTCAAAAATGAATATTACTTTAGACTCAAAATGAATAACCAAAAAATAATACTAGATCTACAGTATAAATCACACCTCCACTATCTACAGTACAATGAACAGTGCCGAGTGCCGAATTTCCCATTTTGCCCTCATACATTTGTCCATTTCCCATTTTGCCCTTAAATTTTTTTTTTTAAATTAAAAAAAATATTTTTTTAATTAAAAAAAAACACGTGTCCTTAAACACGGACATGTACTAATTTTTTATAAAAAAAAACATTATTTCCTTTATCCCAATATCCCAATGAATATTTGAAACAATCTATTTTCTTTGAGAGTTATGTTTAATTTGGAGAACTGTACAACCTTTGACCCACTTAATTATGATATTGCCTACGAAAGAAAGCCCAAACGACCAAACTGAAACCTAAAAATCTCATAAAAAGCGATGGCCGGGCCGCGCCGCGCCGCTCCTCCCCCATTTAGGGTTTTGTCAAACCCCTTATATATTCTCACTATCTCTTCTTTCACACACACACACTAAAGAAAAATCCCCCAATTTTCCGTCTTTCTTTTCTTCGTCTAATTATTTACTACTCGTTCAATTTATGCGTCGAAATACTGATTACCAGCGCTACCTTCAATTGGGTGTTGAGTATGAGCCGACGCCATAGTTGCTTGCTCCCTTTCTGATTTCCTTTTGATTTGGTAAGCCTTACAATTTTTCATTGTCCATGTGCTTTCATTTCATATCAGATCTGGAAAATTTCTTCTTATATTCATTTTTTTTTAATTTTAAATTCAAAAGTGTATAGAATTCGATGGAAGTGATGAATTTTTCCCCAGATGATCGAAGTTGAAATTACTGAGCGCTATTTGTTAATTTTTCTCTTTTGAGGAAAATCCAAGCCAAAATTCTGATCCATCTTTATTCACTTGTTCGTGTTTGTGTATGTTTTTGGTACTTAAATTTAAGTAGATAATTTACGAATAATTAGAGAGATGGAATTGATGATTATTTCCCCAGATGATCGAAGCTGATTATACTGAGCGACTTTATTATTTCTCTTTTGAGAAATCCAAGCCAATATTCTGATCCACCTCTATTTTAAAACAATTTTTTTTTTTGAAAATCGAATTTTCAAATTTCAAGTTTCTGAATCTCCTTTGAAGGTTGCGCCTTTTCTCCATTTCTTTATTATTTATAATTTTAAGTGAATATGATGAGAGTTATTGTCGCCCCAGTCTTACGAGCATTATCAAATGTCTTCAATGCTCTATGGTGATCGACACAAAACCTATCTGATTCAATTTTTCTTTTTCAATCGTTTTCACAAATTTTACGAACAAATTATTGATTCCCGAGAAGTGATATGAGGATAGTATCCATTAGAATCTGTATTAACCGAATGATGATTTATCATACATGCACTACCATCTGATCACTTGCTCTCGTACCTGATTTGATAATCGTTAATGTTTTCAATTCGATTTGAATTTGTTTTTGCGCTTGATTTTCAATTTTTATTTAAATTTATTCTAATTTAGATAAAATTAATCGACAGTTCTTCTGTATGATTTGTTAATGACTTGAATCGCAATCAATGATGAATATTTAAATTATCTACTGATGTTTACAAGTGATTTTAACATACAAATTATCACCATCTTTCGGCTGAGATTGCAATAAACAATTTTAGTATTCCCTCCGTAAGTTTTACTTTTTGTCAAAATGGAAGTCCCGTTAAAAGTTCACTTTTTCTAAAATGGCAAAAATCTTTATAATTTCACCCACTCATTTCACTATTATACTCGCAACACTTTTCAAATTTATTATTTCCTCCACTCATTCTCTCTCCTATTTTACTTTACACTTGTAATATTTTATTAATTTACCTTTTTTCTTAATTTGCGTGACGAGCCAGAAGTGTGAACTATATAATAGGACTGAGGGATAAGGTTGCCCACTGGTATCTGATGTCTAGAACGAAATTATAATGATCTGGTCATCTCGTTTGTTGGGCGAAAATTAATTGATTGAGACAGGGCTTTGCGACACAGTATGCTTTGGTATTATCTTACAAACGGCCTACTGTTACTTAAAACCTGTTTACATTTTAATCCATAGGTTATGGATCTTATCAATTTTGAATTTTGTTTGATGAATTTAGTTGATGAGGGAGGCTTCTTAATCTGGTCGGCAGGATTTTCATTACCTGGCCCGACTCGTTCCCTTGAAGCAAGAGTAATCGTGCTCCTCTTTTCTTGTTTTATTTCTGTGGATTCACTTTCCGATTCCATCGAAATTATTTGAGCAGCTAAATTTTCTATAATTTCTATAATTATGAATTTTTATAGATTTTTGTTAAAAAAATATTGATGAAGACGGTGATGAGTCATTAACAGACCTGTAATGATTTGCGAAAATGATCGCAATCTTATGAACATCTAAGGGACTGAGTCTATCATCATTTCACCATTGTTTTGATCTTCCATTGTTTTTATAAATTAGATTGTAGAAAACAGATTTTCCCTTTCTGAAAAATTGTGGCTTTGCTTTTTATATTTAAAAAAATTGCTTGATTGGCGAATTTTGAAGCTAAGCGGAGCCTATAAAAATTGTTCCCCTCGCTATCCAGCGCTGCTTTCATTGTTGTGTTTGGACGTTGGGGAGCTACATTTTATGCCCTCATATTAAGTCGTGTCACTATTATGACATGGCATTATGTGATTCTCTCATTGGCCAATTTATTCCTATATAATCATACAAGCGTACATATGTTCATTCACAATTCAGTTCCACCGATGTACTTTCAATTATTATCGCCGCCGTCATCTATTAGGTTCCGATTAAACAAGAGAGCCTTCTCTCTGGCTCGTCTTGTATTTTTGGCGTATATTTGTTTATTCAGTCTTTGTTTGATTTTATTTGTGAATTTTGATTTAAGAAAACCTAATCCTCTGTTCGAATATCAGAAAAAATGGGAGACAAAATTGATTTGTCCCTGCGTTGATATTGATAAAGAAGAGGAGGTAAATCAATGAAGGCGAGATATCGTTTCAGTCGTCAAATCCAAATTGGCGATTCGATTGTTGCTCGTCCACATTTTCCTTTTTTTTTTTTTCCCGATATAAACTTAATTTAATTGTGCAGCTTGATTCGATTCGAAATTTTATTTCTCCGATTTTTTATGTTTTGGTGATCTATTAATCAGATTTTATTTCTATTGCTATGGTTTTTATGAATCAAAATTATAAGATAAGAGTGCAAATGATGTATCATGTAATATTTCTTCACTTTGAACCTAATTGGAGCTCTTTGTTTAAGAGTCTATCCTTGAGGATACTCTATGGTGGCTGATGCACTCTGTTATATTCATTCTTTTACACTAATTTAGAGGTAATCAAGGAAGAAAATAAAACAATGGGGTAGTAATAAATTAGTCTTCTTATTGATTAAGGTTATTGATATAAATATAAATCATTTATTAAAATGGTTATGCAATCAAATGTAACAATCATATACCATCATAATAATAATTTGGGTTTTGAACAAGTTAAGTTCAAATTCGAGTTTGGAGTAGATCATGAGTTTAAGTTTGAACTCGAGTTGTATCGAGTTTTGAGTTGATCGTTTGCTTACTAATAACTTGAGCCTTTATAGAACTCGAGTATTAAAGAGTTGAACTCGAGCTTATGCCTATTTTCTTGATAAAAATGAAAAATTGAACTCACAGCGATTGAAAGTAAGAAAAAATTGAGTTTTTTTCAAGCCTAATGAGTTTTAAGAAGTTGTTCCAGCTCGAGTAGCAATCCTACTTGATTTTTTTTTTAGAGTTTGCGACTCGATCCTAATTATAATAACAAGTATACCTTTGGTTTTACTTTGTACATTTGATCTAATTTTGTAGAAAATCAAGATATGTTCAATTCTAAATATTATTATTAATATCAAACCAATAACTTTTTTTTAGAATTGGATTAGAATATCAAGATTTTCATAAAATTATGATTAAATTTTGATGAAAATAAGACAATTTATATTCATATTCTCCCTTGTTTGAGACTCCCATGCCATTGATAAGCAATGCAATACTCATTTTTCAAAAAAAAAAAACAAAAAAAAAAAAAAAGAGAATGGAGAATGCACAGTATCTTGCCTTAATTTTTGGAACAGAAAAATGATGGTGGCAACTGCCTCAAATCGGAAGTATCAAACAGCTTCATGAACCTCTGGTATGATACTCTTGCTTTCTCAACCGTGACGCCATTTTTGCAATTTTCTCAGGCAGCCCACAAGACATCCTGTCCTATGCTCATGCAAGAAAATTCTTATAAACCCTACACAGAAACATGGTAAGAGGCTCATAAAGTCGTGAGTTTTGAATGAGCGCTAGCAAATTGTAACTTTCACACTTGCAATGGATGAGGAGAGGATGATTTAGAATCTCCTTGATATTGATAGAGTGCTAATTCTTAATAACTATCTCAAAATACAAAGATTAGCACTAAGATTAGAAGTTTTGAAACATAGACTGTAGGCGATCGTAGTCAAGACTGTTAGAAAGGAGCTTTGATTATATTAGGGGTAGAACAAAACAAATAGATGGTGTAGTGTCTAAAATTGGCTCAAATGGGAGGCCAACCCTAAAACAAATTAAAGGATATCTGATTAAGTCATGATTATGCTACCAAGGAAATTCAAGAAGAGCTATTCAACATAAATTCTTCAACATCCTAAATTTAGACTCATCACATCAAAACAAAAACAAACACAAGATCTATATACAAGAAAGCGCACAAGTACAAGCAAAACTAATTAACATCAAAGATAACTAGAATCCACCAAACTATAGAATCACCACCTGTAGAGCAATTATCTTTCCATTTAGAAGGAGACCAAAGCATTCCATTCAAGGATGGTACTTGTATTGTCGAGCCTTCGGATTCTCATGATTATACTTCATCCATTGTAAAATTGTGATTGACTAACAGTAGGCTTATCCACAACATCCGAAAGATACTAATGATACTTTTGTCATTTGCATAGAACTACATGATGTTACTAGAAAATTCAAATTCCAATCGCTGTGTTGAAGTGTTGTGCAGTCAGCAAAGCCCGCCTTGATCAAAACTGCAATAACTTCGTTCTCAAACACTATTTTTGCGAACCAGTTTTTTTGTTAGAAAAAAGACTCACAGATCTTTCCAACCATGTACTCCACCCCTTCTAGATCCTTTCGAGTCGATACAGTTTATTCAGCCAAGTTGACTCAAATTTCAGCACTGCATATTTTGAAGTGTTATGCAGTCAGCAAAGCGCGCCTTGACCAAAAATGCAATAACTCCATGCTCAAACACTATTTTGCGAACCATTTTTTTTGTTAGAAAATAGACTCACAGATCTTTCCAACCATTTACTCCACCCCTTCTAGATCATTTCGAGTCGATTTAGTTTATTCAGCCAAGTTGACTCAAATTCCAGCACTGCATATTCTGGAATCAGCTTCTGTGATCTAATTTTCTTAATCTTTTTGCAACATAATATATTTATTGGGCATAAGATGTAAATTTACCATTCCATACTGCGGTATCACCAAGTTTCTAACTTCAACTTCATGACATAATCAACGGTTTTCCTTCTATAAATGCATCTTATTATGAAATGATCTATGCTTAAACGTCAAAGTGACTTCGATATGAGTTTTTAAATAACACTACCGAAATCATTTACTTCTATCAAGGAAATCGCAAATTTACTTAGATTTTTCAATTGTCAAAAGAAAATAACATTTTTAATTGCCAATATATCTAGCAACCTTGGATATTTGTCCTGATGAATGCGTTGATGATACTTGATACTTTTGTATTGACCACAATGTATATAGCATAATGTTTATACTTGAGTTTGTGTACGTTAAACTCTCATTCTCTCCTTCCTCCCTCCTTTGATTAATAATTTTGAAAGTTTAATTGTTTTAACCTAACAATTTTGGAAATGGGACGATCTTTTTTTAACAATTAAAAATAGTAAGTACTCATCATATATTTTAGCTTTTTCCCCTTTTAATTTTTTAACACAATACTAATACTCACATTACCTATATCATTACCTGCTCTCGGGTGATATCTACTATATGAGGTTGATGTTAAATCATATTGCTGGTGCTACATGTCATGATGATTTGAAAACTGTAGACACCATTGTGCACCCTGATTACAAAGCAGCATGTTATGCTCTAGGATTGTTAGATGAAGATAAAGAATATGTTGATGGAATCAAAGAAGCAAGTGAATGGGGGTCCCCAGATTACTTAAGAAGACTATTAGCGATGCTACTACTGTCTAAAAGTATGTCGAGGCCACAAGACGTATGGAATAAAACTGGCAACTTCTCTCAGATGATATCATCTACAAGCATCAAAAGAATTTTAACAATCCCGGTAAATCTTTTATAATGTTTGATTTAATAATTTATGATTTATCTTATAGTTTATTTGATGGTTCATGTTTCGTGTTTCATATATTATTATTTTTTAGCTAAATTTTGGTTATCATTTTTATGAGCATTTACTTCTTAATTTCAATCTACTCTTATACACAGGTCTAACACTCAGTGACGAACAAGTTAAAAATTTTGCATTTGAAGAAATTGATAAGTTACTTGCAGCGAATTGTAGCGGTCTCCATAATTTTAAGGATATGTCTAAACCTATCAGTTCTGTCATTTGTGATGCGGAAAATATGCTAATATTAGATGAAATGTCATATGATGTAGATGAGATGAAGGCTGAATACTCTAGATTATATGCATGTTTGACCGAAGAGCAAAAAATGGTTTATGATAAGATTACGACTGCAGTTGATAATGGCAATGGTGGTGTGTTCTTTTTGTATGGGTATGGAGGTACGGGAAAGACTTTCATATGAAAGACATTGTGCTCGACCTTAAGAAGCAGGAAGGATATAGTTCTTCCGGTGGCTTCTAGCGGTATAGCT
The DNA here is from genome assembly GCA_022495995.1 of Adenophora triphylla var. japonica. NCBI lineage: Eukaryota > Viridiplantae > Streptophyta > Magnoliopsida > Asterales > Campanulaceae > Adenophora > Adenophora triphylla. Next base: position 409,795 of record JAFEMH010001212.1, on the reverse strand, counting down.
TCTTTGCTTCTTCCTAGGGCGTAAGCTGCTCACTCTAGATTCGGTATACCCATCCAGGTCCATGAAAGCTCAACTTGCAGCAAGATCAAGCCGGATTCTGAAGTGTGTGGTCTTCTAAAGAAAACAAAGCTAATAATTTGGGATGAGACTCCAATGACCCACAAACACTACTTCGAGGCTCTTGTTAGAAGCTTGAGGGATATTATGCGTACTTCTGATGGTCGATGCTCTGATAAGCCCTTCGGTGGATTAGTTGTTGTGTTAGGAGGTGATTTCAGGCAAATATTGCCGGTTGTTCCTAAAGGAAGCCGCCATGATATTGTGCATGCTACCATCAGTTCATCTAAACTTTGGAATTCATGTGAAGTCCTTAAATTGACAAAAAACATGGGGTTGCAAGTAATCTCATCTGCTATCAAAAATTATATATTTTATGTTTCCGTTTTTCATTTATTTAAATGTTTTATAGTAACAATATTGTCTATACATAGGTCGGTTCATTTTCTTCAGATGTTTCAGAGATTAGGGACTTTACTGAATGGATATTACAGGTCGGAGATGGGAATTGGTGAAGAAAATGATGGAGAAGCTGATATTAAGATATCGGATGACATTCTTATAAGAGATGCAGATGATCCTATTGCAGCTATCGTTGAATATACATATCCTGTCATATTAAAAATAAGTTTCTTGATGGATTCTTTCATAGTAGAGCTGTTTTTGCACCAACGAATGAAATAGTAGATTGCATAAATGATTATGTGATGTCATTGTTGCCCAGTGAAGAGGTGGAGTATATGAGTTCAGATAGCATCAGTAAGGAGGATGGAGATATTACAGGACATGAGGATGTTTTTTCAGCTGAGTTTCTAAATACGATTAAATGCTCGGGATTGCCAAATCACATCATCAAGCTTAAAGTTGGGTGTATGGTCATGCTACTCAGGAATATTGATCAAGCTTCAGAATTATGCAATGGAACGAGAATGATTGTCACAAATCTTGGAAAGCACGTAATTGAAGCAAAAATATTGTCGGGTAAAAATGTTGGAATGAAGGTTTTTATTCCTAGAATGATCTTGAGCCTATCAGATTTGACAAAATTTCCCGTGAAATTTCAACGGAGACGATTCCTTTTGGTCGTTTGCTTTGCTATGACTATAAATAAGAGTCAGGGGCAATCACTTTCACACGCTGGACTGTACCTTTCCCGACCTGTATTTAGCCACGGTCAGTTGTATGTGGCAATATCAAGAGTCACCAATAAAAAAGATCTCAAAGTTCTCATTTGTGAAAAAGATGGTCAGACGCATGATACCACAACTAATGTGGTGTATAAAGAAATCTTTCACAAATTGTGAGGTAATTTTAATATATAAATATTAATAAGTTAATCATGTGATTTTGGAATGGAGTTTGTAAGTGATTATATTTATGTAGTTAACTTGACTATTTGTAACTTCTACTGATGTAGTTAATGTCAAGTATTGAATTCAGAATTTCTACTGTGAAAGACTTGCTGCTACGCTACAAAGGTAAGACACTCTCTTTCTCTCATTTTTCATGAGTTACAGTTTTACTGTAATTGCAAATAATCCACTTCACTTGGCACTAAATTAATTATTTTGGTCTATTCCATTTCACTTGACACAATTTTTTTTTTATCAATTAAAGTAATGAACAAGTTTAAAGAAAAATTTAATAGTCTTAAGTAAGTATAATATGTCACAGTAAGGATTATGAAACTAAGGTAGCTTTGTAAAATCTCCCACTCATTATATATATTTTTCTATTTCTTTAATTTTATTATTTTTGATGTTTGTTTTCCTGAAACTATTAGTTTTATTGTGTAAATTATATTTTCTCCATCTCTTAAAAAATTGGTGATCAAGTGTACACACATTTTTATTTTTATAATAAAAATAGATTTCTGTGACCAAAATATATTTGGCCATTCCAACACATATAGGCTAAATGGAGTTAGTCTGAATGTAATAATGTAATTTTCTGTATGTACGGGATACTCTCTCTGTCCCAAAATGACCGTCTCACTTTTTTATTGTTGGATATAAACTCAACATATTGTTTTCGTTTATTTAAATGAAATTACAGATTATAGCAATAAGTAATAATAAACCTTAATTAATATGCCCATCAAATCTCAACGGGTTACTCACCAGTTAAATTAACTAAAGCAAAATGTTCAAATTTTGTTCGTAAAAACTTAAAAAATGAATAGATTAGTTTGAGACACTTGAATACATTGGAGTGATTGCGCAATTGACAAGAGTGAAAATTTAGAATTTAGATACAAACTAGTATTATATCCGCATTAAACTCACTCTCAACAAATTTAACAAAATACTGAAAATTAAAAGAATTACTATATCTATGAAGGAACACAATGTAGAATATTTTTTAAGTCAAGAAATTCATTAAAAAATATAAATGCATAAATAATAAAGTTACAAATTCTGAAAAATTTTCCTTATAGACACTCTTTCCCTTTTCATCAACCACTAGTATCTTCAATCCAGTACGAGTAGTTATCCTAGATAAAGTAACGCATAACTTGTTACAAGGGTGTTACAATTACAGAAAATTAAATAAAACACAATTAATAAAAAATTGAAAATACAAATGAGAAGTTGTTGAATTTTGATGCACGAGCCCAATGAAACCACTATCTCCTTAAGACATATTTGATCTCTCACCGAGTGTGCTTGAGTTTGCTTGGATCGCTTGTCTCCCAGGATAGAACGTGCGGACCGGGGCACTTTGCACCTAAAGTTCCCGGCGAGCTGAACTATACTTGAACAATATCACCTCTTCTTCTTTAATGCAAGCTAAGAGGCCAAAGGATGATTGACAAGATGCAACCAATGAGAGATGGAAGAGGATTGCAGGAGAAAGAGTTAGTTTCTGCTGTGTTTTTTCTCTCAAAGTGTTTGCCAAAAGTTTTCCAAGTGTACCTCAAATGTTGTTGACAAATAACTATTTAAACATTTCAAAAACCAAAATTAAAACTGAAAAATTGTTGTTAATTATGTAATAAACAAAATTATTACGAAATTAAACAACCATTAACTCGAAAATCTTAGCAATAATGATTTCCGTTTCAGTTTTTGACATTTAATACTTGGCTGTTAAATGTACGCCGGGACTGCCGTAGAGTCATGTACCTTGCTCGGCCGAGCAAGGCTTTGCCCAGATCTGCTCGGTCGAGCAAGGCATATGCCTCGGCCGAGCATGGCTTTTCAAAAACTTTGGACTTTCTGCCATGCTATGCTTGGCCAAGTTAACACTCTACTCGGCCGAGCACCTCAGTAAAATCCAAAATCAATTTTGATTTACAAAATCAAAATTTATTAGCAATAAATGGGCCAAATCCTTTGAGCATTTATATTTACTTCATCCAAAAATCATTTTAGACAAATAAATATTTTATTTCACAAACACACTAAATCACTTAAGTAATTTGACAAAATTACCCTTTAGAAATTAATCCATTAATTTCCTTCAAAAAACACTATTTTTCCAACAATCCCCCACATGAAGGAAATTCATGAGGATAGGTGATAAAGTTCGGCAGTCGAAAACCTGCATAGGATAGGTAGGGGTTTGCCCTTTGAACCTTCCCTTGTAAAAGCATATTTACTCTACTCGCTAATCAGTAGACGCGATGTTCTTGAACTGCTAGCTTTTTGTGTAGCCGATCATATACTTTACATAGGTATCTCCCTAACACAATTCAGCTCTCATAGCTGTGTCCACTCATGGCCCTGGATCACAATGCCTGGTTCTGTGAGAAGGTCTAAGAATTGAGACTCATATAATTCTCCTCGAAGCGTCCTCTACTTCTTTCTCACATAGGTGATTCTTTTAAGTAACCCATTTTACTTCACATAAGGATCATTAAAAGCCATAGGCTTAACCTCATTCATCTCGAGATGTCACTTTAAGGAATGAGTATGTGGTCAACCCCCACAAAGGACGCTACAAGTCTTTTAACAGTTAGGTTGTCCCTTTGAACCTAGATATTGGGATCTCCAGTCAGCTAGGTTAGGTTTTCCGCTGTGTTTAACTTCTCAAGAGGCTTTAAACCCATTCCCAATGTCAACCTTGCAACTATCTCTTTACTTAACCCTTTGGTTAGCAGATCCGCCAAATTATCTTTTGACCTTACATAGTCAATAGATATGGTGCCAGTTGCAAGTAGTTATTTAATGGTATTATGTCTTCGACGTATATGTCTAGACTTACCATTATACATATGACTTTGTGCCCTACCAATCGTAGATTGGCTATCACAATGTATACTAATTGCGGGCACGGGCTTTTCCCATCTTGGAATATCTTCTAGAAATTGGCGTAGCCATTCGGCTTCTTCACCACATTTATCTAATGCTATAAACTCAGATTCCATGATTGATCTGACTATAACAGTTTTCTTAGAAGATTTCCATGATATAGTCGCTGCTAATGTGAATAAATATCCACTTGTAGACCTTGAGTCTTTGATATCTGATATCCAATTAGCATCACTATATCCTTCTATCACCGCTGGATGTCTCGTGTAATGTAATCCAAAATCACGAGTATATCTTAAGTACCTTAGTACTCTTATTATACCCTTCCAATGATTTGTTCCAGGATTGTATACCGGCTTAACTTGCTAACGGTATAAGCAATATCCGGCCTAGTACAACTCATCAAGTACATTAGACTTTCGATGATTCTCGAATACTCTAATTTAGACACCAGTTCATCTCTATTCTTTGAGAGATGAAGATTTGGGTCAATTGGAGTACTCGCTATTCCATTGTCATCATTGCTAAATTTCTCAAGAATTTTATCCACATAATGAGATTGACTTAACACAAGTCCGTTGGATATTCTAGAAATTTTGACTCCAAGGATTACGTCCGCAAGTCCCATATCTTTCATGTCAAACTTCGAATTCAACATGTCTTTCGTGGATTTGATCATCTTATCACAACTCCCTATGATAAGCATGTCGTCTACATAAAGACACAAAGTGACATAGCCATTTTTCGTGGTTTTAGTGTAGACACATTTGTCACACTCATTTATTTTAAATCCACTTTGCATCATAGCATTATCAAATTTTTGATGCCACTGTTTTGGTGCTTGTTTCAAGCCATATAATGACTTTACTAATTTGCACACCTTCTTTTCTTGTCCACGCGCAACAAACCCCTCGGGTTGTTCCATGTAAATCTCCTCTTCTAAATCTCCATTTAGAAAGGCTGTTTTTACATCCATTTGATGTATTTCAAGATTTCTCAATGCGGCAATTGCAAGTACAACTCTTATTGACGTTATTCTCGTGACTGGAAAATACGTGTCAAAATAGTCTAGGCCTTCTTTCTGTCTGTAACCTTTAATTACAAGTCAGGCCTTGTACTTATCAATTGTTCCGTCCGCCTTCATTTTCCTTTTGAAAATCGACCTATATCCTAGTGTTTTGCTTCCCGGAGGGAGGTCCACTAACTCCCATGTGTGATTTTGCAAAATGGAATCAATTTCACTTTTAATTGCTTCCTTCCACAAAGGTCCTTCCGAAGAGCTAACGGCTTCTTTGTAACTTTGTGGTTCACTTTCTACCATACAGGTTAGAAAGTCCGGACCATAGGATTTTTCAATCCTAGCTCTTTTGCTCCGTCGAGGTTCTACCTCTTCTTCTTCACTTTTATCTTGAACGTGTTCTTCTTCTATTGAATCTATAACCCTAGTCGATGAGCCTGCCTCATTTCTTGACTTACACGGGAATATATTCTCAAAGAAAGATACGTTCACAGATTCCATTATAGTATTTTTGTGTATAGCTTCAATTTTCGACTCATACACAAGAAATCTATAAGCACTACTGTTATGTGCATATCCAATAAATATGCAATCAATAGTTTTAGGTCCAATCTTCACCTTTTTAGGAGGAGGTATGGCTACCTTTGCAAGACACCCCCACACTCTCAAGTGTTTGTAACTTGGCACTCTTCCATGCCATAGTTCATAAGGAGTTTTGTCTTGTTTCTTTCGGTGTATTTTGTTTAACACATAGTTAGCCGACAACACGGCTTCCCCCAACATGTTATCCGGTAATCCCGAACTCAATAACATGGCATTCATCATTTCTTTTTCCTTTCGACAACACCATTTTGTTGGGGTGTATAAGGTGCCGATGTTATATGTTTAATTCCACTTTGAGCACATATTGCTTCAAATGGAGATTCATATTCACCCCCTTTATCACTTTTTAGCACCTTAATTTTCCGGTTTAATTGATTCTCAACTTTATTTTTATAGAGAGTAAACTTCTCTATAGCTTCATCTTTACTTTTTAAAAGATACACATAGCAATACTTTGTGCCATCATCTACAAAAGTCATGAAGTACTTATAACCGCCCTGTGATTGTGTTGATTTAAAGTCACATAAGTTCGTGTGAACCAATTCAAGTGGTTCGCTATGTCTTTCAACTGAATGGAATGACTTTCTTGTTAATTTTGCTTCTACACAAATTTAACATTTTTGTTTACAATCAACTTTAAACTTTGAAATAGAATTTGCTTTTGTCAAACGACGTATAGAATCAAAATTAACATGACCAAGTCTACCATGTCATAAATTAGATGACTCAAGCAAGTAAACGGAAGAGATATTCATATCATTAGCTTTAGCTTTAACAACCATTACACTTAACTTGAATAGGCCATCATTGACATAGCCTTTACCCACAAACATTCCACTCTTAGACAAAGTGACTACATTGGACTCAAACACAATACGAAAACCATGCTTTATCAAAAGCGATCCGGACACCAAGTTCTTCCGGATATCGGGCATATAAAGCACGTTGTTGAGAGTCAACTCCTTCCCGAATGTCATCTTCAAAACCACTTTTCCTTCTCCTTTGATCTCGGAGGTAGCTGAATTCCCCATGAATAGCTTCTCACCATCCTTAGCAACAAGAGTACTAAACATGTCTCTATTTATGCACACATGTCTAGTAGCGCCGGTGTCAATCCACCATTGATTTGGGTTTGAACCCACCAAATTTACCTCGGAAACCACAGCTGCGAGGTGCATCTCGGACGCGTCCCTAGCAATGCCTTCCACCATATTTGCTTCACGAGCCTTCTTGGAAAACTTGCAAGCATGAGCCTTATGGCCTTCATCGCCACAATTGTAACAAGTTCCTAAGAACTTTTTCTTGGAGACACCACCTTTTGGTCCCAAGTGGGAACGATTGGAAGTTGTCACAACCTTCCCTTTTCCCTTCCCAACTCTTTTGCCTTTGGAGCTTTGACCATGCTCCACCACATTGGCCTTAGCCACACTAGAAACAAACTTATTTTCAGCGACTCTATTGTTCTCTTTAATACTCAACCGAAGGATTATTCCTTCCACATCCATTTCCTTTCGCTTATGCTTAAGGTAGTTCTTGAAATCATTCCAAGATGGAGGCAATTTTTCAATGATTGCAGCCACTTGGAAGCTTTCACTTATGATCATACCCTCGGCATGAATCTCGTGCAAAATAGTTTGAAACTCATCAACTTGAGATTTCACACTCTTGTTGTCCACCATTTTAAAATCAAGGAAACGGGCAACAATGAACTTCTTTGTTCCCGTATCCCCAATCTTATATTTGTGGTCCAACGACCCCCACAATTCCTTTGCAGATTTCTTTTCATTGAACACATTGTAAAGAGAATCTGAAAGCAAATTGAGGATATAGTTTCTGCACAAGTATTCCCCATGCTTCCATGTTTCAACCGCAGCCAAGGTTATAACATCGGTTTCTCCTTCACTCACCTTTGACATATCCTCTTTCAGATATTTTGCCAAGTGCAATGTAGTGAGGTAAAAAAGCATCTTTTGTTGCCAACACTTAAAGTCATGGCCAACAAACTTCTCAGATTTTTCCGCATGAGGGGTCGGGATATGGATCGAAGGAGTATTAGTCACAATCGTAGAGCCACTTCCGTTTCCAGTTTGGGGTCCAGTTTGGGATCCAATTTGGGTTTCCACGGTGTTGTTGTTATTCGCCATCTGAAACACAACAACTTAGTTAGTATTTTCTATTTTTAAAATCTGTAATCGACTCCCTCGATTAGGAATATGTCTTAAGATAGTTACAAGGGAGTTACAATTACAGAAAATTAAATAAAACACAATTAATAAAAAACTGAAAATACAAAGGAGAAGTTGTTGAATTTTGATGCACGAGCCCAATGAAACCACTGTCTCCTTAAGACATATTCGATCCCTCACCGAGTGTGCTTGAGTTTGCTTGGATCGCTTGTCTCCCAGGATAGAACGTGCGGACCGGAGCACTTTGCACCTAAAGTTTTCGGTGAGCTGAACTATGCTTGAACAATATCACCTCTTCTTCTATAATGCAAGCTAAGAGGTCAAAGAATGATTGACAAGATGCAACCAAAGAGAGATGGAAGAGGATTGCAGGAGAAAGAGTTAGTTTTGCTGTGGTTTTTCTCTCAAAGTGTTTGCCAAAAGTTTTCCAAGTGTACCTCAAATGTTGTTGACAAACAACTATTTAAACATTTCAAAAACCAAAATTAAAACTGAAAAATTGTTGTTAATTATGTAATAAACAAAATTATTACGAAATTAAACAACCATTAACTAGAAAATCTTAGCCATAACGATTTCCGTTTCAGTTTTTCACATTTAATACTTGGCTGTTAAATGTCTGCCCAGGACCTGCTCGGCCGAGTCATGTACCTTGCTCGGCCGAGCAAGGCTTTGCCCAGATCTGCTCGACCGAGCAAGGCATATGCCTCGGCCGAGTATGGCTTTCCAGAAACTTTGGACTTTCTGCCATGCTATGCTCGGCCGAGTTAACAATCTGCTCGGCCGAGCACCTCAGTAAAATCCAAAATCAATTTTGATTTCCAAAATCAATTTTGATTTACAAAATCAAAATTTATTAGCAATAAATGGGCCCAATCATTTGAGCATTTATATTTACTTCATCCAAAAACCATTTTGGACAAATAAATATTTTATTTCACAAACACACTAAATCACTTAAGTAATTTGACAAAATTACCCTTTAAAAATTAATCCATTAATTTCCTTCAAAATACACTATTTTTCCAACACAACTAACTAATCATGATTAAAACATTTTTTTTTAATAAGATGTCATTATTTAGATTAGGGGTGTAAAGGGTTCGGTTTAGCTCGGTTTGGGGAAATTTTAGAGCTAAACCGCTAGTATCGATTTGGAGAAATTTCAAACCGAGCTAAACCACAAAAAAATTCAAATCGAGCTAAGCTAAACCGCTAAGGTTCGATTTAGCTCCGTCTAAACCGCGGTTTAAAGATGGATTATGGACCAAACAACAATCTTAAAGATTCAGAAAGAAGTCAAAAGCTTACTCAACGAAAGAGCAAGTAGAGAAATCATGAAATGCACTAACGAATTGAAAGTTGAGGGCATGGCCGGAGTTGTAAAAGGAGAAGAAGAAGAAGAAGGGCATGCAAAGAATTAGAATGTGCACAAGAAGGAACTCCGGGAAAGAAATACACGGGTCCATGCGTGGCCTACAACTCAATTGACCGATCTTTGGAGATGCCAACTGATTGGGCCAAGAATAGGAAGAGGGCTAGCCGATTGTACAAGGGTTCGGCCAAAAAACCCGCGGAGGTAAAGCCGGCAATTTCTATATTGTAACTGATCCTTCGGACAACGACATGGTGAATGAACTGGATTAAATATTTCCAAGGTTACCCGTTGATTAGGCCGGCACCTGCAACTCAAGTTGGATTGCTCACTATATTGTAACTGATTCTTCAAATATTTGCTCAAAATTGATGATTCGAACTTGATAATCTTGGATAAAAGGAAGTATATGGGATGGAAATCAATATTTAGTGAGGAAGAAGAAATGATTTTGTGGTTTGATGAGAGATTTTTTATAATGTAAGTTAGCTCGGTTTGACAGTTCGGTTCCATAGCTCGGTTTGGCGGTTCGGTTTAGCTCGGTTCGGCTTGGCACCCTCAAACCGCAAGCTAAACCGAACCATGTGGTTTGTAATTTTTATAAACCGAGCTAAACCACTTAAATAAAAAAACCGAGCTAAACCCCATGGTTTAGCTCGGTTCGATCTCAAATAGCGATTTGAGCTAAACCACTTACACCCCTAATTTAGATATTTGGATATTTTATGCATTGATTTTATCTAAAGAGAAAATGATTTTTATTTATTTTTAGTAAATATTTTATAGCTCAAAATGGGTGTACTCTTCATTGGTCAAAGACAGTACATGTCATATCCTCTTCATAATTAAAAATATAACCGAGATTGAACATATACCATTTTGTAAAAATGTGTTCATATAAATCAATTTATTTACTTTTTCTCAAATATAAATATTCACACATAAAAATTTGTACATATAAAGTACATAAATATTTGGCCCATACTAAAACACAAAAATTTCAAAAGAATAATTTCTGCCCAATTCTTGACATTAAAAAAAAGATAGCCCAATTTGGATATTTGATAATCATATCATTTCGGCCCAATTTGGTGATATTTAAAAAGAAACTCTTAACCCTAAACATAATTCTTTCTTTAAAGCCGCTCCATCTGTTTTTCTCTCTATAACCGCCGCTACATCTCTCTATATCTGTATAGTGAAATTTTCTCTTTCTTGACTAAAAATCCTACCCCTCTCCATATCAGTAGTATCGTGAAATTTTCTCTCTCTTAACTAAAAATCCTTCAGTTTGCCACACATCTATCTTGTTCATGATTTCCAACCCTTGATTTCGGTAATACTCGTATATAATTTTAAAACTAAAAGAAGTTGTATAGCTAAGCTTAATTTCCTACTTTTAAATTACATTCACTATATTAATATTCTTGAATCATGGATACTTCATGATCTAATTTAAATATTATCCCGCTTATTCTTTTATTATGGCGATATAACTTTAAATTAGAACTAGAGTTTATTATCTTGTATTTCAATCTCCATTTAATTATAACAATAAAATAGTTTAATTATAAGAAAATAAATATAACGTCACCTCATGATAAAACAATTAGAAAAAGCATTTCAAAGCTAAAATTAACGTCATAAAACGAGAACTAAGCTCCATTATTTCTAAAAGAGTTGTGTTTTTATTCGTAAAATAAATATCCCTTTTTATTTTGAAGAACATTCCAGAAAAAAAAAAAAAAATAACTAAACTTATAAGCATTTTTAGTGGAAAAAGTATGAATATAAAATGAGGTGACAATATTTTATTGATTGAATTGATCATAAACCTACCGCACTCTAATTAAAGCAACGACACAATTATAACACATCATTTTGTGATGCGGGAAACAACCCTTCATATATCCTTGATGTTCATTATTGGTAGAGTGGGTTGTTGGTTCAAGAAACTATTGAAAATACGATTTTGATGGGCTGTCCAAAATAATAAAGAACAAGATTTTGGGTTCACTTCAAGGGCATTTTGGTAATTATATACATATACTCAGCAGACGAATTATTTATCAAAGGAAAGATCATTGAGTCTAGTTTCCAACACACTTTTCGGATTGCCGTTTGAATTTTTCTAGAATAAATTATGATCAGTTTACCAAGGCTGCATATGAAGAGATGCACATTCGAATTTGGCCAAGACTTTTGGCTTTTCATGTTTCTAGACCTTTTTATCTACTCTTAATAAATTTTTGGGTTATCTTAACTTAGAGGGATGTTCCAAGATTAGTATAAAAATCCCTTAAGGTGTATTTGTAAGAAGCATAGTTGAGTTATATAAAATATATTGAGTCTTTGACTTTGACTTGTTTAAGAAGATGAATTTCTTCTTGTTATATCTTATTCCTTAGGTTGGGTGCCTTCGGATGGCGATTTTGACTTATATTCTTAGGTGAATTCCTTTGAATATCGAGTTGTTTACCCTAATAGAGTTCACTTGTTGTGTTACCTCCGATTTCACCTCCATTTTCCCGGCATCATTTTGTGAACCAAATTTTGTTAAATTTTTGTAACTTTAGCATTATCGTACTTATAAATATGATACTCGTTAAATGTGATTTTGTGACATCATTTAATTTTTTATTTTTTTTGTAAAATTCACATAGATCAGAGACAGGAAATAAGACTATTTTGGTTCTCAAGCTAAATCATCAAGAGAAGAAAGTTTGTTAATTACACTTGTACAATACAAAATACAATCATCAAGTATTATCTTGTACTTCAATCTCCATTTCACTGCCAGTTTCCATCTATCCATCGACTTCAACGACTTCTTCGACAAGTAAACCTTCGAACCCTTCACTAAACCATCGCATTCCAAGAACTCCGAAAGCTCAATTCTTACGGTTGGTAGCATATCATCAAGCTCCATGCATGGTGGGGCCCGAGTGTCGAGCATTTTGTCAATAATGCATAGCAATAACTTGTCTTCTTCAACAGAAGTCGATAAGCTCTTCAGAATAAGATGGCATTTCTTTGCTATCCACTCAAGAACGGTTATCTCGTTTGCAGTAGATATTTTAGATCCCGAATAAGCAAGGTGGCCAATAGATTTACGCTGGTTTGGAGGGGTTGCCCATAACCGCATAGCAGAGAGAAGAGCAAAAGAAGGTGTTCCGTTTTGGTGTATAAATAAGGTCTCTTTTGGCCATGAGCATAGGGAATAAATGTCGGGTAGTAAAGGAATATAAGCCTTGTCATTTGGGTTTTCATCTAGAAGAAAACCGTAATGGTCAAGGAGTTCCAAATTTGTGTATGTTCCGTAGCTTAAAAGAACCTGCGGACAAGAAGGAAATGTTGAGATTGGATGCTGTCAACTGCAAAAAGTATTTTTTATCTGAAAAGAAATTTCCGAGAGCAAATTAGCTTGGTAAGACAGAAATTATACGAAAGGAAGCACAAGGAAAAATCATAAGCATATACAATACAATGAAAGAACAAAGGAAAACTGGAAGGAGCAAATGGTCTTCATATGGAACAGAACAAGAAAACAAAGTTTGTGCAAGTTGAATAAGATACAAGCAGGTAAAGCATCAACCATAAAAAGTTTGACTTGACAAATGGGACAACTTTTCGGGACGGAGTATGAGAAAATAAGCATCAGTAAACACATGTCAAAGTTAGCCCGTAAACAGTTATGAGGAGAAGATTAAACTCCTTCCGTCCCTTAAAGATGTTCCCATTTACCATTTTTGTTTATGCAAAAAGATAAGTCTCATTTCCAAAATTGTTTGGTTAAAATCATTGAACTTCCAAAATAGCCAACCAATGAAGAAGATGGAGAGATGAGAGGATAAGAGTCAAACCAAGGAAGAAGAGGAATTAATGGAGTAATAATGAAACCTTGTTAAGATTAGTGATGGAAATGAAAATATTCTGTTAAATGTTTAATTGTATAGTCAAATGGGACTATATATCATTATGTTTAACTGTTAGCTGTACAATTAAAATGTTTAATTGTACAGCTAACAGTGCAATATTTCTTTCAATGAAATTCTTTGAAGGCTTGGAACACCACCATCATAAAAGGCTCTAGACCCATTTCCTGTGGTGACTTTACATGCAAATGTAATTTTTACTCCCTCTGTCCCAAAATGAATGTCCAAAAAAATTTCAACTTTGTTCTTGATCAAGAGCAAATTTGAAAAAAAATTGGGCATTCATTTTGGGACGAGGGAGCAAGTCCTAGTGAGTAGAGTGGTGAAAATTCTGCTAGACTTGATTCAACCCTCCTACTACTCAGTATGTCAGTCCACAGTGAAATTCCAATGGATGTATTTTTCTCAACAGTGATAGAAAATTTGACCTCTGCTTCTTTCTCATTAAAGCTAAGCTGCCAGAGTGCAGTAACTTTGATGGACAAACAAACCCTATCTCTAGCTTTAGTCACTACAAAGAGGCCTCCTCTGTCACTTAAGTTTGCCAAATGCAACTTTCCAACTTTTCCCCATCGCCTTAAGGATCCCTTTGTTAGACCTAGAACCACATTCATGCACCTAAATCCTATGAAGTTTCTCCACATAGGCACAGTCAGGGTACTTTGGTGGAGACTTAAAACCTATTAAGGCTTGATATCTATTGTTGGGCCCATATCCATGTTTCAATGGTAAACTTGACGAAACCCTACATAAGATATTGATAGATACTCCCTCTGTCCTAAAATGAATGTCTAAAAAAAAATCAAATTTGCTCGTGCTCAAGAGAAAATTTGAAAAAAAATCGGACATTCATTTTGAAACGGAGAGAGTACACAATTACATCCATTGTGTCCCTCAGACAATTTGGGGTTAATAATCCCGTTAAGACACTGCTCCTTGTGTCCTGGCAGTTTGCAGCTATAGGGAAACTGATTTCACTGCCGCTAAGTAATATCAAGCCTGATTGACCAGATGTACCAAGTAATGATCACTTTATCTCTTTGAAGCCATTATCATGTTTGAGCCACAAAGAGCAAATCATGGTAAACCTTCAAAAACTCTTTCAACTGAACTTCTACGTACCAAGTAGGAACCCTATATTCTCACCATGTTTCTTATGCAGTGTTTAAGCCCTGACGAACAAACAAACTAATGAAACCCAGTTCCAAATAAACTAGCGTTGGCTCCCATGAATTTTCAGCTTCTTAAGTTCGGGAAAGGAACTAAAAGAAGCATCATCACCAGTCGTAATAATTAACTTATGAATCGAAACAAAAGTAATAATCAATACCTGCTCTCCTTTCTTGTAGGCTTTTCTAGCATAGAAGCAATACGCACCAACATCTCCCTCATAGACACCATCTGTTAACCTCATCTTACTAGCATCAAGATGCTGTGAATCTGGTTTCACAGAAGAGCCATCAGCTCTTAAATCTTCGCAAAGAGTTTGCTCTTCCCCTGGTGCAGCATAATTAAAGAAGTCCCCCACTGGGCAAAAACACCCAGCAGTATCCCATGGTACGTGCATTGTCCGGGAAGATATCTTCGATCAAGAGATATGATGAACGTTAGCATTATTACACATCAATAAAACAATATGATGACATTAGTAGCAAATTAATCAAAATATGGCCACCAAAAATATTCTTGATCCAGTGTATATTTTCATCAAGGGAAAAAAAGACCTAAAAATATTCCCTTTCCAGAACTACGAAGGTTTCTTCCAGCAATAATATTACTGAAACGATATAATCAAGCGATACAACTAGGCATCCATACCTTTTCTCGAGCTTTACCTTTAGTGGCAACTGACATGGAAATGAAAAAGTTTCTAGGATACGATCAAGTGAAACATAATCAAATAAACCAAAAAATCCAACACCCCCCTCCCCATAAAAAAAAAAAATCAAAATGGAGTTCTGATATGGCCTATGATTGGAGAAACAGGAATCTAACCTCAAATAACAGTTAGCATAAACAAACTTAACAGGGAAAACTTACATTAGAAAACTTAACCATTTAATGCATTAGCTATTTCCTAAATGTATAACTCATTCAACAAGCCATCATAGCCAGAAGGTCGAATGATTCCAATCGGCATCATAATATGCATCAACCTGCATATACGCACAAATGACAAGCAGTACTTACAGTTGCAGAAGCCCAGAGCCACACATTGAAGCTCATGAATTTTGGCCTGAGCTGAAGCTCTTTCATAAGGTCAGTAGCATTTTCCCACTCCAATTTAGCCATCTCTGCTGCCTTTTCTGCAGTCCAAATGGCATCATCCAACTGGCAATCATTTCAAACACTACAGAATAAGACAAGTCATTTCAGAAACACGGGTATTCACTAATGCCTCCGTCCCAATACGAGTGTCATTTTTGTTCATGATCAAAAACAAAAGCGGACACTCATATTGGGACAGAGGTAGTAATAAACACAGTCACCAATATTAGTACATTGCTGCCTCAAAAATATTTCATCAATTTTTCAATATTTATACCAACTTTACTGAGATTCTGAGAATACAAACTTGTAAAGCGTTTATCTCAAACTCATTGAAACTTGCTAATGTGTCATAACTCCGCGGCATCTGCAGCAAATAAGGGTACCACCGAGAACTATTACCCTTACTCACTTCATTTAGTAATGCAACAGCCAATATCTGCAGTACAAAATGATTTAAAAAGGAGCATGATCACAGATTTCATGTCTCAAACACTAAATTATGACAAAATGTCGGATGCATGATTCAGCAAGGAATTCAAGTAACACATTAGAGAACTCCTATAGGTAGCAAAAATTGTTCACCGGAAATGCATAAAGTAAGCTTTAAAACAAGTACCATTTGCTCACCATTCAACAAGCTTTACAAGGAATCAAGGTTTTGCTACAACTCTTTTTTCATTTTTCTGCCAGATTCACGGTAATTACAGCATTGTGTTCATGTCACTAAGGGTGCATTTGTTAACATCAAGCAATGAATGCTTAATGCTTAATATAGTACTTGATGGCTTAGAGATATTATCCGAATGCTTGATGCTAACTAATTAAGTTTGTTTGATATCTGCTGTAGATAAATATTATTCTACTATTATAACCCTTTGTATACTACAACAACATTACCCCAGTGATGCAAAGGCTCCCACTTACGGTGTGATAAGAGGGGGTCGGATGTACGCAGTCTTGCCCCCGTATTAAAGCACAAATAGACTGTTTCCGAATGACCCACGATGAAAATTGCATCAAAAATTGGGTTGAAAATTCCATGGATCGACTGCAGCCTCATAAAAAAGAAGCGCAAACAGTTTAATGAGCCATTTTACTTTATTCCTTTGTATACTAAACTACTTAATTATTTGATGGTTAAATGTTAGTGAATCTGGATAAAATGTATATTTTTTTTCATTTCTTTTTGTCAAACTAAGATTATTTTTCTGAGATGGAGGAAATATATTTATTTGCTTATATCTTTTCAAAATTAGGCAATGCTTTAAAAACCGATTCCATAATTAGTGAAATAGTATAAATAGTCATTTAAATTATAGCATTTACTTATATATATAAATAAACCCATCTGCCCCATAATAATAGTTTCATTTGACTATTTAAATGACTTAACAACCTATTTTCATTCTCATCACTTCCGTTAATTATTACACCGTTTCACTTTGTCTTCTTTCCTGGTTAGCTTTCATCCTCCACTCGCTTGCTCTCTCTCTCTCTCTCTCTCTCTCTCTCTCTCTCTCTCTCTCTCTCTCTCTCTCTCTCTCTCTCTCTCTCTCCTTTTTTTGTTTGGCAATTTTAGACGCTTCATGGTTTTAACATACATATCAATTTTCAATTTTGAAAATAAAACTATTTTTTGGCAAACAAAAATGATAAATTAGACCTTTTTTTTGACGGTGCAAATAGAAGAAGATGAATAAACTCACAGACTTTATATGGAGGGCTTTTTAAGGCCTTAGGGGTAGGCAGGAGAGGTCCTGACACTCTTGCCATTTTTTACAATCCCAAGCATGGTGGAAGCTTCTTTTTGTGTGCTAAGAATTATTTATTTACTACCTTTGTCCCATAATAAATGTTGCATTTGATTTCTCAACGATTTTAAGAAATAAGCTTCACTAACTTTATTACTAACTTTATTTGCACATTACTTATACATTGGTAAAATTGCACTTTAACAATTTTCTTATTTAAAATGTACAATATTTAATTTGGGATGGAAAAAAAAAAGTGTGTCATTTATTATGGGATATTTGAATATTTGATATGTCTTTGCTAAGCTTATTCAATTTAACGATGGAAACATATTCAACACCCTTCTTGATAACAGCTGGAAAGATGGGTCAGAGTGTCCAAATTTGGGCCAGAGGAACCTCTGACCGAGTAAGCTTGTTTTCCATCTCCTACTCAGTAAGAGATATTCAGCTCCATTAAGAGATTTCAAACAAACGCACTGATTAACATTTGGTGCTGACCGAGTGAGATTTTTGCCTCATTCAGAGGCCATCAAGCGCTATCAAACATATCCTAAGCATTAAGCAAGATTTTTAAGAACCTCAGAGAGATTTAATGACTGATTTGTTCACTATTGTCTTAGCGATCAAGCAAAATAAGTTGCTTCTTCTCGTTTTTCTACATATTGAACTTTCACTTATATAGTTTCTTTCTCAGACAGAGATGGCAAATAGGACACTTTAACTCACGTGAAATGAAAGAATATACCAGGGGAAATGTGGAACATTGATAAAGGTATCAGACGTGTGCACAAAGAGTGTGCGCCTAAGGATTTAACCGCTTGTGTAACAATCTCTAAAAGCTGTAAAACAGTCCTTTCATAAGCAATTTTCCCACTTACAACATTTTCTTTGTTAAAGTTAATATACTAACAACACATCCACTTAACTGAGTTAGGACCTTGGAAAATTGTAAAAATATTGAAGAAAATTATGTGGTAGTGACATTAGAAAGAGTCACAGACTTTACTAAGTTAATTTGCTGAATTATATAATGAAGATATGATAGACTTTGATTGATCTTTCAAGACTAAAAACCTTGCAATTATCAGTACACTAACCAGTGCCGGAGCCACATGTAGTATAAGGGGGGAAAGGGCAACTGCCCCACTTTAGTTTTGAAAAATGTCAATTTGCTCCCTTGTATATTTTTTATGTGATATTTTACAACCAAAGTCATGATTTTTATCAAATTTTTCCCCCATTTATGTTAGAAAAAAAAAAAGCACAGCATAATATCTTTACCCCCAATTGACCCAAATTTATATTCCACCCTATAATGTTTTATCCTTGTAAAAACATTGCCTAATTCTCTAAAATACTAGCTCCACCACCTACACTAACTGCATCTTCTAATATGATTAAATTGTTCTATGCAGCTAAGCAAATGTAGAGCATGTGAAAACCATCCATCTAAAATTGGTTTTACTGACTTAGAAACGTGTTGCAACTCTCTTTATCTCGCAGAATGACTATAATATTTTTTTAAGATTGCCAATCAATTAGCTTAAAAGCATTACTCCTACAATACTTGGCTTTCAAACACATTTCCCGAAAAACGTCTCACATGGAAATAATTGCAGCAGCATGTAAGATTGTGTTTTTATCATTCTCCCAGCAATGGCACCGATGATTTGCTGCATTTTGCTGCTATATTAATAGTAATCGGCATAAAGAACGTCTAATTTTCTTTAATCTCAGCACTGCGCTACTAAAATTATACCTGAGTTGAAGAAAGATGAGAGTGATTTTTGACGGAAAGATAAAGTTTCTGATCATCCATCAGAGTTTGACTAGTGATTAGGGCACATTTTGGAACTCTGAGCACCAATTCGCCCTTTCGGAGATTGCGCGCAGCCGCCAAACCTCGCCTGCAGTATACAATTCAATCGATTAAGATACATATCACACACTGAGAGAGAGGGAGAGGGAGAGGGAGAGAGATTTACCCGCCGGCGTTGGGGAAAAAGGAGAGGGAGAGAGAATAGCCTAAGCAGGAATTAGGAGGAGCAGGTGGTGGTTGCGATTGGTCGCCGGAGGGGGAGTCGGAAATGCCGAGATGAGTGGCCCATTGAAGGAAGATTTGGAGGTTTTTTTCCATCTCTATCTCCGAGTTTTTTGCCATGCCTTGCCGGCGTCAGGGTTTTGTATGTCGCTGTTGCGGGATTTGGAGGTTCAGTCCGTCTACTTACGGCGGATTTGGAACTGCCCCTCTTTTCCTCGTTGCTGCTCGAAGCATGCCACGTCATTTTACGTTCATAACGACTGAGATTAATTTTGTACACGCCGCATATCAAAATCAAACTAATATTCCCTCCTTTCCGAACATGTTACATTTGAACTTGTCAAACGTTTTTTTAATTAACGTGTTTTATTAACTTTTACAATGCTAAATAAGACATTTATTACGGAAAATAGAGAGTACTTTTTGTTAGGATTTGATGTCTTTCAAATGAAGTGTTCGATTTGAAGACGAAATCCAAGAAATGAAAGTTGATTTGA
The DNA here is from genome assembly GCA_022495995.1 of Adenophora triphylla var. japonica. Lineage (NCBI taxonomy): Eukaryota > Viridiplantae > Streptophyta > Magnoliopsida > Asterales > Campanulaceae > Adenophora > Adenophora triphylla. Next base: position 389,805 of record JAFEMH010001212.1, on the reverse strand, counting down.
GTCCAATACGGAAAAAAGGACACAAATTGAAGTTTCTTTGGAATCGCTTTCGGGTTAAATAATCGTGTTGGCTAAATTTTTTTAATTGTTTTCTTATGCGGATTGGCTTGTTCCTTCTCGAGGTTTTGAAATTCTTTTGATTTAGGGTTTTTGGAGTATAAATACTCGTCTTCCCCCATAACATGAATTGTTCTAGTGTGATTGACACTCAATAATTCTAAGATTCAAACTAGTAATTTCTTTGAATTTCATAGATTTTCTATTTTGTTGGTTCATTTCAATTGTTCTCATCCGTTTTCTATAGATTAGGATTGCATAGTTGTGAATTCTTTTGATAAAAATTTGTGCATATAATTAGAGAGTTTCCAATTTGTGATTCCCCATATTAATTAAAGTTGTTCTCCCTCTTCTCGTGCACGTAGCCAAGTTGATGAACCACGTAAATACTTGTGTTTGTGCGCTTATGTATGTTGTGATTGTCATATTCTCTAGTGCATGTTCTAACAAAATGGTATCAGAGCTTCTTAGTTGAAGAAGCGTCTGAGATATTTCGTTGCGTGAGAGAATGACGGATTCAGGCATAGAACCTACGATCGACAATATTAATGGGAGGAACAATTTTAATTTATGGCAGATCGAAATGAAGGATTTGTTGAGAGAAAGACTTGATGTCTTCAGTGGCTGCTGTGATTAAGGATCACAAGGATTCAGATAGCAAGGTAGCGGTTGTTCTCAAGTCGTCAATCTTGAAGAAGAAAGTGAAGGAAGCAGTGTCTAATCACTATAGATGAGAAAGCCCATTCCCAAATAATAAAGAGGCTTGATGAAAACATCTTGGCGGATGTTGCTCATTGTAGTGAATCAGATAGGGCTTTGTGGTTGTTGTTGTTGGAGATGTTCCTGACGAAATCTCTAACGAACTAGCTATACATGAAGCAGAAGTTGTTCGCTCTCCGAATGTTTGAAGTTACTCCTATTAAGGATAAACTAGATTGATTTACATCTTTATTACTTGAACTGCATAATATAGAGGTTGAAATCGATGATGAAGATGTTGCTCTTATTTTGTTGGTTTCTTTACAATTGTTATATGAGAGATATGTGGTGCATTAATGCTAAGGACACGATTGCGTAGAATAGGTAAAGACGGGCCTTAAGAGCAAAGATTTGCAGCAAAAAGCGAGCAATGTATGTACAGAATCTCAGCCAGCAGGTTTCGTTGTGGAAGGCAATAGGGGTTAAGGTAGGAGGAACAAATGTTCTTCTAAATGAGGTTTAAGACCGGTAGATGTTTGTAATTACTGCAAGAAAAAGGGGCAATGAAAACGTGATTGTCTAGGGATGAAGAAAAGCGAGCAATTTAGGTCAACTGCAGGTGTGGCAGATAACGATGAGGAGGATCAAGCCTTAGTAACCGAAGAAGATAAAGGCATGAAAGATGCATGAATTCTTGATTCTGAGCATCTTATCACATGTGTTCGCAAAAGAAATGGTTTGCAAATGTACAAGCTGGTGGAGGATGGCGATATTTATATGGCTAATTGTTGGGCATGCTTATTTTAACCCTTCTAGTTTAGCTTAAGATTTGATTGATACCATAAACTCCTCTCTATTTTAAGGACTTTAGGACCCTATGTAATGAATCTTAGACTTCAATTCTTTAGTTAAGTCCATTTTATAGAATAGGATAAATTAGGCTTGAAAACTGGCACAAGGCTCATCGGATATGAGGATGCAATTCAATGTTTCAGACCACTTCATCAAAAACGCCTAGCAGAACCGCTCCTAGCAAACTGCTTTGTGAAATCCTTTGTCTGAAACCGCCTCTTGAACTCCAGTGCAAAATCATAGTAGTGAACCGCTCAATGCAAACTGCATTGCAATTCCAACTTTGAGACCGCACTTATGAAATCCTCCTCTGGTGAAACCGCTCATGTCTAAACCGCTCCTCACCAGACCGCTCCAATGATTGAAGACTTGAAGTGAACCACATTTGACCGTTGGAATCCACGTCAGCAATATCAAATGTCAACCACCATATCTTGTCACGTGACCATGTGTCAGACCAAATCTGCAAAGATCTTGAAAAGGTGACAGATGTCCTAACTACCTTGATTGCAGCTGGGGCCTGATCAGCTTTACCTGCAACTGCTGTACCTAAGGACAAAAGTGGTTATAGTGGACCAATGGGAAAGCACCAAGATGCGGTCCTTGCAGCCATGTGTCCAACGGCTATATCCTTGGTGCTTGGGTATAAATATCCCTAATCTTCAACACTTGAAGATTGCTTGAGAAATTGATTTGTGTTATCCATTATTCTGAAATTGTGTTTGGAGTTAACTATTGTCAAAACCTCACTTTTATGTTTGTAAACCGCACTCACAAAAACCACACTATAAACCACTTTGCAAACCGCACCTCCAAAACTGCTTTGTAACTCAAATATTCCGCTGTGAATTTTACAACTCTACTTGCAGTTTCTAATACACTGCAAGAGGTTTTGTAAGCTAAGAGGTTTAGTTTTAAAAGAGGGCGAAAAATTTATAACAGCTATTCACCCCCACTCTAGCTGTTTTTCACCCTTGTTGCCACCTTTGGGACCAACACTAATAGATCCGTCTACAAGGTGGTTAACATGGGTTCTATAAGGGTGCAAAACTTTTGGTGGTAAAGTTTGTATGTTGAACGGGGTGAGACATATTTCTGAATTAGCAAAGAATCTGATATCGCTTAGTCGTCTAAACAAGAAAGTATACATTTTTAAAGGTGAAGGAGGAGCATTAAATGTCTGCAAAGTTTCGAACGTAGTTCTGAATGGGGTAAAAAGAGGTGCCTTGTACGTCCTTCAAGGCTCTACGTTTTTTTGGCTCGAGTGTCGTGTGTCGTACTATAGTGAGTATGATTAAGACACATTTGGAGGAAGCATTTTGTGAGCTTCTTGTGGGATGGTGACAAACAAGTGGGGCAAAGAAGTTACTTAAGGTGGAGTTAAAATGGTCAAGACGCAGTTAGTAAGCCAACACACACAATTTGGTTTTTGTTAAGGAGAAAATGAGGTATGAGATGAGTATCTTATGCTAGAGTAGCACTAGGACATTTGGTAAGTAAAGAAGAAGTTAAGGACCAATTAGCTACTGATGGGGATTCCGTGGGTTATGTCACTTCATCTATTTTGGTTGGCAAAATCCAATGTCGAGTGGATTTGCCTAATTGTGGGGGCAACTCAGAGTGCTCTTTGCGACACTTTTGTTGCTCGGTGAAGCACAATTTAAGTTTCCAGGGGATACATTTAGGTGTATAAAAGTCACATTTGTTTGCGAAACATTTGTTTGTTTAGAGTACAAGTTTGGTGTTCGTCGTAATACATTTTGGTATCTAGGGAGATATAATTATGGTTGTCCAGAAGATAAGTTTGGTGCTTTATGCAACACAACTGAGGCAAGAGAGGTGGAGAAGTTTGTTCTAATTATTGGTTTGGGAGATTCAAAGTTAAGGTGGAGATTTGTTAGGATTTGGTGTCTATGAATGAAGAGTTTGATTTGAAGACAAAGTCCAAGAAACGAGTCCAAGGTTGATTTGAGTCCAAGACGGAAAAGGAGAAGACTTGTAGCTTCTTTGACATTCCTTATTAAAATCCTTTAGGGTTAAGGAATCCTGTTAACTAAGGATTTAATTGTTTCCTTAAGGTTTGACTTGTTTCTCAAGATTTTGGAATCCTTTTGTATTAGGATTTTGGGAGTATAAATATTCGCCTTCTCTCATAGCATGAATTATTCCAGTGTGATAGACAATCAATAATTCTATAATCCAAACTAGTGATTTTTTTTGGTTTCATAATTTTTTCTAGCATGTTGGTGCAGTTCAATTGTTCTTATCCGTTTCTATAGATTAGGGTTCTCCACTTGTAAATTCTTGTGATCAAGAATTTTTGGACATAATTAGAGAGTTTGTAATATGTGATTCTCTATATTAATAATAATTGTTATTCCTCTGCCTGTGTAAATAGGCAAGTTAGTGAACCACGTGAATACTTGTGTTCGTGTGCGTGTGTATGTTGTGATTGTCATATTTTCTAATGCATTTTCTAACGCTTCCAATGTTCCAATGTTATGATTACTAAAATTGAATGTGCATAGATTAAGAAAAAATTAATTGTTGTAAGTATGAAAAGTAAAATAGAAGAGAAAAATGGTTGGAAAATTTTTGTTATGATTATAACAAGTGAGTCACACTACACTGACTATTTTGAGTTAGTAACCATAACATTGGACGCCCAAAAATTGAGTTTGAGAAAGTTTTTTTTTTTATAAATCCACCAGATTTGATATGAGTTTGGAATTCATTACCTCAAACCCGCCAATCATAAATTTATTTTCAATTATTTTTATTTATATTTTTATATTGTTCCAATTTATATTTGACAATGTATTGTATTGTATTTTTTTATTATATATTATTATTTGTTGCTTTATTTTAAAGGAAGAAAATGAAAAAAAAAACATTACATACTCCAAATTAATATTGTTTCGTGTAGGTTTTAGTCTAAACAGATCGAGGGTGGGTGACTTAGGGATTTGTCTTAATCGGAGCAGGGTAGGTTTGGGATTTGCGGGTTTGAAAAATGCAAATCACCACAAGTCTGCCCCATTACCATTCTTAATTGACATTAGACTCTATATTACTCTCAGGATTAGAGATGTGTCAGGAGTTGAGAGACGCCCAATGATGAGTATGGGCTGTACTAGGTCGTTTGTATACTATATTAGAGGTTCAACATTCGAATCAATTGGTAATAACTGGAGTAACTTCTCAAGTCTATATACGAGTCCATGTTTAGTTCTCTAGAATATGTGAGGTATGAAATATCTGCCTAACACGCTCCCTCACCCGAAGTGAAGGTTAAATGTCGAGCATATGAAATTGTGGACCTTGTACAACATAGCAGATAGTGGGTTTCATAAAAGTGGTACACGTAGAAACAGGGAAAGTGATCATGTCACAAAAGATAGGTGACTCTGATATTATCTTAGAATTAGAGATGTGTCGGGAGTAGAGAGATGCCCAAGGGTGAGCATAGACTGAATTGGACATTTAGTAGACTATATTGGAGGTTTCGACTTAAAACAAATTTATAAATATATTAAAATAAAGTCGTTCCTAAATTTGACAAGTTGGAGCAAAAAAATGTTACTATCAAGGGGCTAAAAATGAAAATTGATTCAACACATGATTTTAGCAAATGGTTTTGGCAAATGGTTTTGGAACATGGGTGAAGAGAAAGTGGAAAAATTATTTATACTACTCACACTTTTTGAAAACTTTTGAAAATGTGCAAATTTTGTTTCTTTGGTGTCTAGACTAGGTTGCAATATTTGAAAGTTTTCTAGTTATATCTTCAAAAAATAATTATTTAATGAGCTTCAAAATTTATTATTTTTAATTCAGAAAATTGAAAAAATACCTCATTTTTAGTCTAATAAACTCATTAAACAGTTATAATCTAAATATATATTCTTAACCTTTAGACTAAATTTATTATTTTCTAATTATTAATTAATAACATTTTTTTTGTTTTAACGATAATTTTTAAATTTAGATGTGGATATTTAATTTATTTTTTTCACTTTTAGTCTAAAATTTAAGAATATATATTTAGATTATAACTACTTTTCTTATGTTTTCGAGATAGATGATAATTAGTTAGACATTTTTTATTTTACTTTTGTTAAAAAAAGAAGAAAATTTTATTTTTTAAAAAATTAAAAAATTGAAGAATGTGGAGATAATATAGGTGACTATAGGGAAGGCCGAGGGGGGTAAGGAAAGTTTTGGAGGCAAAAATTGGGTATTTTTTATTTAAAAAATAAATTCATTATGTTATATAGTAATTACTATCAATGCATGTGTATAGGCTTATAGATCCGGATTATTAGGCTTAATAGTTGAAAATCTTATTTTGCTTTAAAAAAAAAATACCGCTACTACTATAAATAATAATCCTTTCTTTTTTCAAAAAAAAAAAAAAACATATATGGATTTTTACTTTCAAAAAATAAATATGAATGATTGAAAAAAGAAAATAAAAATGTTCAGGATTTCAAATTTAAGCAAATAAGATGATTGAGATTTATTCATTTATTTATTTGTTTGAATCAAGAAGATAATTTAATTGAGAAAAAAAGTTAAGGAGATAAATGCTCTTTTCAATAAAAGTCATACAACTAAAATGGTGATAAGTGCTTGCCTTAACTGTTTTCTAATATTATCTTTCAAGAAATAAAAAACTATTTTCTAATATTATCAAAATATTTTCCTTCACATTTTTTTAATCAAAGCCTTTTTACTTTCAAAATTATAAATTTCATTAAACAAACTTATTTCTGAAAATTGGCGAATTTCTAGGCTTAAAATTGGAAGGTACTTTTTTATTCTTTGAACTTAGCTACTTTGTTTTGTGTTTTTTTTAACAATTTTTAGCTACTTTGTTTAAAAAATAAAATTCTTTATTAATTGATCATTATTTTTTAATTTATGATGACATTTTTTTTTATAGATGAACATACCAAAAGTATCGAGTTGGGCTGAGCGAGTGAAGCCCAGTCCTCAAGCAATTATTGCCACCACATTCTTAGTGGGCTAGGCCCAATCAATACATGAATCAAGGCCCATCTCATATATCCGTCGACTAAGTTCATTGTCCGACCTACTAGGTCTCGACCTAACTTAGTCCGACCTTATGACCCAGTCATATTTCGGGTACGATCCGACTTTACCCGTCAGTCAGGTCGACTTAGCTACAAGTGTCGATCTCGACCTGCCAAAGCAAGCGTCGACCTAACGGTTACAGGCGCACGTGCAATTACTCTGGCCATAACTGCTTCCCTACAAATCAGGGACCGTTCAGGGACACGTTCACACTACATGTAATTGTCCCTAAAATCTCGGAGCTCATGTAGCCCTGCCAAATATACCACCTACATCACCTATAAATACATTGCCACTACAACGGTGCAAAGGTAACTGCAATTTTGTTATCTAAATCATCTTTATTCAATACATTTTGCTCTCCAATTCAAATACTTACTTTCACACCCGAGGGTCTAAGCCGGAGACACATCCGGCTAGTCGTGGGTTCTTGTTTTCAGGTCAAGGAGCCAAGTGATCAGTCCTGCCACGTGGAGGAAAATTGATAAGCACATTTCTTGCGGCATCAGTTTGGTTCCATTGCCGGGAAACGTGCATAAGCTTGACCTAGAAAGTTTTCTCAACCTGCAACAATGGTGACTTCGGATGGACATGTATCTGAGGCCTCACTCGGGCACGAAGAAGGAAACAATAACACCAATCTGGCTTATTTGGAAATATCAACACCAGCCTTGGAAACACAAATGCGCACTCCTCCCCCTCCAACTCGCCATCATGCTAGAGCGACGCGCTCTAACAGTGTTGCTGATGGCAGATGATTGCCAGATGGGAGGAGAGAAAAACGACCCATGGAGGGGCAAGGAGTTCCACCTCCTCCAAAGCGTCCAACTGGGCAGATGAATGCTGGAAATAGGGCAGGTCCCTCATCCAACCCACTGAGCAGAAAAGAAATGCTTTTGGAACGAGCTCAGATATTGGCCGAATTATTGGCAATGGAGGAGGCTGAGCAAGTGGATAGAAGGTCTGAGAGGGTGGCTCCATCTCAAGTTTCAAACAGGGAGCGTGCCAGGAGTACTAGACCTAATGAAACTGTGGGACAGCACATTGAGCAAAGGATGGTGGTGCGGCCTCAATCACCTATTCATGTTCCAAGTGACGACCTAAGGGCCAGCCTCTCTAGGAACAGGGAGCAAGAGGCCCAGTCGGACCTGAGGACCCAGCTAGAGGCAAATAGAAGCATGCGTAGATCACCAACCAGGACAGAAATGTCTCAATCACACAGGGGAAGGAATGGGCGCAGGTCGCCTATAAGAGAGGCAAGGCGCAGGTCGCCACCCAGAGATGATAGGCGCAGGTCGCCACCCAGAGATAATAGGCGCAGGTCGCCACTAAGAGATGACAGGCACAGGTCACCAGTTCGCTCGGTAAGGTCGCCATCTCACAGGGATAGGAGAAGCAAGCAGGTAACTCCCCCTAGAAGTGAGGGTCAAAGGTCAAATGTTGTCCCCCCTGCTGGAGAAGACAGACCTGATGCTAGGGAGTGGCTGCAATGGAAGAGAAAATTTGAGCAATGGGAGGCTGAAAAGAAAAATGATACTGGAAAGGTCGAACGAATTGACTTTGCTCTTCGACCCCTATCCAAGGATTTGATTGACAGTCGACCTCCTCCTGGTTTCAGATTGCCCCTCCTAGAGAAGTATTCGGGTGCCATCAATAACAAGAGCCACATACAGCACCTGGAAGCCACAATGTGCTTTGTCTCCAATGAGGATGACACTATGTGCAAAGCCCTCATAAGCACACTCGCGGGGCGCGGACGTGGTTCAATAGTTTGGCGGTAGATAGCATCTCGACCTGGATGAGTATGAGAACAAAATTCCTAGATCGCTTCTCAACTCTGGAGCTCGGAAAATGGCTCAAGTCACCGAGCCTAAATAACTTGGTGCAAGGGAAAAATGAAAGCTCAATGAGCTACTACACCAAGTTTAAAGAGATGGTCGATAAGATCGAGGAGGATCTCGGCGACGGGGGAGGTGATCAATTGCTTCCGAAATGGCATTTCCTCGCGAGACATGGATTACGAGCTGACGGTCCGTACAGTCACTACTCGACAGGAGTTGTTCGAGAAGGTTTACAATGTGGCATTAGCCGAGGAGAGATAAGAAAAGAAGAATGGGAAAGGCCCTAAGGTTGAGGACGCTGATGATAAGAAAGACTCAGCCAAAAATGGTGGAAACAATAAGAATGGTAAGAACAGGACCGGGCGACGGAGAAAGTGCCCGAATCTTTCACTCCTAACGGTGGAGTCGAACGAGAGATAATGAATGCCGTCGAGTGGCCCCGCGCCCTAATGAACCCAGGACAATAAGTTCGAGAAGGAATGACCATAGCAAGAAATCTTGTGATTACCACAAGGATACGGGCCATACTAATGAGGATTGTATGAGTTTGAAGCGTATCATTCAGAGGATGGTTGACCAGGGAAGGCTCGACACCTATGTTAAAAGACCTCAAGCAGGTAGTGGTGAGCGACCTGCAGGTGGACATCATGAACCACGATAGCCTAGGATGAACTTGGGCATTATCACTGAACAAGCCAGCAACACAGCCATCAAACATAAGATCTTTCAGCTTAACAAGGCCCCACATGTGCCACCAAGAAGCCACGTTAGGGATGAGGTGATCAGCTTTTATCCTAATAAGCTAGCAACTAATATGGCGGCTAGGGAGCAAGTTCTCGTCATCCCAGGACTCATTGACGGATGCACGATGAGCAGACTCTTAGTCGACACGGGGGCCTGCAAAGACATTCTATTCTATAAGACATTCCAGGAGATGGGCCTCTCAAATGAGCAGCTCGAAAGATATGATGGCAGATTGGAGGGCTTCACCAATCATCGGGTCGACGCCAAAGGACAGATTGAGCTCGATGTTGACCTAGGCCAACATCCCTACAGGGTCGTTTCCAAGGTAAAATTTATTGTCATAGATGTGAATAGCGATTATGCTGCTATACTTGGAATCCCTGGACAGGTTGCGCTTGGAATAGTGGCCTCTATTCCCCATCAGCGAGTTAAATTCCCCACACCAGCTGGAGTCAGCTGTGTTTAAGGCACAACTCGAGCATACCTCGACCATGTCCTTTGAGAAAGGAAGAAGAGGGAGCTAGAGATTGAGACTGCAGAAGGGTACTTAAAGTTGTCTCAATCAGTCACCAAAACTACTCGACTATCTACAATCACCATCGTGGAAGAGTCGACCTATCGCTCGCGTGACGAAGTCATAGTTGAGTCGACACGTCACTCTGGAACCACCATGGTTGATCAAGATACAGTTATGGTCGACCAAGTTTCCATAGGCAAGCTATTCCTCCAGATCAACAATAACTCGGGGGCCACCACCACCACCAGCGAGGTTGCAGATGAGCTGGATGAGATGATAGCTGAGGAAGCTCCACATCTGGGGGGCGAGGAAAGACAGAGGGTCGAGAGATCATCATTGAGACCTGCCGGTTCGAGAGATGGTCAGTGGAGGTGTGGACGAGCTAGAATCAGTAATCACCAACCCTTCCTATCCCGAGCAAAAGATTCAGATTGGGAAACAATTGTCAGATGAAGAAAGGCTGGAAATCGTCGAGCTACTCAAAGAAATCAACGATGTCTTTGCGTGGCGAGTAGAGGATATGAGGGGGATAAACGAAGAAGTCGCCGTTCATAGGCTTGAGGTCGGCAGGCCATAAAGCCCAAACCCCAAAGGTTGAGAAGCTTTGCTCGAGACAAGGAGGAAGCCATAAAAACTGAGGTACAAAAACTTTTGAGTGCACGAATAATTAAGGAGGCCACATATACAACCTGGCTAGCCAATGTGGTCATGGTAAAGAAGTCAAATGGCAAATGGAGAATGTGCATCGACTTCACTAATCTCAACCTTGCCTGCCCAAAAGACAGCTACCCCCTGCCTAGAATTGACAAGCTAGTTGATTCTATTGCTGGCCACTCAACCCTTAGCTTCCTAGATGCCTATTTAGGCTATCATCAGATAAAGATGCATGAGGATGACATAGTGAAGACGGCTTTCTAAGTAGCTGGAGGCATCTATTGCTACACTATGATGCCATTTGGACTGAAGAATGCAGGGGCGACATATCAACGTATGGTCAACAAGGTCTTTGCTTCACAGATTGGCCAAAACATGGAGGCCTACATCGACGATATAGTCATTAAAACAAAGACGGGCGTCACGTGGTCGACCTAAAGGAAACGTTCGCCAATTTGAGAGCAAACGACATGAAGCTTAACCCCAGCAAATGTGTTTTTGGTGTAGCAGCGGGTAAATTCCTTGGATTCATGGTGTCACAACGAGGAATAGAGGCAAACCCGGAGAAGATCAAAGCCCTAGTCCACATGCAGGATCCCACCAGTGTTAAAGAGATGCAGCGACTTAATGGAAGAGTGGCAGCTTTGGGTCGTTTCATATCCAAGTCGGCAGAAAGGTATCTCCCCTTCTTCAAAGCTTTGAGGGGGACGAAAAATTTTGAATGGGCGACCGAATGTCATTCTTCGTTCCAACAACTTAAGGATTACCTCGCTACTCCACCACTATTGAGTAGCCCGACCACTGGAGAAACTTTGTTCGTGTATCTATCTGTGGGGGACAAGGCATTTGCTGCAGTTTTGGTTCGAGAAGAGGAAGGGCTTCAAAAGCCCGTGTACTATGTTAGCAAGGCCCTATCAGATGTAGAGGGCATATATTACAATGCTGAGAAGGTAGCCTATGCCTTAGTTGTAGCTTCAAGAAAGCTGCGAGCTTACTTCCTGGCTCACCCTATCGTGGTGCTCACGAATGCACCCTTGAGGAAAATTTTGCATAAGCCCAAAAGTTTAGGTCACTTACTCAATTGGTCAATTGCCCTCACGGAATTCGACATCGAGTATCGACCTCGAAAGGCGTTGAAGGCTCAAGCCTTGGCAGACTTCTTGGTCGAGCTTACGTTCACCAAGGAAGATAGCGAGGTGCGAGTTCAGAAGGAAAAAGCTAAGGGAAAAGAACAAGAGTCCCAGCCTGTCACTACTCTGCAGACGATTCTTTGGAAGGTCTACTCGGATGGGTCAGCTACAAAGAATGTCAGTGGAGCTGGGATTGTTTTGATCGAGCCAGAGTCTGGGACAGTATACGAGGAGTCATTAAGGTTCAAATTTGATGCCTCCAACAATCAGGCGGAGTATGAAGCCTTAGTAGCAGCCATTGAGTACGCCAAGTGCTTTGGAGCAACTAAAATCATGGCATACTGTGATTCCCAACTAATAGTCAACCAGGTTAGAGGCGAGTATGAGGTACTAAACTCCACCTTAATTAGTCAAATACCACGACCTGGTGAAGGAGCTGACAAAAGACTTAGATTTTTGGGAAATCCAGAGGATTGGTCGAGAAGACAATGTGTTGGCCGACTTGCTCTCTAAGCTAGCCACTACAGACGAGCAACATGAAGAGCCCATCTCCTACCTCGAGAATCCAGCTTATGAAAGGGTCAAGATTCAATGTGTGGAGAACCCCTTGAGAAATTGGGCTTACAACAAGTGCTGGATCGAGAAAATGAAGGCATACCTGGAAAGCGGCAAGCTCCCTGAAGACGAGAAGAAAGCTCGAGCTATCAAAAAGAAAGCTTCGAGGTATGTTATCCAAGGTGGCATGTTGTTCAGGAGATCATACACCAGGCCACTGTTGAAGTGTATTCATCCTTTTGATATCACTCAGCTAATGCATGAGGTGCACAGTGGGATTTGTGGTGGACACCCGGGGGCCAGGACTCTAGCCGACAAGTTGATCACTTTGGGGTACTACTGGCCACACATGAGAGCTGACACTCATGACTTTGTTCAGCAATGTGATCAATGCCAAAGGTTTGCTAACCTACCTCATATGCCTACAACGGAGCAGACTCCTGTGATCGCTGCTTGGCCATTTGATATGTGGGGCATCGACTTGATTGGACCCTTCCCTCCCGCCCGGGAAAATTGCAAGTATGTGATCGTTGCCATCGATTATTTCACCAAGTGGGTCGAGGCCAAGCCATTAGCTCGCATCATAGAGGAAAATGCAATCAACTTCATACATGACTTCATATGGTGTCGATTTGGGATTCCTCGAGCTATAGTATCAGATAATGGCTTACAGTTCTCTAGAGCATTTGAGGAAGAAATGAATAGAGTGGGAATCAAGCATTGGCAGTCATCTGTTGCCTACCCTCAAGGAAATGGGCAAGCTGAAGCAGCAAATAAGCTCGTACTATCCTCACTTAAGACGGGCTTGGTAGGACGACGCAGTAACTGGTTGGACGAACTCCCCCTTGCTCTTTGGGCAGTTTGCACAACCACCCGGGGGCCTACGGGGGAAACCCCATTTGCTCTTACGTATGGATCAGAGGCCATGACACCTGCTGAGCTGCGATTTCCTACTGCTAGAGTAACCTTCTTCGACCAAGAGCAGAACGACACCAACAGATTGATCGACCTGGATCTGATCGACGAGAAGCGAGACACGGCTTACCTTCGGATGGTCAACTACAAGCAGCGAACTAAAAGTTACCACGATAAGAAGGTAAAGACAAGATCATTCCAAGTTGGAGATCATGTGTTGAGGAAAATTGAAGCAACAGGAAGGAGAACCCAACAGAATAAACTATCTCCTAATTGGGAAGGTCCTTATATTGTTACTCGAGACATCAAGGAAGGGACTTACATGATAGCTCATCCAGATAGTGAAGAGTTGAAACATCCATGGCATGCCACTCACCTTATCAAGTACTACTTCTAGTTCAATTCCTTAATTCAGTTCAAAGTTATGGCAGTGCCCAATTTATCATAGTTCTAGCTTTCCATTTGATGTAAGCATGTTCCTACTTCAATAAAAATCGCAGTACTATTCAACCAAATATTGTACACTAACTTCAGCAAGCTCGACTCCTAGTCAACTTCGATTTAACAAGCTCGATTCTTAATCAGCTTTGTACCCACCAGATGACACTCATCACCATCACTATGCCCTTATTAGAACTTATCTCTCAACTCGGAAAACCCTTGAGTCTTCTTGGAGTAGTTGTTCAGAGCCTGCCTTTCTCTCTCAATGGAGGCCCTCCAGGAGCTCTTAACTTGCTCCACCATGGTCGGTTCTGAATCAAAGAAAATCATTGGAGTATTAATTCGATAAGGATTTGGAGGCCTAACTGACGACCTCAAAAGAGGAGCGACTAAACCAAGTTAGGAAACAAAGACTTACCTCGCTCTGCACTAAACCAGATCGAGCTGAAAATTCTTCAGGGGTAATCCCCTTATCAGCAAAATGGGCAAGAAGGTCGACATCGATGGCCCTCCTAACAACAACCTGGCCCAAGCTCATTTTTGGGTAGCGACGACTCATGCTGTTAACCCCAATGAGAGGGGGGACATCACTCAACCTCCTTATCTGATCCTCAAGAGACTCTTGGTTAGGGAGAGGAGAAGCTGGTGGAAGACATTGGCTCGAGGAAACTGATTTTCCTTTCTCAGTTTGTGATCTCTTCTTCGTGCTCAAGGGACGATCATCATCATCCTCCTCCATGACATCATCATCATCAACGTTTACAATGTTCAGAGGGTTGGCCCCAGTAACCTCAGCTCCAGAGGTCGCAGCATTGGCCTCAAGGGTTGGATCGGAGCTTGGGCTTGGTCTGATCGACCTAGTAGACCCATCACCCCCATCAGTGATCTCCTTGGATTGGGTCCCACTCTCTAAAGGGTCCTCCGACCCAGCCTCCTCCATGGGCACCATCCCCACATTTTCCTTGGACAATAGGGTTGTCCTCCTCAAAGCCTCCCTCTCTCGATCAGCTCGAGCATTAGCAGCTCCATGGGCCTTCTTAGCCTTCTTCTTGTCAGAAACTCCAACTATTCGGACCATAGCTGCTTCTTGTTCAGGAGTCAGAACTGCATCAAAATCAAGAAGACAAAGAGTTAGTTCGACATAGGAGGTTTCTACATGCGAGCTACGAGTTCGATGTACGAGTTAATCATGTGCGAGTTAACCATTCTACATACGAGCTATAAGTTCTATGTACGAATTAATTACATGCGAGCTAAGCAATTGACGAGCTAAGAATGGAACATGCAGTTCAAAATAATTTACTATGCTATCAGATCAACATGCAGGCAAGTAATGGGCGAGCAGAGAGTTACAGAGTAAGGATATCTTACCACCAGCATGTTCCCCATTGTCCTTGCAGTAGTTAGCAGTCCGTTAGCAGAGCTGACATCTATCCTTGAACTTACCCAATGCATGGGTAACCCAGTCAGGATATATGGTGCCCCTACCAACGGGTACCAAAGGCTGCACCTCTCCTTCCCCAGCCATCATCCCATCCTGAATATAATTGTACTTGGTAGTACCCAAACACTCCCAATCAATGGGTCCCCTATCAGTCAGACGACACAACCTCTTGTACAGATCAAAGTGCCAATGTGGTTCCCAATAGTTTCTCTCATCTATGGGCTCCGTATCAGCAGTGGGTAAGGGAAATTCCCATCCTAATCTACTCTCTACTATGACCACATGGGAGTTCCACCCACTTACTTTGCTGGGAAAGTTAGTAAAAAGTTTCGGTGAGTTGGGTTTAGAAGGAGTACTTACACTCAGGTCTGTTCCACTATACTTAATGCAAAAGAATTCCTTAAACACCCTCATACACGGTTCGTACCCTAGAAACCTACACTCCATGGAAAAACATACCAAAACCCTACAGGTGTTGTCTCCCAGTTGAACGGGTAAAGCATTGGCACAATCTAAAAATTCGTTAATAAAGGGGTCAAGGGGCAACCTGAAGCCAGCCTCAAATTGGCCATAGAAAAAGGCCACCCTAGTGGCGTCTGTGGTGAAGGTCGCCCTAAATTGAGCCATGAAATCCTTCTTGCTGAGAATTGTCACCCTATAATCCTCCTTACTCACCTCACAGAAGTCATAAATCAGGCTGTATCGGGATGGTAAGTTCTGTTTTCCTCGCAACGGCCTATTAGGAACATACCCCCTTTCATTCTTCCCTTGTACAGCCGAAGAATCAAAGGCATCCACAATTCGGGGACTTGAAGAAGTAGAGGCAGTAGCTCCATCTTGAGTAGTCATATCTGTACAAGAAGAAAGGAAAACGGGGGAGTCAGACCTATGAGCAATTTCAGAGGATCTAACTAAGGGCGACCTAAACTCCCCCGGAAAACTCTTCCTATTCCTAAGGAACGAAGGCTTCTCAGCATCCATGACATAGAACAATGAGATATGGTCAAGTAATTCATGGAAAAGGTGAAAAGAGACGACATTTGAGTCATCAACTATCAATTCGCCTATTTCTTCTCCTATGGGCTTCCCTATTTCCCTAAAGCTCAGTCCCCACCTCGTCAAGACAGAGGCACACTCATTCAAAGACATCTCTATCCACTCTCCGTTTATATGCTTATACACTCGGTGATTAATGGTGCAATAGCCATACGAAGCCCCTGGTTCGCCACTAAATGTTCTAGCCATGGAAAAAATCAAAAATAGAGTAGTAAACAAAACCCTAAGGCCAGAAAAGAGAAGAATACCTTGATGATTGTCGAAACAGAGGGCTGTTGCAGAAGACGAAGGTCGAATTTAAATCAATGGCTTCCTTGCTATTTTCGCCGGGGATTTTTTAGAGCTCAGAGACGGTAAGAATTCGAAACAAATGAGGATTCAAGTATTTAGATTTTCCAAAATTGGAAAGGAAAAAGGAAATTCAAAATTAATTTCCTAATTAAACAAGGAAATCGGTTTTCGAGACAGACTATCAAACGTCAGAATAGTAATCATTGCGAATTACGGCGCTTCTTCAGATCTGACCGTTCGTCGCTAACGGCCAGGATTCCGCCACGTCATTCTAGTCGACTCAACTTCAAAGCGAGTAGCGACCTAGGAGTCACAACGCTAAGTCAACTCAAAAGTTGGGGGCCACTGAACATACCAAAAGTATCGAGTTGGGCTGAGCGAGTGAAGGCCAGTCCTCAAGCAATTATTGCCACCACATTCTTAGTGGGCTAGGCCCAATCAATACATGGCTCAAGGCCCATCTCATATATCCGTCGACTAAGTTCATTGTCCGACCTACTAGGTCCCGACCTAACTTAGTCCGACCTTATGACCCAGTCATATTTCGGGTACGATCCGGCTTTTACTCCGTCACCTCGTGTCGACTTAGCTCCAGTGGCCGACCTCGACCGCCAAAGCAAGCGTCGACCTAAGGTTACAAAGCATCAGTAAGTACCCAACCGGATCGTCCAAATCCGTCGAAAGTTAACCGAAATCCGTTAACCGGCCCGCTCCAGGTTAACCTAACTCGCTAAACTCCCCGCCGCCGTGCCAACGAGACGTCCCGGATCGCCCCGTGCATCCCGACGCCGAACCGTACTTAGCACGTGACATCTCACGTAAAAGTATGGCTTTCCCCGAAAACGCATTTTCCTAAGCACTTTCCGGGCGTTTCGGACATTTCCTGACCGTTATTTTAAAAAACGGACAAAACCGGACCGGGGAACAATCTTCCACCTCGGTGGTGACTCAGAGGCACGTGGCGGCCATGCCACCTCCCTCTAGTCACCCTTCAATCAATTTCAAAGTGGAAAAGACCAAAATGCCCCCGGGTTTGCAAGCCAAGTCCCACGGACTCACCGTGCACTTTTCCCGAAATTGCCAAAGAAGTCCCCCGCATTTCCAAAATCCCCAAAACCCCCGAAATTCACCCAAGTCCCACGGACTCCTACTGCAATTTTCACCCTATAAATAGAAGTTGCTGTCAAAGGCAATGGGAGGAATTTTTACACCAAAAATCACCACCCCCCACGGTCCAAACTGGTTTTCACCCCTCCCGAGCTCCCGTTCTGTCTCGATTCACGTGAAACCTTCGTATTTCGATCAAATACGCACCCTACAACTTCGAAACAACCTTTTGAATCACTTTCCGTGTCCCGTACACACCTCTCGAGCCAAAGGAGTCGACCCTAGCCATAAGTATAACTCCCTCTCTCTAAATCTCCCGTTTCGTCTCGGTTTACGCGCCAGTCGCTATAACTGTTTCGAACGTCGTTATCAAAATGTAGACGCCTCCGTCTAACGGGGTCCGATACGTTTTAGCCCCTCGATCCTCTTCTCTTTCCGTAAGAGAAGTAATCACGGGTTAAAACGACGTTCCGACCCCGTTCCGTTTACTTTCATGTCATTTACAATTCCGAGCCGTTTGGCCTCGTTGATCGTCATTTACAATTCCGAGCCGTTTGGCCTCGTTGATCGTCATTTACAATTTCGAGTCGTTTGGCCTCGTTGATCGTCATTTACAATTCCGAGCCGTTTGGCCTCGTTGATCGTCATTTACGAATCCGGATCGTTTGATTTCGTTGACACCGCTTTAAATGCTGTCATTTACAAGTCCGATCCGTTTGGATTGTGATAGTATTTACTTTTCAAAGTCCGAGTCGCAACCCGATTCGTTGATCGCATGTCATTTAATACGCATTTTTCCCGTAAAAATCGTTAACAATGTAATGCCCGGTTCAAAACCGGAGTTCGTCCGTCGAACTCTCTTTCAAAAACGCGCGAAATGACGTTCGGCCTCCGAACGCTCATCTTCAAACTCAAAGCCGCCATTTGACACTTAAAATCATTCAATACGCATTTTTCCCGTAAAAATCGTTAACAATGACTCGTACGGTTCAAAGTCGACGTTTGCCACGCAAACGCTCATTTCAACTCAAAGTCGACGTTTGCCACGCAAACGCTCATTTCAATTCAAAATCGACGTTTGCCACGCAAACGCTCATTTCAAACTCAAACTGACGTTTGTCATTCAAACGCTTGTCTTTTCAAAAGTCACCTAATCAACGTTTGTCATTCAAACCAAGATTAAGCTTGTCATTCAAGCCCCCATTTCAAAACACACACACACACACACACACGATTTCGAGAAAGGTAGAAAGACTCGTCATGCGAGGCGTTTCGGGCAATCTCGTCATACTCTACCCGAAACGTAACCTGACCTCCGAACCTAACAATCTCTGGTACAAAAAAGCTTTTTACTCGTTTTTGCTGCCAATAAAAATGATCCCCTTTTTCAAAAAGCTTTTTCCTAAGTTTTTGCTACCAATAAAAACGACACCTTTTCACAAAAGCCGTTTCTCAACGTTTTGGGCTCAAAATACAAAAACCGCGTGGCGACTCCTCATTTTGTTCCTTCCCATGAAGCGAGGTCTCAGACACCAACGCCCCTCCGCGAAAGACAACCGCCTTTTCCGCGCCCCCCGCCCGCGCGCGAAAAAGATCGGGTAATTTCACGCACGTGCAATTACTCTGGCCATAACTGCTTCCCTACAAATCAGGGACCGTTCAGGGACACGTTCACACGACATGTAACTGTCCCTAAAATCTCGGAGCTCATGTAGCCCTGCCAAATATACCACCTACATCACCTATAAATACATTGCCACTACAACGGTGCAAAGGTAACTGCAATTTTGTTATCTGAATCATCTTTATTCAATACATTTTGCTCTCCAATTCAAATACTTACTCTCACGCTCGAGGGTCTAAGCCGGAGACACATCCGGCTAGTCGTGGGTTCTTGTTTTCAGGTCAAGGAGCCAAGTGATCAGTCCTGCCACGTGGAGAAAAATTGATAAGCACATTTCTTGCGGCATCAATAGAAATAGAGTATTTCATTTTTTTTTATTTTGTAACTTCATTCAATATTTTGTTATCATAAAATTAAATAGAATTTAAATATAGAATAATAATTTTTAAAATGGTGCATTAATTTTTTTTAAAATGGTTACTAATATAAATAATATTTTAAAATAAAAAATAATCTTTTTAATGTGAAAATCGATAAACTGAGAAAACTAAATGGGGAGATGGAGCCATGACTTTAATTTTTAGTTTATAGACATAATTTAGGGGTGATGGGCTGACTATGAGGAAGAAGTTAAATTTCTCTTTGTGTTGAAAGTAAAAAGTATCATTAAATGTGAAGATAATTTATTTGAAGCTGATTTGAGATTTTTGGGTGGCAGATTGAAAGTTGTCCACAAAATCTTGCTAACGAAATTAATTGACGATATTTATGATAACATCTGTAATGGACTCAATACACTCTAATTAAAAATAATAATAAAATTATTACATTTACGATTTTGTAAGCAAATTTTTGTAATTATTTTGTGTCCTTACTATTACCCAATTAGTATAGGGGAGAGAGAAAAAGGTTGGTTAAAAAAAGTGAAAAACTGTTTTAGAAAATTATAAAAGGTGATATGTGATTCTATTTTATAAGCTTCAATTTCTTCGAGCAAGTCTTTATTTTTACTCTCTATTTTAAAATAAATATAAAAAAATAGATTTTCTCTTCATTATATAGCAAATTTGAAAAATTATTAAACATTCATTTTAGAGATTTAAAAAGGTTTGCATGCATACTTTCGGATAGTAGCCTACTATGTGGATTTTCTTTATTTTTTATTGAAAGATATGTTGAAAAATATTGATTCGAGTAGAAGTGAAACACTATTTGGTGAAAAAACTATTGTTGGTGGAGATGATAATTCTTCAAATGCTAAATCTACTACGAATGCTTTGTTTCAGAAAATATTTCGAAATGTTTACGTAATATTCACACTTTGGTCTTTCAATTTACTATTTCAGTACATGCATGACTATATATAATTGTCGTGCATCACACGGGTTTGTTGCTAGTTGTTAATAAAGTGGGTATCTCCTCAAATTTATATGTGTCCATGTTTAATTCTCTAGAACATTACAATTATTATCTCCGTTTCAGACCAGTACATATACATGTTCAACTTAATCAAATTTTAATTATAATTTTATGATTGTTATTGATGTTAGTATTCTCTATGGCGAAATAATAACTAAATTTAGAATCACACAAAAAATCTAAATTCTTATAAAATAATAATCAAATTTTAATTAAGTTGATTTATCTATTTATTATGCTGCGAAGAATAAAATAAATAGATTTTTTATAACATAATCTTGTAAAATAAAATAATATTGGACTATAAAATAAAGACTTGGTGCAATGCACACATTGCTGTGACAACAAATTCAACAATTTGGGGACGTGTCCCAAAGCCTACCACTTGGAACATCACAGAAAAACGAGTGGACACATCCCATGACCACTCCGATTTTGGTTTCTTACGCTTTTCCGACACTGCCCCCCTGGGCCCCACCTTCCCCCCACTTGACCTCACAAAAAAGGGTCCCACTTTACCCTTTTCTCTAATTTGCCCCACCGTTTTCCGCCACCGCCACCACCAATGCCGGGTCTTTTTTAATCTCCGTTGTACACTAAGGACCCATTCTACTGTTGCCACGTGTACAATCTCACCACCCTCAAGCACTATGAGCTTTGATAAGGTTATCTTTCATTGATTGGGTAATTCGACCCACGTGTCAGGTTCTTTCGGATTCTCTTTCCCACCTTTTTCTGAGTAGATTAGGTTTGTGTCGGGTATGTTTTTGGGTGGGTGGGTTGAAATGTTTGTACATGACCCGGGACCTTTTTTTTTTACCCATATTTTTTCATTATAGGAAAAAATATGAAGAAAAAGTAAATTGGTATATCCTATGCCTTTTTTGAGGTATATTCTATGCTCCATCTCCATCTCCATCTCCATGTCCCATCTAAAAAAACATAAAATTTTAATTTTACAAAGAAATTAAAGAGAGTTTATAATGAAAAAACTGTTGTGAGTATAAAAAGTAATGCATAAGAGAAAAATATGGTAGAAAATAGTAAATGAATAGTTATGTGAATATGTCAAGGGAGTCTCGTAAATAAAAAGAATTAAAAAGTTTTCATTTTGAATGTGCCTTTTTAAATGTGATATAAAAATAAAATTTTGTGTCTTTTTGAGTGACACGGGAGAAGTTTTTCTCTTCAAAAAATCAAGACATTAATTAATATTCCATATTTCCAAAATAAATATCTATCTTAAAAAAAAATATTCCAAAAAGAATGTTTATTTTTTATTTTTTTAGAGTTACTAAATCCTTCTCATCAAATACAAAGTTTTAATTCATATTGGTACTTATGATGCAATATGATATTTTTATTAAAGATTTTTATATACTTAAGCCACAAAAAATATTTAAATCTCATTTTTTAAAAATAACTCTAAATGAAAATTAGATATTTATTTAAGAAGGACCATGAACTCTAGGACTCCTGGGCGACATAACAAATAAATAAAAGCCCAGACGAGATGGAAAAAATTTCATAGAAACCCACGGTTACACATTATCCCTGCCCGTCACTCTTATACCCAAATGTATAAGACTAATTACTCTTATATCTATGTATAAAAGTATTTTTTTTTTCAAAATATTTCACCTTTTCTTAAAAATAATAAAAAAGTCTCATATTTTTACTAAGCAATTCGCTTCTATGCCCAAAAATATAAGAATAAAATTACTTTTAGTTTTATAACTAGGTTTTGGATATTTATGTGATTTTTATCTGGGCCTCTAATGTGGACTTTTAGATCTCGTCTGGGCTTTTGTGAAGAATGATTTGGGGTGAGGAGTTCTCGTGAAATTATTCCATTTTAGAATATGCTTTTTTGAGGTATACTATACTTCTATTTTTCTCTTAAAAGTACTAAGGCATCTAGGGCAGAACAAGAAGAATCTGCCCCTAGAGGGACAATTATATATTTATGTGTATGCATACATAAAACAAAATACTTAATTAAAGATTAAAAGTTTTTCAAATTTACTATTGTTGTATGTAAATAGTAATATAAGAAATTAGTGATTGGTGTTGAGTAATAATGGAAGAAAATATTGTATAACGAAGAAGAAATTATTGGATCTTACATACTACTCCCTTCGTACAGTTTAATGTTTTTAGTTTATTTGGCATGGAGATTAAAAAAAAAAAAAATGCTGTGAGTATGAAAAATAAAACACGAGAGAGAAAGTGGGTATATAGTTTTCGTTTTGAGTATGATAAGTGAGTCCCATACTTTCCTTATCTATTTTAAGTAATAAAACAACTAAAAACCTTAAAATGTGACATACTAAAAAGGAAAGTAACAAACTTAAACTGATATATATAGGGAGTATAATTTATTTTTACATATGCCACTGTCTTAAAAGATAATTTTATTTTAATATCAGTGGTCAATTTGATTGATTTTTGAAAAAAAAAATAGGTCAAATTAGTGAGAATTCAATTATTCTAATTAAATAGAAATTAATATTGATATTATTTTAATGGTATATCTATAATAACTTTTAGAATTTTATTAAAATAAGTATATATTCATAAAATCTTGATCGAAATACCTTTCTATTGAAGATGAAATCCAACTCACAAATGAATTGCTTAAAAATTACTCCATCCGTCACGGTTTAATGTTATTAGTTTGACTTGACACGTAGATTAAGAAAAAATAAATGATGTGGTTATAAAAAGTAAAGTAAGAGAGAGAGTGAATATAAAATTTTTGTTGTAACTATAACATGTGAGTCTAATTGCCTATTTTAAGTAATAAAATATTTAATAACCTTAAATTGAGACATAATAAAAAGAAAGATAAAGAACCTTAAATCAATCGAGACGGAGAAAGTAGCAAATATTTGCAAGAAAAAAAGAAAGATATTTCAACCTAAGATACAGAAAACATTTAATGGACTCCAACAAATTGACTATGAAACAACAACATCAAAGAAAAGGGTACCTACAAAACAAACTATGACTTCAAAAGGGTAAGGGAGGAATTAAAAAAAAAGAGGGTTCAAGTTTAAGCTTGTTGGATCCGATCCGACCCGAAACCCGATCCATAAAACATCCTTTAAAGTTTAAACCCAACAGGTCATTGAAGAACTGAACCACATATAAACTTGTATAAAACCCTTTTAATTTTCATATTTTTGAGGATAAAAAATAAAAAAATCCCTCCCAACCCAACCCCATGTGAAGCTACGAACACCCATTTCCAATCCACAGAAAATACAAACAAACCAATATAAAGCAAAGCCAGCCAAACAAGAATTCTGGAACTGGTGAGAAGCTTTAGTGGGACCAGACAACTGGGCAATTCAATTGCAAATTTGGCAGCCATTGTTGGTTCTGTGATTGAGAAATTAGGTTCCCAGGTGCAGCTATTTGTGATCTTTCCTTTGTATGGTTGGTTAGCAATAATCAGGTTAGCTTTTCCCTCTTCTTTTTATTGCAATTTTTTTCCATCATAATCTAATTTTTTCTTGGTATCTATCATCTTTTAATTTTATTTGATTTTTGCATTTTTTTCTTGCTTGGACTGAACTTAATGATGAAAGGGATTTAGGTAGCCTGGTGAGAATAGATAACAACAAATAATATCTAGCATGTGGTGGATGTATGATGTTTGGGTTTTATTATTATTATTTAGTTAGTTGACTAAAAATAGAACACTCATTTCCCAAAGTTGTTACCTTTTTCCTTATTTAATTGTATTTTCTCATGCTAAAATAATAAATTTAGTGAGATCCCTTTGTTTGAACTATTTCTGAAATATAGTACTAGCTTGCAGCTAATTCTGATAGCACCAACAACAAGGTTTTAGTCTCAAAATGATTTGGGGTCGGCTAAGATGGTTCAGATGGATTTTATTTTTTGTAGTGTTTTTGTTTGAAGTCTAATTCTTGATTTGTGTTACAGGGAATTTGCATTTCTTGGGAATTACCCAAGAAAATTGATCTGAATTGGTTGTGGTTGATGATTTAGCTCTATATGGTTTGATTTTTGTGGGCATTTTATCATCTTTCCACTAAAAGTTGAAGTGGGGTTTGTTTAAAAAGGAGAAAGACTTTAGTGGGATTGGATTATTTTTGGTAGAAAGAAAGAAGTAAGAAAGACTGTATTTTGAATTTGAAGAAGCACCAAAAATTTTCCAATTCAACCATGTCTGTTGCTTTGATGTGGGTTGTGTCACCTAATTCTGATATCTGCAACGGCTCGTCGTTCTTGGAGCCGGCTCGAGATGGCAACCGGCTCACAGATTCATCAAGGTTGATAGCTCGGGGGAGGAATTTATTTCGTAGTGGAAGAATCAAGAATGTGAAGAAGAAACAGAAGTGGAATTCCTGCTATTTCAATGGAGATTTGAGGTTCTCTTGGTTAGGGAAAAAGGGGTTAGAGAGTGGGAAAAGATTGTCCGTGGTCTCAAACGCGGTAGCCAATCCTGCTGGAGAAATGACAATTTCATCAGAGCAGTTGGTTTATGATGTGGTCTTAAAGCAAGCAGCTTTGGTGAAGCAGTTGAGATCTCGTGGAGATATGGAAGTTAAACCGGAAATTATTCTTCCAGGGACTTTAAGTGTGTTGAGTGAAGCTTATGATCGGTGTGGCGAAGTATGTGCAGAGTATGCCAAGACATTTTATTTGGGTTAGCGTTCTCGATATTTTATTATTTAAATAAGTCAAATGACCACTTGAAATTAGAAGGTTTTTTTTTTTTATTTGTATTTTTGAGAATGATCTATGATCTTCTTTTCACAGGGACTCTGCTTATGACACCAGAGAGAAGAAAAGCTATATGGGCAATATATGGTGAGTATTGAAGATTTACCCCCTAAACTTAAAAAATTATCTGTATTATTCAAATTATGTTGGATATCGGAATAAAATGCTTAGGAAACCTTAAGAAGAGTCGGATTGAATTGCGTATTTAAAATAGGATGTGAGGTTGAAAGATGAATGAAGCTATTGACTCTTCTGCCTGGATCTGAATTATTGTTTAGTCTCCCATGGATTACGTATGGTTTGCTTACTTAGTTACTCTATTAAGTATTTGGAATCAACTTAACTTACACGTAGAGTTGGAGCAATTTTCCATTTTGTAATTGATAGCCTGTATGAATCTTAAGTTTTTTATGCGTATATTTTTTAATAAAGCAAGTCAAGTAAAGTCATTTTCATGAGGATCTACTTTTTCTAGTCAACAAGAATATGATTATGCTGGTATACCCATAACACTAGTTGGTGTATTGTGCACTTACTCGAGAGTTCTTCGATCTCATCTTTGACTATTTTGACTGGCATCTTTCACGTCATTAACATTACAAGTTTCCAACTCTGAACAGTTAACCAAGGCAAAAACAGAACTACAGAGCTAATAACTGATTTTCTTTTTAATTTTTTTTAATAAAATTATTGGTTCTGCTCTACGATATTGTAATTGTGTGTAATTCATGGATTTGATACCCAAGTAAGCAAAAGAAAAGGGAAAATAATATGTTACCTTTTACTTACAGTGTGGTGTAGGAGAACAGATGAACTTGTCGATGGGCCTAATGCATCACATATAACTCCCAAAGCATTAGATCGGTGGGAGTCGAGGCTGGAAGATCTCTTTAATGGGCGTCCTTTTGATATGCTTGATGCTGCTTTATCAGATACAGTTGCAAAGTTCCCTGTTGACATCCAGGTTAGAATTGACCCGAGTTACTTGATTCTCAGCCTACTGCGTGAAATCTTATCAATTCTCACATATTATAAATTTACATTTTTTTTGAACGGTAAATGTTCTGTTGTTAAACCGGACACCAAAATGACAGGCTACAAATAGTCTTTGACGATAAAACAAAATTCTTCTTCGTTGTTTCAAGGATGGTTTCTTTAACAAAAAGTTCTGGCAAATTTTAATATCCTGAAACTTGTTTCCGTTCTTTGTTTGCAGCCATTCAAAGACATGATTGAAGGAATGAGAATGGACCTAAGGAAGTCAAGATACAAGAACTTTGATGAGCTCTATCTTTACTGCTATTATGTTGCCGGTACAGTTGGACTGATGAGCGTTCCAATCATGGGCATTGCTCCTGATTCAAAAGCAACAACAGAGAGTGTCTATAATGCTGCATTGGCATTGGGGATTGCTAATCAACTCACAAACATACTCCGCGATGTAGGCGAAGAGTAAGTACACCAATCTATACATGCGTCCCATAATAAATGTCGCATTTGACTTGTCAACGTTTTTAAGAAACATGCTTTATTTGTTTGTATATTACTTGTACAATGGTAAACTTGCTCTGGAACGCTTTCCTTATTTAGAAATGCGACAAAAAAGAAAAGTGCGATATTTATTACGAGACGGAAGGGAGTACAAAACTCTGTTTTTGTGTGTGTTTGAGCTTAATCGCAATGTTTTTGGTAACTTATTGATGCTTTCAAAGAATCTGCCTTTATTTATTTTCTGATATGTTTTCTTATGCTACAGTGCAAGAAGAGGAAGAGTCTACTTACCTCAAGACGAGCTAGCTCAGTCTGGGCTATCAGATGAGGATATATTTGCGATGAAAGTAACCGATAAATGGAGGCAATTCATGAAGAAACAAATAAAGAGGGCAAGAATGTTTTTTGATGAAGCAGAAAATGGAGTCACTCAACTCAGCTCAGCTAGTAGATGGCCAGTAAGCATTTTTTTTTTCTCGTTTTCTTTTTACTTAAAAAAAAACAATTTCCGAAAGTCATTTTCATTTCTTGCC
Source organism: Adenophora triphylla var. japonica (assembly GCA_022495995.1). Classification (NCBI taxonomy): domain Eukaryota; kingdom Viridiplantae; phylum Streptophyta; class Magnoliopsida; order Asterales; family Campanulaceae; genus Adenophora; species Adenophora triphylla. The sequence goes on along the minus strand of JAFEMH010001212.1, from coordinate 362,580 downwards.
CAAGTGGATGAATCCCGAGTAGCCCATTTTGATTTATTGATCACGTCTGCAGGTTTGGGCATCACTGTTGTTATACCGCCAAATATTAGATGAGATTGAAGCCAATGACTACAACAACTTCACGAGACGGGCATATGTAAGCAAACCAAAGAAGATCATCGCTTTGCCTGTTGCTTACGCAAAGGCTCTTGTATCTCCGACATCAAGAACATCATCTCCAATGGTGAAGGCATGATGAATATATATAGTTGTAGAAAGAAAATCTAAAATCTTGTACATCACATAAGGTTGTTGTAATACAGGAAGAGATGATCGAATCGATCAATCATCAACCTTAGAATAGCAAAACTCTGTTGCTGTAATGTCGGGATTATTCTCTTAACATCAATGGAATCCTTCTTTAATCTTATAATTCCTTGCTGAACCCCATAGGTATAATATGAACTACTAACTCAGCCTCATTTAACAAAAACACGAATGGCAATTTAATGGAAAGACCATTTATTGCCTAAATAATCAAGTTTAAGGATTCAAAGATAAAAAAAAAATTAGTTCAGTGACGTAAAGGTAAAAACCTAAAAAGCTTAATGGCGAAAAAGGTATTTAGGTTGTAGGACAGGTTCCGCAAATATAGTGCACGTGCTACCGCACGTGAAGACCACACTCTCTTATTTATCATGTTAAATCAGCTTCATACTTTTATTTGCATAAATGATAGGGAAACATGATATCATCTTCCGCATGTATAGCGGAAGCTAGTTCCGTTGATTGAACAAGGTCAATGGGAACCCTTCTACCACTTATTTTGGGAATCATCAAGGAGTTGTGGATTGGAGGATAGAGTAGCGGAATTTGCCACGTGGCCCAATTGAGGGACTCCACGTGGCCTAGTCAGGACGAAAAGGGAAATTGCGGGACTGGTCCCCACGAGGGACACGCGGCATCGTTATACCGTTCCGTACAAGCCTAACGAATAAGGGCTTGACACCTTGCGGTACGGAGAGCACGTGATCTGCCATGTGCATGGTACGGAGCTGCCAAGCTCTGACCACTATAAATACCTGGCTCAGAAATCGATGTCAGCAACAGTGACGTACATGCCCTACCGCTCCGCAATACTTGTTCTTCCCTTCCTGACTTGTCCCTACTTTCGCTCCTCCTTCTCATTCCTCTTTGGTGGTTCGTGTGTAACGCCTACTGAAAGCTCTACCGCTTAAATCTTCTTTAGAACCTACCTCTTACATTTGGTGACCACAGTGGGAGGTATTCACATGGCACCATCAAAGAAAGCCGCAGCCAGGAATGCAGAAGCAGGCGGCGATTCCAGAGCAACCCAACCCCCACCTGAACCGCAAGTAGACCCAACTAATGATGCACCCATTGTCGAAACAGAATCAGACGAAAGCACCCCCCTGATCCAACCTAACCTTCCCATTACCCAAGCTGATTTTAAGTTGCTCTATAATAACCAAAAGGCACTTCTAGAGCGGATCGAGACCCTAGAAAGGGAAAAAGCCCAAGCTATGAAGGAGGCCGCAGACGCCAAGGAGGCAGCAAAAGGAAAAGCTAAGATTGGTCCTGAGCCCATTTGCATTGATGATGACGACGCTGCTAGAAGTCAAAGCAAAGACCCCCTGGAGAACCGCACTATTCCCCCGCAAGTAAACACCCCATCATCTGGTTTGTTAACATTTGAACAAGCGAGAACACTCCTTTCATCCCGCAGCAATGCAGCAGTGTCGTCCGACCATTCCGCTGGGAGAGCATATCCAGCGTGCATTACTTGCCAGCCTTACCCCGAGAAATATAAACACCGTGAGTTCACCAAGTATACGGGGGAAGAGTCTAATCCTCATGAGCACGTCCAACGATATTTAGAGACCCTGGGGCCGCACGCTAGTAGCGGCAGTTTGTGTTTGCGGGAATTTCCCACCTCCCTCACCGGAAAAGCATACACCTGGTTTTACCGCTTGCATAAAGACGACATTTACGATTTCAATGAGCTGACCCGACATTTTTATGCTAAGTTCTTTTACGCCCAAGAAGAGCTCACTATGTTTAAGTTGGCCCGCGAGATTCAGAAGCCAGGAGAAAAGCCCGTGGATTTCGTTAAGAGATTTTCCGCAAGATCTCTTGACCTAGTTCGACCGGCACCCGAAGATGAGCTTGTTCAGCATTGCGTCCAAGCAATGGATGAGACCTACCGCCAATTCTTAGCCATTCACAAGTTTAAGACGTTTCAGGAGTTAGCGGATGCTGCCAGTAATTTGGTGCTCAAAACCGTAGTAGAGCCGCGTACCTCTTGGTCTACCGCGGGGCAGTATAGGGGGGATAGCTCGAAGTATCAAAGGTTTAACAAGAGACCAGCGGAAGTAGCGGTAGCAGAATCTCCCAGGCAAAAGACCCCTTCAGTGGATGATAGGATGACTAAACAGCGGTTCCAAGAAGCCCCCGATTTCCCTTTTCCGATGCCGAAAGTGTTGGATACTTTGCGGAACATGGTGCACAGTGGGGATGTGAAGTTGCCTCCGATAAATCATGAGCCTACCGCAGCAATGTTGAAGCACAAAGACTATTGCCATTTTCACAGAAGGGTTACCCATCCTTCCAGGGATTGTAATCAGTTGAAAAAAGTGATTAATCGATTTGTTGAAAAAGAAGCTTTGACTGTAGAAGGAGGAAATAATAGTGTACGGACCAACCCTTTACCTTCTCATGACAGCGGAAAGCAAAAGTCCATTAACATGGCATCTGTATTCGAATTGCCAACCGCTGCTCAGGAAGCCGCATTATTGCCTGGTAGCTTTGACCCACCCGCAGATGACGCAGCTATAGCGGAATCACTGCAGTTTACTCCAAAGTTTCGCATTTTCTTTGACCAGCTTGGATTTGACGCGGCGCCTCGCCTGGAAGCAACAAGAGCTCTGATTAAGGTAGCAAAAGACAATGATCAACCATGTTTACGGGAAGGGGGTTCCTTGAGTAGGAAGTGGAAGGAGTTGGCTTCCGAAATCGTTTTTACAGACACTGATATGAGGGTTGGACATCCACATAATAGGCCTCTTTATGTTACTGCGGAAATACATGGGGTTGAATTTAGACGGGCGCTCATTGATAACGGGTCTGCGGTGAATGTCATCCCATACGCCACTTTCAAGAAGGCTGGGTTTGGAGAAGAAGATTTGCAAAGACATAGCATAGCCATAACAGGCTTCGGAGCAAACATAGTTAATACCATTGGGTCCGTCATTATCCCTTTGAGCATGGGGAGTTTGCGGACTTCAACAAAGTTTCACGTTATTGATGCGGATACTACCTATCAGTTGTTGATTGGAAGGGCTTGGCTTCATCAGCATAAAATCATTCCATCCACTCTACATCAATGTGCAAAGGGAATTGTTGGGGGTAAGCAGATCACTTTAGAGCCTTCTATTCGGCCTTTTTCACGAATGGAGGCCCACTTAGCGGACGCATTATTTTATGATGAATTTGCGGAAGGGTGCCTTGCAGATCTCAATTCCCTCCAGATAACCGCAAAATCAGGTGTTACCAAGAGAAAGGCAGACCAATCAACAATGGGAACCAGTAAGCGGGTTTGCTTACCAGATGGCCGAGTAATGTATACGGTCAATTTATGACGGTGTGCGGGGGAATTCCCCACGTTTGCGGGGGATGACCCCCACGAATGTTATGTTATGGTTAAGCAAGGGAAGGAAGAGAACTTCGACATAATTAGGGATGAGCCCGTTGAATTAAGAGACGAACCGCGTCCTCAAGTTCAAAAGCTGAAGGAAGTAAACTTGGGAAAAGAGGCCCATCAACCCGTCTTGATATCAGATAATTTGAGCTTGCCGCAGCAAGAACAGTTCATTGCCCTTTTAACTGAGTTTAAAGACGTCTTTGCATGGAGTTACGATGAAATGACTGGTTTGGATACGGCGGTAGTAACGCACAAGCTGCATGTGCACCCAATGGCAAAGCCTGTAAGGCAACAGTCCCGCATTTACAAACCGGAGTTGGAAATCAAAATCAAAGCAGAGTTGGAGCATATGATCACTGCGGGAATCATCAGACCAATCGAACATCCAACTTGGCTGTGCAACATGGTTATTGTCAGCAAAAGGCAAGTGGAAGAGATTCGCATTTGTCAGGATTTTCGTGATTTAAATAAGGCCTGCCCTAAGGATGAATTCCCACTTCCCTCTATTGATGCCTTGATTGATGCAACGGCGGGGCATGAGATGTACTCAATGTGTGATGGCTATAAGGGTTATAATCAAATTAAAATGGATCCTGCGGATGCTGAAAAGACTGCTTTCAGGACTCCATTTGGTAATTTTTATTTCACGGTGCACCATGGCATAGTAGAGTTTTATATGGATGATTTGGTGGTAAAATCTCGGAAAGAATACTCGCATTTGGAGGATTTGCGAAAAGTCTTCGTAAGGTGCAGAAGGTACCGGCTGAAATTAAATCCAAGGAAATGCATTTTTGGGGTCACTAAAGGAAAATTTCTAGGTCATATTGTGGATCGCAGTGGTATCCAGGTAGATGCGGAGAAGCAGAAAGCAGTCCTCTCAATGCCGGCACCAAGGAACCAAAAGCAACTCAAGAGCTTCCTGGGCAAGGTGTCCTATATGAGGCGTTTCATTCCCGCACTTGCGGAAGTTGGACAACCTTTAATGGAATTATTAAAGGTCCGAACAAGTTTCAGATGGGAAAGGCGGCATCAAGAAGCTTTCGAAAATGTCAAACGAGCTCTTAGTTCTGTCAACACTATGGTAGCACCGCAACCAGGTTCCCCACTCTTACTGTATTTAGCCTCCACTACAAGGTCCATCGGAGCTTTGTTGGCACAAGATCAAGACGGGGAAAAGCCAATTTATTATTTGAGCAGAGTAATTTCGGGCGCGGAAGTTCGATATAACCAGCTAGAAAGGCATTGTTTGGCGTTAATCTTCGTAGTTCAAAAGTTGCGGCATTATTTCTTGGCATTTCCAGTAGAAATAATCACAGGTTGTGATCCTATCCGTTTCCTACTGTCTAAGTCAGTACTGGTTGGAAGAGCAGCAAAGTGGTTCTTGATTTTGTCAGAATACGATATTAGATGCACTACCCCGAAAGCAGTGAAAAGCCAAGCTTTAGCAGATTTACTATCTTCTTTCCCAAGCGGAAGCTATGAGCCTCCAGTTCAGGAGTTGCCATGGGAAAGCGAGAGTGCGGAAGTTTACGATGAACAAGAATGGTGGACATTGGAATTCGACGGGTCAGCTACCGCGAAAGATGGAGGTGCGGGTGTAGTTCTCACCTCCCCTGAGGGACTGGTTTATGCAAAGGCTTATAAGTTAGCGTTTCCATGCTCAAATAATGAGGCTGAATATGAGGCACTAGTGTTGGGATTGATTGAGGCAAGGAAAAGGGGAGCGTGCAAGTTGACTATCATGGGAGACTCCAACTTAATAGTCAAGCAAGTAAGCGGAGAGTTCAGTTTGCAGCACATCAATTTAGCCCCGTACCGCACTATGGTGCAGCAATTGATTGATTATTTTGAAGAAGTGACAATTGAAAAACAGCCCCGAACCAGTAACAGACATCCGGATGCTCTAGCAACCTTGGGATCCAAGATAGTTATGGAAGAAGACGAGACTCACGTAGCAGTGTTGAAGCAAAGGTCCCCAATAAATCTGAATGAGTTCTTTGGAGAAGAGGAAATGATAGATTGTCGGGGACCAATAGTGCATCAGCAAAAGAGCAATGGAGAACGCAAAAATTTGCTTGAATTACAAAAGTACTACCTGAAGAACGGGGTGTTGTATTTCCGCAACCCAGGAGGACCACTATCCCGCTGTATAGGGCCAAGAGAAGCAAAGTTCAGGCTGGGGCAAATACATGAGCAAACTTGTGGTGACGTAGATCTACCCCTCTATAGGCGGATTCAGAGACAAGGTTACTATTGGCCGGATATGGCCTTGGATTCCGCAAAAATCCAAGCAAGCTGTATTGATTGTCAACACTTTATCTCTCCAGTGGAAGCCTGTTGTATTGCGGGAGTTCGTGATTGGCGCCACCCTTATCTTGATTACCTTCAGGAAGGATCTCTCCCTGCCAACAGAAATGAGGCCGAGGCTATTAAAAGAAGGGCTTTTCGATTCCGCTTGGTTGATGGAAAGTTATATAGGCAAGGATACAAGGGGACTTTACTCAGATGCATAGACAGCGCGGAAGCTTCGGTGATTTTGAAGGAAGTGCATGCCCCTGCGCATATTGGGGGAGCTAAGTTGTTAGACCAGATCCTGACCGCGGGATATTATTGTCCAACTATGGAAAAGGATAGCACAGAGTTTGTCCGCAAATGTAAAACATGTCAGGTTCATGGAAATTTGATTCATGCCCCAGCTGTACCGTTACATTCCCTTTCCGCACCTTATCCGTTCCACACATGGGCTTTTGATCTCATTGGGAAAATAGTACCGCATTCCAGGGGAAGAATATGGATCCTAGTAGCTACGGAACTGTTCACTAAATGGAGTGAGGCCATCCCATTGAAAAACGCTACCGCAGGGGCAGTTGTTAACTTTATGCGGGAGTATATTGTATGCAGGTTTGGTATTCCAAAGCAAATCATTTCGGATAACGGAACACCATTTTCAAATAGCCAAGTCTCAGCATTCAAGCTAAAATATGGGATTCATCATCATTTCTCCACGCTTTCATACCCCCAAGGTAACGGGCAGGCAGAGGCAACCAACAAGACCCTCATCAAAATCCTAAGCAAGTTGCGGGAGGACTTTCCTGGCGCATGGGATGATAAGATTCCGGAGGTGTTATGGGCGTACTGAACAAGCAAGAGAAAAGCTACAGGGCATACTCCTTTTTCATTAGTTTATGGCGCTGAAGCAATATTACCCGCGGAATTGGCCGTCCCTTCAGCTCGTGTTGCCTTACAGCAAGATTTGGTGCAAAACATCAGGCCAATTCAGTTGGAGTTATTGGATGAAAGGAGGGACATAGCACGCAAGAATTTCCAAACTTATTCCCGCCAAGTCTCTCGCGCTTATGATATGATGGTAAAGCCAAGAACGTTTGAAGTAGGAGACCTAGTATTAAAAGCAGCCCCCCAAATCATTCGCGGAGGTTCTGTTCCTAAATTTGCCCCGAAATGGGAAGGCCCATACAGGGTAGAAGAGGCTAATGAATCGGGATACTATAGAATTGCAACAACGGAAGGCAAGCTGCTCCCACCTCTAAATGCAAAATGGCTCAAGCGGTTTTATTCCTAAGATCGCTATTTTACGTATAGTAATCCTAGCTTCTGCTATATAGAAGCATTTATTACTTAAAGAATTTTCTATTCTCCTAAAATTGTATTGTGCTAGAGCTTTCATTACTGGTATCAATCTTGTGAAAAACAATGTTGAGTTTACAGCTTTGTACTCAATATTCCGTTTCCACTATCAATATATGCATGAAATTCCCTCAAAAGTTTTCTTTTTTTTATCTTTTCATTGTTACTTTCATTTGCACAAAAAAAAAAAAGAGGGGAAGAATACCATACGGAAAACATCCAAACATTTCAAAACATAGCATATGCGAACATAAATGTTTACCGCATAATTAGTTACATAAAAGCAAATTGTTTAAAGGACATACTACAACAAAAGAAGTTTTGAAGTCATGTTCATCACAAAAGATAGTGTTTATCATGCATCAAGCAGCATGCGGGATCGCAGCTCTAATTCTGATCTAACTTGGTTAAGTTCAACTTCTTTACCAAGAAGCTCTTCTTCCGCAAAAACAAGCTGTTGATTGCACACCGTAATTCGAGATTTACAATCTTCTATCTCCTCTTTAAAACCAGTCACAGTAGCACGTAGCTTTGTTACTTCCTTCTCAAGGCCGCGTTCCTTTTCCGCAAGATGATTCATCTCCTGCTCTATGGGAAACTTAAGAGCGCGGTCAATTTCTTCAAAAGCCCAGTCAACCAAAAAACCATCACGTTCCAAGTCTTTAAATTCATCCTTCATCATGCGGAGCAACTCAGCTTCCATTTGATTCAGTTGATTATTTTCAAAATAAACCAAGTTCGATGCCAATAGACCCAGATTATGAACCACTCATTCAGAGGAAGCGCAACATACATTAGAGAAAAAAATCTGGAATAGTCTTCTGTAAACTCCTCAATCGCTCCGCATTTTCTTGACCAACATGAAAACCACGCCAAGTCTCCCCATCTTCCGCAGTCAGGGGAACAAACTCCGCAGTAACCACTTTCGTACCAAATGCACTTGCAATCCCCGCAATACCATTTCTCCTGAAATCAACAAGTTCTTTTCCTTTCTCTTCTACAACCGCAAGTTGGTTGTCTTCCTTCTGTTCACTCTGTGTAGTAGCAAGAGACGAAGCAGCCTTATCCGCAAAAGTTGAATTAATTTCTTCATCACATGAAGTTTCCTCAACTATTTCCACTGCTGCATCACCAATCTTATTACCAGAGTCAGATGAACTCTCTACAACAACCGCATCCGCGGGGTTGCTGCAGCTTTGCACACTCAAATTTCCCCCAGCACGTTGCGGCAGCTTAAGCCCTTCATTTAAGCCTGCGGTATGATCATCAGCTTTGATGTCATGCTCAGCACCCGTAAGGTTGGCGTGATCTCCCACATCACCAATCTCAATCTCAATATTGGACAGCATAAGTCCACCTAAACTCGCGGATTGATCACCAGCCATGGTATCACGTCCCGCAATCGCAGAATTGCTAAGATCTTGCATATCCGCAATTCCTGCATCCTCTTCAGGCTGCACAAACACGTTAGCCAAAACATCAGTTTGAGCACCAGCAGTGGTACCATGCTCATCTACAACTACAGTTTGGGCACCAACATTAGTGTTATGCTCATTCACAATCACAATTTGAGCACCAACATTGGTATCATGCTCATTTCCTGCAAGATTTTCAGAATCTTGTGCATCCGCAACCTCAACATTTTCCGCAGGTAAAACGTGAACGTTTTCAATATCAACATTATCCAGTTCCATGGTAGCTTCACTTGGAACAACTTTGTCAACTTCAACATTAGGCTTATGCCGCAATGACTTCACAAGGCTGGGTTCGATTTCTTCCGCATCATCTCCAAGCCTTACCGCTTCACCAAGACTTTGCGACTGATCAAAGTCCTTTATGACGTCACGGTCTGCTATCACGCTACCGTACTCATTTAACCCTGCAGAAGGACGGCGCTTAGATGATGCAGCTTCAAACATTTCCATCAAACTACTCTTTTGTAACCGCTGGTCAATAACACTGTGGGTAACATTGCCCATTAAATTTTCTTCCGCAACTCCACCGACCAGATTACCAGCTTGACCATACACAACAAGTTGGCTTTTCTCTTTTAAAATAGCGGCAGCATCTGCAGGGGTAGATATGGACAAAGAATTCCGTGGGTCAATCCACACTCCGCACTCAGATAAGTATAAAGGACGCATAGAACCTTCTGGAAAAGAAGGAGGAAGCTGTGGGGAAATCGTACTCAAAAACATCTTACCCAAGGGTGCATCTGGAGCACTAAGACCCGCATTAGAGATAGGATCAACGTTCACTTCTTCATCATCCCCCGATAAATCAATAGGTATTTCGCTTACTCCGCTAGACCGCACCACAAATGAACGCTGTTTCATACGTGTATGTAAATTTTTTTTAGCACCAAGCCCTTGAAAACGCGTGCAGAAAATTCATAAAGAAAGAACTTACCTTCCGGAGTCTTTGAGATTGCCTTAGGGGAGTTTTTCTTTTCTTAATAACAATATCCTTCTTTTTCTTCTTCCCGGCAGGGCTTGAAGCTTCCGCAGTTTCTTCATCAACCTTCCTTTTCCTCTTTACCACTTTCTGCCGTAATTTTAAAAAAAAATATAAAAAAATAATAGAGGACACACAATTAGTAAAAAAAAAACGGAGAAAAGGAGATACTATCTTTCGTTAAACCCAACTTACAAACTGAGAATGAGAACAACTATCTAGACGATCAACCCTCTGCACCGTTCTTCCCCCCTTCTTCATTTTTTCTTTCTCATTCTTTCCCCCCACACTCTCGGTAGTAATATTATCTTTCTTGCCAGTATCCCCTTCCACAATCCTTTCCTTTCTTTTCTTTTTTCTTTTCTTTTGACTCTCAGCTTCCTCTTGCTGAAAGTAAATTTTTTTTTTAGAAGGCATAATACTTTTTCTTCTTTTCTTCGAGATATAAAAAAAATATAATAATAATATTATTTTGAGGCCTAGATATACCTCAGGGTCACTCTCTTCCGAGTGTTTTTCAGCCAAACTCTTACTTGCTTGTTGTTTCCCCTGAATTGGACAAGGCAAAAAGAAAATCGTGAATCACTGAACACCCAAAAGATATCTCAAGTCAATATTGGGAAGCATAGTACCTTCAATATTTTTTCAGCCCCAACAGGAGCTTCTTCTTCCGCAGATGGGTCCATCTTTTCTTTATCCTTCGTAATTCCTTTCCCAACTTTCCTTTTTGGTTTCCCAAGTTTTAATTCGGGGCGTTCTTTGCATTCCTCTAAACAACCAAATTGTGGAATTTTCAACGAACCTTCTTTAATGTATGAAGACAGGGGGCCAGAATAAACAACACCGCAACAGCTGAGATAAAAATCATTTCTCCAGATTTGCTCTTCCACAAGAGCACGAGGCGCTCCATTCATAAATTTCCGCATCAATTTCAAGCTATGCACCCAAAAATCCCGCGCTTGCGTAGTCCTTGAGCCCACCCACAATCCATCAGGGATAACTTTTACTCCCATGTCCTCCAGCACTTGTGAAAAGCCACCAGGATAACAAAACCGCTTGCAGGAATCATCAAAATCCAAATATATATCATCAGACAACCCAGCACAAACTAAATCATAACCGCATTGCAAAGCACATCTTTCAGGGCTATATCTCACAGATCCAACTTCCAGTTCATTCAAAGCAGGGAGACAAGACGGAAGGATGTTCGCAACAATAGGATATTCACTATCTTTACCCTTCCACAGTACCCCATCTTTAAATTCAAATACTTCCATATGCTGACCAGCAGTGCGGTACCAATTGAGAGAAATTGTATTTAGGGGAACCTTTCCATAAGGGCGGAAACAAAACTCATCTTCACGGTCAATAAGTTCCAGAAGACCAGTGTTGAACTTCACATTTATCCAAGTCCAAGATCGAGGGACTAACGTTCCCCCCGGTCCAGTATACACCTCCTCCCGCACACCTAACTTTTCAAAATGTTCAAGAAGGAACATATGAAGAAACGGAACAGGTAGGAACGCATGAACATAATACCTTCCAACAGATCTGCTTACTGCCTCCGCAAGATTATCGAATCGAGCATAAAGATTCCCCAAAAACAAAGGGCCCATTGGCAATTTTTTACCAGTAGCCAGCTTCACAGCATACACGAAATTCCTCTCATACGGCCCATCATGAGGTTTCCCAGGAAAAAGGAACAAAGTCAAGAACATAGATAAGTAGGCTTCTAGATAATGCTCCGAATCCTTCTTATCTGCGGGAGTAAATGTACCAGCTTTATCAAAAACACCAAACCAGGTTAAGATCCACCCTTTCCAATCATTCTTACGCCCCTTAATTTCTTTTCCGCAAACCTTGCGGATATCCTCCAGAGCTTCTACTCTTAATCCCTCCTCCGCAGACATAAATTTTTCAAGAGGCTCATCCCCAAGAACTTCTAAGCCATACAAGGCAGCCACATCTTCCAGAGTTATGGTAAACTCACCCCATCTTGCAATAAAAGTATGGTTTTTCGTATCCTAACGAGAAAGCAAGATCCACAAATGATCAAAGTTCTTGGCCACGGTTAGATTTTGGCAGGCTCTTACACATTCGTATATGCCACTACTTTTAAGAATTGAGACGTAGCTCTCATTACCTAAGACATCTCTAGTCCAATCCGCCCAATGAGCTACCTTTGCGGAACCGCAAACAATGGTACCAGCGGACCATGGGATATCCCCTCTTTCTATTTTCAAGCGTAAAAGCCTACGATAACCTACTTTTTTGGAATCCTTTAAGGAAACATCTTTAACGATTCCTGTGGTCTTACCATGGTTAGAATGCGGGCCAGACCAGGACATGACCTCATCCCAGAACCTATCAGCGGGACCAAAGAAAGGAGCCATCTTGAATAGATTAACAGAAGGGGGTAGTGGAACTTCATGGGTTCTGGTATTGATTAATTCCACACCTACATCGTTTGTAGAGCCATAGGGTCTCCATATAGAGGCTTTACCCTCTGGGGTAGGGGATTCAAGTTCCTCGCTGCTGCTTGAACTTCCAGATTTAGCCGAACTGGGAGAGGAAACCATTGCAGAATTAGATTCTCTTTCTTCCCCTGTAGAAGAATCTCCTTCCTCACCTCTGCGGTTGCTCTCAACCAAAGACATTGTGCGGAACGAAAAGACAAGCAGTTAAAAGAAAACAAATCAAATTAACTGAAGAAGCCCAACCACAAACTCGATCTATCAACCCGCAGTTTGTCTCAAAGGCCAAAAGTAGTAAATGAAGAGCGGAGCGTTCATATAAATAGTGAGGAATATGAAAGGACAGTTCCGCCTGACACAGCAATGATTACAACTGTTTCGCATTAAATGCGTCGGTACAGTTCCCAAGGCTTTGCGGAAGAAATCCGCACAACATATCATATGAACTCACAAGGATGTTCCGCAGAATAAGAATTTACGAAACTGCTAATGTGTTCGGGAAAATTCTAGAGAAATCTCCCGCACAGAGGGACTAATGTAGGACAGGTTCCGCAAATATAGTGCACGTGCTACCGAACGTGAAGATCGCTCTCTCTTATTTATCATGTTAAATCAGCTTCATACTTTTATTTGCATAAATGATAGGGAAACATGATATCATCTTCCGCATGTATAGCGGAAGCTAGTTCCGTTGATTGAACAAGGTCAATGGGAACCCTTCTACCGCTTATTTTGGGAATCATCAAGGCGTTGTGGATTGGAGGATAGAGTAGCGAAATTTGCCACGTGGCCCAATTGAGGGACTCCACGTGGCCTAGTCAGGACGAAAAGGGAAATTGCGGGACTGGTCCCCACGAGGGACACGCGGCATCGTTATACCGTTCCGTACAAGCCTAACGAATAAGGGCTTGACACCTTGCGGTACAGAGAGCACTTGATCTGTCATGTGCATGGTACGGAGCTGTCAAGCTCTGACCACTATAAATACCTGGCTCAGAAATCGATGTCAGCAACAGTGACGTACATGCCCTACCGCTCCCGCAATACTTGTTCTTCCCTTCCTGACTTGTCCCTACTTTCGCTCCTCCTTCTCATTGGGTAGGAGATTTGGATAAAAGGCTAGATTATTGGAGGATTAGACAACCCAGAAAGAGAAATTGTTTCAAAGTGTATATGGACCTAACTTTCAGGCTAGATTTTATTTTTAGGATTGACAAACTTTGTTTGGAATAATTATGGGACCTAGCGAAATACTCTCCGTCTCTTTCCGTCTTTCAAAATGATCTTCTTACTTTTTTTTTTTCACTATAAAAGTATTTTAAGTAATAAATTTAGGTTAATTTAATTATGCTAATAAAAATCTAAAACTTGTTACTGACACACCATTAATAATATTATTAATAATAAAATTTTGATACTCATTAGGATAATAAAATTAACCTAAAATTATTGTTCAAAGAATCGATCCGATGCTATACGATTCTAGTCTCCTGACATATGGGCATGCGGTTATTCACAAGTCACAACCCCCACAAAGCCACCAACCATCTAGAACATTTTAAGACGCATAAAATTGTGGTCATTTTCACCCCAAGTATTCCTTTCATTTCGATCAAAGAGCCCACTCACCCGTCCTAAATACACTTTAATTTCTTTTTTCTTTTTTTATTTATTGAAATTTGATCAACATTTTATTTTATGAAATTAAATATCTGTTTTTTTTTTTTTATATAATTTCACTCAAACACCATCTAGTTATATACTACTTGCTCTGTTCCACGTTAAGTACTCAATATTCCATTTTGGGATTTTCCCCTTAAAAAGTCAACTTTCAATAAAGCTTTGCTCTCTCCGTCTCAATAAATAAAGGACGGGGATTAAAAAAAGTACAAGTGCGCTGTAAGTTTTACGAGTATAAAAAGTAAGGTAGAAAAAATGTGGGATTAGCGAGACGAAAGGGGATACTCTTTTACATGTAAAAAGTGTATGTTTTAGCGAGATGAGAAAGGAGTACATATTTATTTTTCTTTCATGTTAGAAGTATGATTTTCTTACCTATTAATATATATATATAAAAAAACAAGTTAAATACTCCCTCCGTCCCAGTAGAAGCTTCCCATTTTGCCATTTTGGGTGTCCCGTTAAAAGCTTTCACTTTTCTTTTTTGACAAAGAATCTTTACTATTTCCTCCACTCATTCTCTCTCCTATATTATTTTAATACTCACAACACCATTATAATTTCCTATTCCCTCCCCTCATTCTCTCTCCTATTTTCAAATTACACTCACAACATTTTTTCTTCCCACCCATTTCCTTAATTTGCGTGAAATGCCAAAAGTAGGAAGCTTGGGCAGGGACGGAGGGAGTATATACCATTAGACCGGGAAACCATTAACTGTTGACCATTAACTGTTGATCATGCTGATGCATAATGTTGACCTTAACTATGCCCATGTTTAACCCCCATTTTTGGTGGTTGTCAACCCCCAAACTCCAAGTGACTTGAAAACTGGTACTAAAGCAATTGCTATTTAGTGCAGACCTTGAATATCACTTGAGACATTAAACTACTACTTTCAAATATAACTAGCAAAAATGGTGGTCAAAATTTATGGTTCTGTTAAGTCAGCCTGCACACAGAGAGTGTTAACTTGCCTGTTGGAGGTTGGTGCCGAGTTCGAACTTTTACCTATCGATCTTGATTCCGGTGAACACAAGCGACCCGAGTTTCTACTTCGTCAGGTGAGTTCAATTCTAACATGTCAGTGGAGTATAAATCTATACTGTGCGCAATAAAATGGGCAACCTGATGGTACAAGAACTCCCAACTGTAACTGTGCAGCATAGAAAAACAATTTTATTTCATATCTAACATTAATTTGTTAACTTATGAAGCCATTTGGACAAGTCCCTGCTATTGAAGAAGGTGACTTCAAGCTCTTTGGTAAGAATTCACTAGCATTTACTCTTGTGAACATATTATTACATCATTCCGAAAGATAGTCTACGAGCATTAGGCCCTTGTGAGCCCATCCCTTCCCCGAACTCATCCATATCGAGAGCTCTTGTAGCACCATATTTTTTTTTTTAAATATGCGGAGTATATATTTTATACTGATTGACACGAGCACATTCATTCAAAATAATTCCCTCCTACAATATTGAGTGCAGAATCAAGGGCGATCGTCAGGTACTATGCAGCCAAATACAAGTCCGACCTACTAGGAACGACCCTGGAGGAGAAAGCGCAAGTGGATCAATGGCTAGAAGTGGAATCATAAAACTTCAACGAAATGGTCTACACTATCGTTCTTCAGCTATTGGTGTTCCCTAAGATGGGACAGTCGACAGACACTGCATTGGTCCAGAAGTCGAAAAACAAGCTTGAGAAAGTGCTTGATGTATACGAGGAAAGGCTGTCGAAGAGCAAATATCTTGCCGGAGATTTCTGCTCGATTGCTGACTTGAGCCACCTCCCGGGGATTAGGTACTTGATGAATGAGGCGGGGATGGAGAACTTGGTGACGGAAAGGAAGAGCGTAAATTCATGGTGGACGGAGGTTTCAAACAGGCCAACTTGGAAGAAAGTTAAGCTGCTAATGGAGTAATGTATTTACTCGTGAAAATGTGGGTTGCTGAGTACATGTGGGCTCGACCCTCTAATGGATCTCACGCATAAAATCTCTAGTAGTACCATATTGCCCTTTTAATGTGTGATTTTTCTTTCAGTAACTATCACTATGTTACGCAGTCAATATGAATAATTATCACTATTTTCCTTGTTTGGAAACGAGACAAACCAAAATGAAAAGTGTGACATTTATTCAGAAACAACAGAGAGGGAGTAACCCAATATCGAGAAATCAATAAAATCAAAACCAACACAAGGTATCAAATTGTTGTGGGAGTAATTATGATTGCTCTTACTGCTTTATGAAAGCTGAAGAACAAAAAGTTAGCATTTTCTTCAACATGCATGGATGGTAACATTGAAATGACAAAGCTTAATAACAACAAACCATATAATGCCCGTATTCCAAATAGCGGTGGTCGAAAACTCGAGTTTGCAATTATCTTGGCACGCCTTCAACTAGCTCAGGCCGGCTGTGGAGTAGCTTAAAGTTGACTAGCTAGCTGCTGTAACATGCAACTCCCAGTTCCTCAAGTCTATGACCAGTTTGACATGGCTTAATTGTAGAGTAAAAGGTTGCATCACCTTCATTATCGAGCTCCTCCACCTTAGAATGGTGTAATCCTCGGTGACCCTTTTATTTCCAAGTTGAATTTTAAAATCTGCAACTACTTTGTCGACAAGTTCATCCAGATGTTGGTGGGTACTGAAAATTTTCATTCAGAAGTAAATGGCATAGAAAAAATGTGCTACTTTCCGATCTACCAGAAAATATATAATTTCAAGAACTGAAATAGCCATCAAATGGAGGCAGTTGCGTCCGCTAGCTTATGGATGGCTCCCGGCCCTGACTAGAATATATAACAAGGTCTTTCCCCAATCGTTTCAATTGTCTAACAAAAACATGTACTCCATCCATTCTAAAAAAAATAAATCCCATTGGACATGTGATTGCAAAGAAAGTCAATGAAATGACCAACAACCCAAACGAAAACAAGTGTTGGATGACACATGCCAACTTTCCGTCCAAAAATTCTAACTAAATTCTTGCTTGGACCTCAAATTGATAAAAATAAAAAATGAAAGTTCAGACCTAAAGTGAGAAAAATGAAACTTCAGCCTCCCAAAGAATACATGTAAATCTTGGGGCAACAAAATGATATTAACCCATTTATTACTTTTTATTAGTTTGGTCTCATGAATACCTTTTATTACTTTGGTCCCTCATGTTGACAAATTTTGCCAATTTGCCCCTTATGCCCATGGAATATTTCAAAATACTAAGAATGACCTTGTACTATATTAATTTGGTCCCTAAACTTGATATTTTTTATAATTTTAGCCTATTATGATGGTTTTTATTGACTTGTCTATTTCCTATGTTTTTGCTAATTTTTAACAAATGCATATTCAAAAATGCCCCGACCATTTAAATTGATGATGAGTTTCAATTTTTTTTCCATAAATATATATAAAAAATTGGTTTAAAAAGAACGTGAATCGTTTGAATGACAATGTTAATTTACAAACTTGAATTGTTTAGATTTCTCAAGTTACCTCTCTCTTGTCCAAACGAGAGGTTTTAAAATAAAAATCAAATTAACTTTACCAACATACTCCGAAAGAGTTAACCTTTTGGAATTGATTAACTGAAAAAAGGGAGAAAAACCAATTAAGACTCTTTCGGAGTTAATTAACTAACTCATGGGCATTTAAAAAATTTAAGTGCATTTAAAGGCTGAAAATTGACAAAACATATGAAATACGCAATGTGGTAAAAAGCCATTATGGCAGACGAAGTAACAAAAAAAAAATAAAAAAAGCATGTGGGACCAAAATAATAACACTGGGAAATTTAGGGATCAAACAATTACTTAATCCAGGTATAGTTTATGCATTTTTTAATGTTCCAACGATGGAAGGGGAAAACTTGCAAAAAAGAAAAAAAATCAACATGAGGGACCGTACTAATAAAAAGTGTCAACTTTAGGGACCAAATTTATATTTAATCCTTTCGGAAACAACTAATCATTCCCCTATTTTTTTTAGGAATACACACTTTAAAGAAAGTGCACGATGAAAGGAATAAGAAAAATAAATTACATACCTCTTATGAACGTCTCCGCCAATAAGTGTCACAGTTTCAAGTGCTTCTCTCCATTCTTCAACCTTGTCTTTCCGTTGAGTCCTGTAATGCCTTTGGAGTCCTTGGCCAAACTTGCTTTCTGGATCAGTAAGGTCATCTGGTTCTACATCATAAAATATTGGTCTAATCATGTAGCCTTTATATGTCTTTTCCCGTTCCAGAATGAGGAGAAGCTCATCTAGACAATATTCCGATTCACCATAATGTTCAGAGAATATAGTTATCGCACCAACCGAGTTACTGATCACACTTTCTATTTCATCCAAAAATCTTTTTGTTTTGCGGGAGTTCCTTTCATCAAAGAATGTGCTTATATTTGCCTTTTCCAAACTAGTGTGGAAGACACCAGCAACTGTATAACGAATTTCTTGGGAGCCTCTGAAGTTCAAGAAGATATCATATTTCTTTGGCTCATCTGTATGTTGAAGACATTTAAGATAATTAGAAACAAAATTCAATGGAGTCTCTGTCTGTGAAACAAAAGAGAAAATTACCCGAGCTAATTACCCACTTGCTTCTTAGCCTTTGAATATATTTTATGTTGAAAAACTAATGTAATATTTGTCTAAGAGAATCCAGAAGGTACAATGAATTGGAAGATGTCTAGAAGAACATGTGGTATCTATGGACAAATAAGAATGTCTTGGGAGGAATAATATTGATGAAAAACCTTCTGTATAATCCTTAATCGCACACTTTAGTTGAGTTATTGTAGTGTTGAGCATCCAATCCAAGAAGCAAAAAACACTTCGTAAAAGAGAGTGAGTAGAAGCTAATCTGGTAGCAAAAAAGACTTTGTAAGAAATTCCTATCAATAAAATCCTTTTTCTTCCCTCCCATAGCTTCCGCACCCAACAAATTTGGCATCAAAGCCACAAATATTTCAATCTTTGATGGAAAACACCATGAGTATTAGCCAAATGTAAAAGATGGTAAAATAATTCCTTGCCTTTCTCATTCAACAAACAACCTTTAAATAGGTACATACAAGATAACTAGGAAACCTTAACTAATTCCATTAATCTCGCCTAACTGACTATACGTGATTTACATTCCAAAACATACTAACCATATATACCGACTAATATAAGATGGGATATTATTCTAACACTCTCCCTCATTCGAAACGGGAGGAAGACAAACACTAAGACTGTCATGAAAGTCCTCATATCGAATCAACGGAAGACCCTTCGTAAAAATGTCTGCTAACTGATGGCGGTACGGAACATGATGAACACGAACTTCCCCTTTAGCAACCTTTTCACGGACAAAGTGGATATCCATTTCAATATGTTTGGTACGCTGTTGCTGAACCGGGTTACCCGAGAGATAAATGGCGCTAATCTATATTACAATAGAGGTGGAAAATAACCACCACACAAAGAGCGGTCAGGATTTGATTTTAAAAAAGACAAACAACGGCTGTGATTGAATCTACGGATCCCCTTACTACATCAGTTACCAGCGGTTATGACCTCTCCTCTCAAAACGATTTTTTTCTCAAACTATTCCATTTTAAAAAAATATATCCCAAAATAACAACCCTTCAAAATTATTGACCAAAATGACCCATTTTTTGAAATAATTTTTTTCGTTTAAACTCGCTAAACCATTTAGCGAGTTTAAATTTTAATATTAAAAAAATAATAAAATAAATTTGAACTCGCTAATTGAATCAACGAGTTCTAAGTTTCTTTTCTTTTTTGTGAACACAACCACATTACTAATTCATTCTCCGTCTCGCTTTAAATTACAAAATAAAAATATAAAAATTATGTTTTAATAAAGAAAACTAAAAGGAAATATTATTTTTTCCGCCTCAAATAAATACTTAAAAAAATGTACTACTGTAAAAAATTATTTCCATCATATCAAAAATGAATATTACTTTCGACTTAAAATGAATAACCAAAAAATAGTTTCTTTTCTTCTGTGTGAACACAACCAAATTACTAATTCATTCTCCGTCTCGCTTTAAATTACAAAATAAAAATATAAAAATTATGTTTTAATAAAGAAAACTAAAAGGAAATATTATTTTTTCCGTCTCAAATAAATACTTAAAAAAATGTACTACTGTAAAAAAATTATTTCCTTCATATCAAAAATGAATATTACTTTCGACTCAAAATGAATAACCAAAAAATAATACTACATTTTTTGTCCAAAAAATTGAACATTACTTTATCCCAAATTTTTTTTTTATTTTTAAATGTTCATTGAGACGAAGGAAGCAATGTTCAATTTTTTTTTATATATAGAAAGTAGTATTAAGTTTGGGATGAAAGTAATATTCATTTTTGAAATGACGGATTTTTTTTAAAGAAGTAGAATTTCTTTCTATGTAAAAAAAAATGAACATTTCTTCCTTCGTCTCAATGAACATTTTAAAAAAGAATTATGTAGTATGCAGTACGTTTTGAAGTTAAATATTTTAGAACTGCTGCTCAAAAAACTTTTTCTTTGTTCTATCCTTGCTACATGTTGTGCTTTTATTTTTCTTACATCTCACATGAATTTTGTAGTATGCAGTACGTTTTGAAATTAAATATTTTAAATATTTGATTTTATAATGTGCGTCGGTTCTACGGCTGGCATAACCCTCGATTCTCTCTTTTCACATGAGCCTCGATTATCACTCGAGAGTATATCTAGGAATCTTCTTCAACCTACGCCTGCGGAAGAGGAGTATGAGTAGGAGAAGGAGATTAATGATATCTTCCAAAATGAAACTCATTCAGGTGCATCTCCACCTTCTCTTTTTATGCGTATACATACCTACACAAGTTTTTTTTTTGGTAAAACACCTCTCTGTTCTTTCCAATTGTTAATCTTGACGTTTGTTAGTTTCATCAGTTTAATATATTTATTTATTTTTGTGGGGTGTGGGGGTGGGAATTATGTGTTTTCTATTTATATATCTTTCTAAAAAAACCTCTTTGTTCTTTTTCCGGCTTCTATCCATGTTTGATTCCTTATTTAAAAAAATGAAATTACATGGAAACAATTGCATATACAAATCTCTAATCCTACATATTTGATTAGTTTGAAGTAAAGCGTTCAAGGTTTTCTGATTTTAGAAACTGAAGGGATCATGAGAAGAGATATTATCATTCGTTTACTTCGTTGAACCTATATTTTGTTTAGGCTCAGCTCATTTACTTACCCATTCACTTCCTGAGCTCTGGACGAAAGTTTTGTTAAAGTTCCAGTTGTTAATTGCTAACAATAACGTATATATATATGTGTATATTTGTCCCCATCAAATGCTTTTCTCCACTTATTTTAAGCATCACCCTACACCAATTCAATTAAATTTTTGGCATAACATTTTCCTTCATTTTGACGCAATTTGATCAATTGAAGAAAAATGATGCTGCCCAATTGAAAAGGAGTAAACAAAGGGTGGTGTTAATGTTGAATGCTTTCAGTTGTTTTGCCATTCTTACAGTTATATGGGATGATTTTGCACTTTTCATATTTATGTTTCAATAAAAATTAAAATTAGTGGTTTAGTGACCTGCCATGTTTTGTACTGCTAAATTGTTAGTGAAATTGTCACCAAGAAAAAATTTGAGTTGTGCAGTATCCTTAAACTAAATGACTTACTTTGTACTATATTGTGTTCATTGATAGGACAGTTTCTACGTGTAAAAGAGATGCTTACTACACCATTGCAGAGAGCAGTGATTTGGAGGTGCAAACGTTTACTCCATAGTTGTTTAGTGAGAAAAACACAAATGCATGTGTTTTAATGTGAGGTAGTGCATGCTAAATTGCTATGGGTTAAGGCTATTTGATGTAAATTGGGACATTTATTGTTTTTGTATCTTTTATTATTTCATTTGTATTTTCGGATTTAATTTTAATTGGTTGATTATAGGTAGATTTAGAATAGATTTTCAATATATTTACTAGTTTTTAAGTCCTATTAGGTTACTATATAGGTTAGGATTAATTTTAGAAGGTTTAGGAGTCTTTTTCAAGTTTTAAGGCACTATAAGATAGGCCTTCATTGTAATTCCGAAAATTAGTCTTTTTATCAATTAAATTCATATTTTGCTCTTGCAAAACTCTTGGTCAATTTTATTGGCTTGCAGAAGGATTTCTTAGGAAATTCTTGTTATCTTGGGAATTGCGATTCCTTGCAGAAGGTTTTGATTTCGATCAGGCCTTGATACCAACTGATGTAAACGCAGCGGAATAGTAACCAAGGCCTGATCGAAATCAAAACCTTCTGCAAGGAATCGCAATTCCCAAGATAACAAGAATTTCCTAAGAAATCCTTCTGCAAGCCAATAAAATTGACCAAGAGTTTTGCAAGAGCAAAATATGAATTTAATTGATAAAAAGACTAATTTTCGGAATTACAATGAAGGCCTATCTTATAGTGCCCAGAAAACTTGAAAAAGACTCCTAAACCTTCTAAAATTAATCCTAACCTATATAGTAACCTAATAGGACTTAAAAACTAGTAAATATATTGAAAATCTATTCTAAATCTACCTATAATCAACCAATTAAAATTAAATCCGAAAATACAAATGAAATAATAAAAGATACAAAAACAATAAATGTCCCAATTTACATCACTATTATTTAGGAATTTAGAAAAATTAGTGTAAATAATCACTTGCTAAGTGTATTGAGAGATAGATAAGGAAGGTAGTGGTTGCTTTATGTGAGTTTTTGTTTTCCTTAATCCCTCCGTCCCAAAATGATTTTTCCATTTTTTTTCTTTACTACAAATGAATTTTAAACAATAATTTTAGATTGATTTATTTATACAAATGCAAATCTAACAATTATTATTGATACACCATCAACAATACTATCAATAACAAGTTTTAGAGGGTTTGCATGAAGCCATTCCCGCTCGTTCAATAATTTCCAAGGCATATTTTCGTTGGGATAAAAAGAGGCGACCCTTCGTGTGAGTCACGACAATACCAAGAAAATAATGAAGAGAGCCCAAATCCTTCGTAGCGAACTCGGAACTAAGAGAAGAAATGATCGACATACACAACTCCTCGGACGAAGCTGTCAAAACAATATCGTCAACATATACCAATAAGTAAGCCATCAACCCATCGGCACGATAAACAAATAATGAATGATCGAAGCGACTTTGATGTAGCACGACATGCGAGAACATATTTGGCCAAACTCGAGTTGCACGGCCGTGCATGTCATTTAGCGCGACCGTGCAAGACACCTACAGATCCGGACCATATTACATCAATATTTGGTTTTGTATTCGGATCGAATTTTAATTACTATCGTTATTATTTCTTTTAGTATTTTGAGACGAGGGATATTTTAGTCAATAGGGTTTTGAATAAGTCATTATAGGGTTTTATTTCTTTTCCTTTATATATTAGGGTTTTCTTTATTTCCTTTTCCTTTATTTATTAGGAGTTGCGAGTATAAATACTCTTGTAGGGTTTTGAAAAAAATAACTTTATTATTATCAATTTCCGATTGCTTAGCAATTTGGGTTTTCAACCCTAAGTCTTAGTTGGCTTTGCAGAAGAGATCTGATTGATTTCTTATTAAATTCTTTGTTCGTGGATTCGAATTAAGGTCGAACGTTCCCTTGAATTGTTCGTTTATCTTATTGATTTCCACTGCGTTTACATCAGACTTTGAGTGAACCCCAAAGAAGAAACAAAGTCGGATAATCTCTTAGACCACGCCCTCAGTGCCTGCTTGAGTCCATAGAGAGACCTCTTAAATAAACACACATGGTCGGGGTACTCTTTGCTACGAAAACCAACTGGCTGATGCATAAAAACCGTCTCATTAAGTTGGCCATGCAAGAAAGCATTTTTAACATCGAGTTGATGTATTGGCCACTTGTGAGAAACTGAGAGACTAAGAACAGTCCGTATAGTCGCCGGTTTGACAACCGGGCTGAAAGTCTCACCACAGTCAACACCCACACGTTGAGTTTTCCCATCACATACAAGACGAGCTTTATGCCTCTCGAAAGAACCATCCGCCCTGTCTTTATGAGTAAATATCCACATAGAATAGAACGAATAATATTAGCATGAGATGGACGGGGCACCAACTCCCAAGTCCTATTTTCAATAAGCACATTATATTCATCATTCATTGTCATTTTCCAATTAGGGTCATGAAGGGCAGAAATGGGATTTTTGGGAATGGAAGATTTCGAAAGTGTGGTGTATAGACTAAACGGAATTTTCGGTTTAAATATCCCTCGTTGACTTCTTGTAACCTGGCCAAGACTAACAAGGGGTACAATTGGTGAGGGTACCAAAACAGTGGGCCGTGGGAGTGAACTAGAGGGGCCGGAAATTGCTGTTGACAAGGGAGCTATTTGGGCCGGCCTAGGAACATGAATGTGGGGTGGATTACTAAGACTAGGAGGCTGCTGCCCAGAAGCTTGGGCCGAGGGACTCACTAAAGTATGAGAGGGTAGAGCCCATCATCCAAAAAGGAATAGGATGTGGGTTTAGGAGTGTGTAAAAAAGAATATGGGAATTTTGTTTCATAAAAAATGATATGACAACAAAGTATAATTTTACGAGTGAAAAAATCATAACATTTATATCCTTGATGATAAGACGGATAACCCAAAAACACACACGGAGACGATCTAGCTTCAATCTTGTTGATCGTAGGAGAGGGAAATAATGGGTAGCATAAGCAACCAAAAACTCGTAAATGACCAAAATTGGGGTCCTTTCGATAAAGAACTTGTATGGGTGAATGAAAACAAAGCAATTTATTCGGAAGAATATTTAGAAGATACGTTGCCATATTTTCCGCATGATGTCAAAATGAAGGAGGAAGGTTAGCATGGGATAACGTACGGATCATATTGTTTATAGTTCGGATTTTTCGTTCGGATTTTCCATTTTGGGGCGGAGTATATGGGCATGAGAGACGGAAAGAAAGTCCATATTTTTGACAAAAATCCCAAAATTGATAATTATCAAATTCGCGTCCATTATCACATTGAAATATTTTAATGTCTTTCAAATTATGTTTTCACAAATTGGCGAAAAGATAGAAAAGTAGAATAAACATCCGACTTGCGAGCTAAAGGAAAAATCCACAAATACCGAGAAAAATCATCAAGAAACAACAAGTAATATCGATGCCCGGACGAACTTAAAACAGGTGAAGTCCACAAATCACTATGAATTATATCAAACGGAAGTAAAGTACGAGAAGTAGATTGTTCAAAAGGTAGTTTTACATGTTTTCCTAGAGCACAAGCTTGACAAACATGAGAACACTTAGACCTATTTCAATCTATAAATTTATTACTTCTAAGAGAGTTCATGACCTGCGTGCCCGGATGTCCCGAACGTTCATGCCATAAACTCGGAGATAAAGCAGCAAAGGAAAACTGAAGATTGGTTAGACTTTGGGGTTGTAACCGGATAAAGATCGACTCTACTCTCACATCTCACGAGATGTTTTCCCGTCTGGAAATCCTTCGTAGAAAAATCAAATGGGTCAAACTCAACAGACACAGAATTATCAGTGGTGAACTTACGAACTGAAACTAAGTTTTTGATTAATTTAGGTGCACGAAGAACA
The DNA here is from genome assembly GCA_022495995.1 of Adenophora triphylla var. japonica. Lineage (NCBI taxonomy): Eukaryota > Viridiplantae > Streptophyta > Magnoliopsida > Asterales > Campanulaceae > Adenophora > Adenophora triphylla. The sequence goes on along the minus strand of JAFEMH010001212.1, from coordinate 336,950 downwards.
TTTTTGAGAGTGAGAGTGGGATGGGACGGTAAAAGTGTGGAATTTCCATAACCCTCGATTGGAATTGAATGACTGTTGCCTACAGTTATGCCATGATGATGAGTGCGTAATTGAACAAAGGGTGAGAGTGTACCTGAGCCAGAGGTCATGTAAGAAGTCGCGACCGAGTCCATGTACCAGTTCGGAGCCGGTGGTGTCAAACCCAAAGTGTGCATGGCGGACTCCACGTCCGTAGGAGAAGCAGATGTAGCATAGGCTTGAGGTCGCTGCCTTAAGAGACTCGGTTGCTGCTGTCATAGAGAGGGGTTAGGACGAGCCACTCGGCTGCCGTTGGGTAAGGGCACGGAGGGACAGTCCATGGACCATGCCATGCATTCCAAACCGGCTGCACAGGCCCGCCGCTAGACCCACCTACTGCCAAACTGCCCAGAAACACTGCTCGACCAAGACTGATTCCCATTCCAAGCCGAATTCCACCCCTGCGCTTGAGACCTATCGAACGGCCACTGAGGCCGACCTTTTCCGGCCGATCCCGAGCCTTTCTTACCACCAGATTTGTTTGAACCTGACCCTTTTTTCCCATTATTGCTTTTCTTCGAGCCATTGTGGTTGGACAAGGGAGGCGCAACCGGAGAAGCAAATGAGAAAGGGTGGACTGAATCCCGAGCTACCATGGCAAAGGCGACCATTGTTGCCTTCCTTTGCAAACCAGATTCTTCAAGAATTAACATGGAATGGGCTTGATGGAACTTTGGCAATGGATTACTCTGACTTAAGAGAGTAGCCACACCGTTGTAGGCTTCGGTTAAGCCCGCCACCATTTGAAGTACCATTCTGTCATTACCTACCGGAGACCCGACATACTTCAATTGATCGGCGATTTGCTTCAATTATTGACAATACGCTGAAGTTGACGGAAAGCTTTCCATGTGCGTGGTTGTAAATTCTTGTTCGAGACTAACCGTACGAGAATTTTTATTATCCTCGAATATGTCCTTCAAGATATTCCACGCCGTCATGGTGGACTGATCTGCCTCTACAATGGTGTTAAGGAGATCGGGTGAGATGGTGCCGTAAATCCAACCCAACACCTTAGCATCCAAGGCCGAAAACTCCTTAATCCTAGCATCTGTTGTCAGTTCTATAACCTTGGCGTCAGGAACAATATGATGAAGGACCTCTAGAGAACGAGCATGGACTTTGAAAACTTCGGCCCACATCGCATACTGTACGTTCTCTAGCTCGAAAGTAACAGAGATGTTATTCCGGATATTGGTGACTGCTATAGCCGGATGAATCGAGCGAGAAGTCGACATGGCTTAAGGCAGGAAGGAGGAACCGAGAATAACAAAGAAGAAGAGGAAAAATAATAATAATACCGAGTAGTAAACACGGAGGGAGGCACAGCGGAAGAAATTGAGTTTCCCTAGACCTCTCATGATACCATAAAAGATGGTAAAATAATTCCTTGCCTTTCTTATTCAACAAACAACCTTTAAATAGGTAATACAAGATAGCTAGAAAACCTTAACTAATTCCACTAATCTCGCCTAACCGACTATATACGTGATTTACATTCCAAAACATACTAACCATATATACAGACTAATATATACCGAATATATACCGAATAAGATGAGATATTATTCTAACAAAATGCAAACATTCTTTGAGCCTCTGGACGTGATTGATGGAGAGCTACGAAGAAGATGGAGAATTGTGATGAATGTGTGTATCCGAAAATTTTCCCATTTTTGTTTGAAAAAATCAACGAAAACGGAGTCGCCACGCCATTTTAATTTTGAAGGGCCAAAACTTTGAAAAAAGCCCGAGATCAGAGATTTAGGTTCGGAGGTCATGTTACGCGTCGGGAAGGACGTTAGTGTGCACCCGACGCGCCTCGTAAAACGAGTCTTCCAAGCTGAAAATCATTTGTGTGTGTGTGTGCGTGTGTGTTTTGGCCAAAATCAGTTGAAATTCAGAAAAGTAAAAATTGGGATATCTTTTTAAGACTTTAAACTGATCCCATGATTTTTTGGAAGATTTTTGGATTGAGATTTGGTACTCAAAAGACCTTTTGAAGTTGAGAGCCATTTCTGCCAGAATGAAAAAGGAAGTGGACCTTTGATTTTGAAATGGATTCAAGGGTCTTAAAACTTCATAATCTGGATAAACTCAGAGAATGAAAGTTGTTCTAGACACCTTAAATAAGGTTTGTGCGAAGGAATTTTCCATTTTGGAGAAGATTTGAGGGGTAAAAACCTCCTGGAAACCTCAGATATGAGATCTGGATTCCCAGAAGCTGATGAACTAGCCTCTGAAAGAAAATTTGAAAAGAGGAGCTTTACTCACCCAAAAAATAAAGTAAAAATATGTCTGGAAAGCTCTGGATGTTGGCTACAAAAAGTATTTTGTAGTCAACACCAAATTCCAAGTTCATCTGTGTCCAAAAATTAAGACCATGGACTGAGGTCTGAGAAAATTGCTACTGGACAGCAACTTCTCAAGAAAGAAAATATGATTTTAAGGGGGGGTTTTACATCCATGCTTGTCCCCATTTCCCTAGGTTTTGGTTAGTGATCACTAGACATTTTAGTGGTGAATCAACTATACCAAACCATCCTTGGGGTACATTAGGACTAAGCATTTCATTTGCTTGGGAAGGGGATTTTTATCCTTTGAAAATGAGATTTTATGCTTGAAAATGGTTTTTAGGGTTTTGAAAATGAGTTTTCTTTGCAAGAAAGTAAGAGAACTTGAAAGTAATGTTGATCTTTGTAGAAGATCATCCATGGAGATGGTCTTCCATGGTGATCTTCTTAGATCTAGAGCAAGAAGATGAAAGAACTACATTTTGTAGTTTGAAGATGCATGCATGGATGAGATTTAGGGTTAGGAGAAGGAGGGTTTACCAATCTTCCTTGTGTTCTTGAGTGTTTGGCTTGAGTGTATGAGTGTTTAGGGCTTTGATATGAGAGTGTGTGGATGAGTATGAGTTGGGAAAGATTGGAGAGAAAATGGTGACAATTCAAGTGAATTCTCACTGTTTTCTCTCTATATTTCGCCAGAGGTTCGGTGCAAAATGTGTTGTTCCTCCTTATTTTTGTGACTGGAGGGCTCAATTTATAGCCCTCTGGAAATTGCAATCATGTCCGCGCGGATGGGATCCCTCAGCGTGCACTGTTCATTAAATGCAGCTCCAGCTTTGGACAAGAAGAATATTTCTTTTCAAAATTCAAATTGACCGACGGATTATGTTTCGGCATTTCTATTTGTGGTTTTATTCTTTTGTTTTTCTTTTTAAGATTCTTTTTAAGGTTTAACCTTAAATAACAATGCCCATTTTACCCTCACTTTGTTAGAAAAGTTAGGATTGTTAGGACTTGTTAGAAATGTTATAACTTTCGTTAATTTTCTAACGAAAATTCTAACAAGCTCAAATTGGAGCACTTACAGTAGCCCCTCGGCGACGGCGCTTTCGAAGGAAGCGGGGTCGTCGATAAAAGTAGGCTCCATATTTGGCGGGATGATCGAGTGATCGGGTGGATGAACCTAGCGATAGGCTACCTACGTATCCGAATGGGAATCGAAGCCGATCGTAGTTCGGGTCTTTGACCACTGGAGATGATGGCGTTTTAGGTGCCTCGAACACGATGAGCGAGCTCTACGATCGTTCTTTGGAAAGAAACTTCTGCTGAGGGATAAGAGATGACCATTTTTGGTCGATGGCTATCCGCTCTGTTGGGGATAGGAATGACCATTTTCGGTCTGCTTTGAGGATGATTGCGATTTATCGCTTTCCTAGTGATAGCGTCTTAGGTGCCTCAAACCTTGGAGATGGCGTTTTAGGTGCCTCGAACCTTGATGATGGCGTTTTAGGTGCCTCGAACCTTGATGATGGCGTTTTAGGTGCCTCGAACCTTGATAATGATGGCTTTTTAGGTGCCTCGGACCTTGATGATGGCGTTTTAGGTGCCTCGAACCTTGATGATGGCGTTTTAGGTGCCTCGAACCTTGATAATGATGGCTTTTTAGGCGCCTCGGACCTTAATTTGAAATGGCCTTTCGGTGGACTTTGTCTGCTGCCGAAGGATAGGGTGACCGTTTTGGTCGATGGACCTAATGATAGGCTACCTACGTATCCTAGTGGGAATCAAGCCCTTTCGTAGTTCGAGATCTACTCGAGATTCCGTTGGCTTTTGGGATTCCGTTAACTTTCTTTGGGGATTTCGTTAGCCTTTCTTTGAGGAAAATCGGACGTATTCGTGCAGGGAAATCGGTCTTACGTTTGGCTGCCGTTGGATGATTTTGATGAAAGATACGGGATCTCGTTATCTTTCTCGGGGCACTCGGTCTTACGTTTGGCTAGCCAGGATGATTTTTGATGAAAGATACGGGATCTCGTTATCTTTCTCGGGGCACTCGGTCTTACGTTTGGCTAGGGAAGATTTTGATGAAAGATACGGGATCTCGTTATCTTTCTCGGGGCACTCGGTCTTACGTTTGGCTAGGGAAGTATTTTGATGAAAGATACGGGATCCGTTATCTTTCTCGGGGCACTCGGTCTTACGTTTGACTGCAGGGATGATTTTGATGAAAGATACGGGATCTCGTTATCTTTCTCGGGGCACTCGGTCTTACGTTTGGCTAGGGAAGATTTTGATGAAAGATACGGGATCTCGTTATCTTTCTCGGGGCACTCGGTCTTACGTTTGGCTATAGGGAAGATTTTGATGAAAGATACGGGATCTCGTTATCTTTCTCGGGGTACTCGGTCTTACGTTTGGCTGGAGGGAAGATTTTGATGAAAGATACGGGATCTCGTTATCTTTCTCGGGGCACTCGGTCTTACGTTTGGCTATAGGGAAGATTTTGATGAAAGATACGGGATCTCGTTATCTTTCTCGGGGCACTCGGTCTTACGTTTGGCTGCCGGGGATGATTTTGATGAAAGATACGGGATCTCGTTATCTTTCTCGGGGCACTCGGTCTTACGTTTGGCTGCAGGGAATGATTTTGATGAAAGATACGGGATCTCGTTATCTTTCTCGGGGCACTCGGTCTTACGTTTGGCTAGGGAAGATTTTGATGAAAGATACGGGATCTCGTTATCTTTCTCGGGGTACTCGGTCTTACGTTTGGCTGCCGGGGAAGATTTTGATGAAAGATACGGGATCACGTTATCTTTCTCGGGGCACTCGGTCTTACGTTTGGCTAGCAGGGAAGATTTTGATGAAAGATACGGGATCTCGTTATCTTTCTCGGGGGCACTCGGTCTTACGTTTGGCTAGGGAGAATTTTGATGAAAGATACGGGATCACGTTATCTTTCTCGGGGCACTCGGTCTTACGTTTGGCGGGGTAATTTTGATGAAAGATACGGGATCTCGTTATCTTTCTCGGGCACTCGGTCTTACGTTTGGCTAGGGGAAGATTTTCTTGACAAGGGGCTGACTTTGGTTAACTTTGGTTAACTCTGTCAAGTTGGGGAATTGTAGAGTCTGGAATTTTAAGGGGCAAAAGGGTCATTTTGACCCTTGCAATCTGTCCGCGCGGAGAGGACACGAAAATCGTGGGTATTAAAGAGGGCCAACGCGCCCTTTCTTCTTCTTCCTCGGTCTTTTCAATTTTGAACGCGAGAGAAAGAGAGAGGCTCGCGAATCCGCCATTTTTGGCCATTTAAGCTTCAAAATTCTTCCGATTTCTTCGATTTTGAGCAATGGAACACGGGAAGGCGCTTTTCAAGGAAGGGCGTGGCCCGGTAGCGGAGAGGCGGTGGAGCTCGTCCGGATGAGGAGGCATTACAATCTTTCGCAATCGGTTGCGGAGGAGCATTACCGTGCTTGGCGACATTGGGCTTCGGATTCGAATCTCCGAACGGTATACTTTGAAACCCTTTGATCCCTTTGTTGATTTCTTGTTTGAAATTTGAATTTTGGGTGATTTTTGATTTTTTTTTTTTTTTGATAATTTCGAAAATGACCATGTTCTTGGCCTTGGATTTTGATGCTATGCATGTTGCAATGATTATGTGGGTATCCCAAAATATGCATTTTGCTTGGGAAAAAGAATTGGCCTTTTTGCCATTTTTTTTTTTTAATTCGAAAATTGCATGTGAAAATTCGAAAAATGTGTGACTTTGATTTTTGATTTTTTGAAATTGAATATTGCATGTTGATGATGATTTTTTTTTGAAATTGAATATTGATATTGATGAATGATGCAATGCATGCATTTTGTTTGGAAAGAATGGGCATTTTGCCAATATGAGATGTATGTATGTTTAGGATTTTTTTTTTTTTTTTGAAAAGTGGGACGAATTTTTCCTCCCGTTGCATGTAAGATGGATGATATGCATGTATGCAAAAATTTTTTTTTTTTTTGAGATGACGGATGATATGCATATTATTTTATGAAAATGAGACGGAGTTTTTACTTCCGTAGGAATGCATCTTCTTTTTTTTTTTTTTTTGATGAATGCATTGGGACTTCTTTGAAAGCTTGTTTTCTTTTATGCGAGAAAAATGGGGCTATGCTCATTGTATCTTTGTTATCTTTGTCGAAATTTCTCTCTTTTTTTTTTTGTGTAAATGCAAATGCAATCTTTTTGACATTTTCTCTCTCTTTTTTTTTTTTTTACGGGGCGGAAACCGTTTTGTGACGGAGTGGTGAACAAAATGAAGACTCGAGGATCGGTGGAGTCCGTGATTGACTTGTGGGACCGGCTTCGGATGCGGGCCGAGGAGCTTTGCCGAGTCAGAGGCAGATTGTTGTCGAGACGGGGCTCTGGGAGTTCGTTGAGTGCTTGAGGGGCTGGTCAAGTTCCACTAAGAGCAAGGGCTTGATGTTTGCTGCAGCGCGGCCTTGGTGGGACGCGACCCGCACCTTCCACTTCTTACGGGCGAGGCTACGGTTACGCCCTCCGATTATCTGCGATCACGGGCTGTCCTTTAATGGACGCGGCATTGAGTGGCGGGACGGCTACGGCGATGCTTGTCTGCGAGCTCTTACAGGATTTTCCCCTATTCCCAAAAAGGGGATGGGGATGGAGTATGCCGTGGTCTACGGCAAGATCGTGGAGACCATAGCGAGTTATGAGGTGGGGAGGAGAGGATAGGCGCCGATCAGTTGCCGGGGCCTTCTTGTGGTTTGCTTTTCGAGCACGCTCTTTGGACATGCTTGAGGGACGGCGGTCTTTGCCTTGTTGAGGTCCTTGGAGGACATGGAGACGGCCGGAGATGTCTCGTGGGGAGAGGCCGAGTGGCGCGAGCTTTATTTTGCTCTTGATAGGTACGGCGGGAAGGGCTGTGAGCTCACTTGTCTTGCTTTGAGTTTGCCCTGGAGGTATAAGCTCTCTTTTTGCTTTCCTCTTTTTTTTTTTTTGAGCACGCACTTTTCTTTTGCCTTTGGATTGATTGGATTTTTACCTTTCGCGGTATGGGCGTTGGAGTTTTCCACGTCACGATGTGGCGGCGGCCGGCGGAGTACGTCGGGCGTATCCGGCCATGCGGTCTTGGTCAAGCATGCCGGGAGAAGATAAGCTCCGGGGCGTACGACTCTCGAGTACGCGGATTGCCTTCCTTTGACGGAGGCCGAGACGGATGAGGGGATGATATTCTTCCCACAGGATCGCTTTGAGGTGGCGCGGGTGAAGGCGGCGAGATACGGGCTGTGCGGCGGAGGATTTTGAGAGGTCGACTGCGATGCATATTATGCACGGGAGAGAGGGTGACGCGCCGGCATGGCGTGGGTCGCCTTTGAGGACACCGGTGGAGCCTCCCGCCGATATGATGCACCCGGCGATCGGTCCGTGACACAGGATGATTACCGAGCCGGCCGGCACTTCTCGGATTTCGTGGCGATTGAGCCATATGCGACATTCGTCTTGAGGAGGCGAGGATGCCTCGGGTTTTGGATAGGGAGGGGCTTGGGATCCGCGGTACCCTCGGACGGATTTTCCTATATCCCGAGGATGGGGTCCGATTGAGGGTGCGAATCCCTCGGCCGAGCGACTTCCACGAGCTTTCCGGCCTCGTCAGGAGTATGAAGAGTATGGCTTTTTTCCCCTTCTTTTCTTTCTTTTGTTTCATCATCTTTAGCATCACTTCTCCTTTTTTTTTTTTGACGCTTTTGCTTTTGTGCGGTTTTCGGAGGTGGTCGTCGAGAAGGCGACGAAGCAAGTGATCGGGGCCAAGAGATTCATCGGGAGGATGGTCGCTTGCGGGGCTCCTCGAGGCTAGAGCGAGGCGACCACGGCGGCGCACAGTCGGACGGGAGGCTTCCCTATTCGCTCGAGAGACTTCTTCGAGAGACTCCTTTGTCTCCTCTCCTTGATCCCAGCGCGGTGCGCCTTCGGATCACGTCATTCTCGGGGATCCACACGGGCGGGGACACGTATGGCGGCATGGCGGGTCGTCTTCGTACGTCCGGGAGTCCGACGCCTTCACCTTCGGATACGATTTTTCGCGAGATCTCGGCTTGCCCTATCGGAGCGTGCCGGTTGGTCTGATGAGCCTCTTTACGGAGACGAGGACGATTCGAGCCGAGATTTTCGGGGCTCTGAGGAGGCGGGCCCGAGTCGCAAGAGGGGCGGGGAGACATCGGGCGGTGGAGACTCCGATTGATTTTTTTGAGATTTGAGATTGAGATTTAGATTTGTACGGCTTATGCACATTTTTTCTTTTTTTTTTTGGATGTAATAATTTAGGATTTTATTTATGTTTGTTTGTTTTTTTTTATGCACACTCTTTTTTTTTTTTTTGGAATGTAATAATTTAGGATTTTATTTTATGAATGCAATGCGGTATGAATGCGGTGTTGCATGAGCCTTGGTTTTTTTTTGCAAGGGTGTTTGGTATATGGTGGTTTGGGGAAGTTTTTTTTTGCACGGGTTTCGAGCAACGGGACGGAATATTCCTCTTTTGGTGTAGCGGCTTGGGTATTTGCAGATTTTTTTGGAAAGCAATCCTATCCGCGCGGATAGGGGCGCATCGACATTGTCCTTTAATTTTGGTTCGGAACTGGTCTTGCTTTATTTCAAATTCAAATATCCTCTTCAACCTCCGGTCAAACGGCCATTTTCGGGAGAAAGAGAGAAAAACCATGGAAAACTTTAGAAAAGCTCCATCAAAATTGTCCCAAGAATCCCAAATGTCATTCTTCAACAAGTTCAAGGATTGGTCAGGGAGATCATGCATGAGAGGAGGTCCTTCTTTGAAGAAAGGTACAAGGTGAAGTGCTTATGGTCTCTCGAGGAATTGATTCGGATTATGAGCTTTTGAGAGCTTCTTCATCATTTTGGGATACTAGAAGGCATGTCTTTTGCCTTTCCTTCAACGAGATTGTTCGTTGTCGAAGAATTTCGGGCCTTGCTTGGAGGTCCGGAGGTGGAAGAGATAGCGGTTCCTTTGCCGGAGGGGCTTCTTTTCTTGACAGATTGTGCGTCCTCCTTCATCTTTCCGGAGGAAAGCGCAAGGTATGATCCGCGGTCCGATCATTTCGATATTTCCGGTCTTCCCAGACAGATTTAGGGGCCTAGGTTTGGTGGATGATGCCTATTGGGATGCCTTTGCACTTTGTATGTTTGGCACCCTGTTCATGGTCTATTCCTTTGGGATACGCCATCGGTCTTTCTTTGGATGTTGTCGTTCGCTGTCGCACAGGCGAGAGATGTCGTTCCTTTGATTCGGGGAGACTTTTCATGCTCTCGACAGATTAGCTACCGGAAGGCGGTATATGCGCGGGGCGGCCCGTTCCTCTTGACCAGTGGGCGATGGAGCGTTTGGGGGTTCTTCGGAAACCTACGATATGATCGAGGCCTTGGACTTTTGCCGGGAGAGGTGTTGATGTAGATTTTGATGATCGGGGCTCGTGGGAGCGTTGGATGGCGGGTCGCCGGGCTGAAGATATCGAGATGGTCGGTGCCTCATTGGCGGGTGGAGACTCGCGAGTGCTTCGAGGATGGGTCTCCCGTGGTCATGCTTAGGGGCTTTCTCGGTCCGGCTTCTATATTCCGGCTTTAGTCACGAGACGGTTTGGCTTGGAGCGAGGTTCCTTTGGAGGGCTTTGATGATATAGCCACCGGGGTGGTGGCTCCTGTTTCTATGGATGATCCCTCGGTGTTTCCATTTCTTTCCCGAGCATGGAGGTATGATGCCTTTCCTCCTCGGGTCATTCTCGGGCGTCAGAGGCCGGTGTTCTGACCACTTGGTACTGGATTGGTATGAGAGGCATGCAGGAGAGACTCGAGGTGGCTATTTTGAGACGGCGTGAGGCCATTGTGGGTGCGGAGGACCGATTGTTACGAGAGGAGGAGGGGCGGCGAGGGCCAACCCTCATGACGGGAGCGGAGACGGCGCGGCCGATTATGAGGCTTACGTCAAGAGACGGGAGAGGAGGGCTCCTATGCTACCGGCTAGGCTACGGGAGATGAGGGATGACGCTAGGGCTACTAAGGCCACGACGGAGGCTGGTTTGATAGACCTGTCCCTATACCGAGCTTGGTAGGAGGAACAGCGACATTTTCTGTTCGAGAAAAGAAGACTCGAAGGGGAAGAAGAGGGGAGAGGCCGATGCGAGTGGCTTGGAGTGACTACGAGGTTTCCGAGTATCCCTTTTCTTGTCATGGCAAACACATTAGTTTGATTATGTATCTTAGTTTTCTTTTAGCGAGGTTGCCGGTTGTAGGAATGAATCGGGCTTAGACTCGTGAAAGAGCTTTTAACTTGTAATGAATATTTGAATTGCTTTAGAGTTTTTCGAGACGCTTTCATGGTACGATCAATTGTATTGATGCCAAAGTATGGCTTTTATTTGTGCTTTAGACCGAACCGTTTCCATTTGCCTACGTTCCCCTCATTTTGAGGAGCTCGGGTCTTCGTAGTTCAACCTGGTGAACTCTTTTTTTGTTTTTTTTTGTTTTTTTTTTTTTGTTTTGTTGTTTGTTTTTTTGTTGTTTTTTTTTTTTTGGTGCAACCCTGTTTTTTACCTAGGCCGCCCTTCTCGGGTTTCTAACCTAGTTGGGTATTACTCTTTTAGCACTCTTTTTTTTTTTGTTTTTTTTTTTTTTTTTTTTACGCGTAGTATACGCGCGGCTTGTCACCATTCCTTTGGGTGTACAAAGGGATTCCGTCGAGTGCGAGTTGCATGGCTCCTCAGGAGAAGATCTTACGGACGACATATGGCCCGACCCATACGAGGCTCCCATTTGCCGAGGGGTTGATACGGGTAGGGCTTTTCTTTTAAAACGAGATCCCCTTCTCGGATTTCCCGATGCTTTACTTTCTTGTCGAAGGCTCTAGCCATTCTTCCTTGGTAGGCTCGGATGTGTTCCATGGCCTTCATCGGCGTTCGTCTAGTAGGGCCAATTCGTCATGGCGACTGCGGAGCCATTCGACCTCGTTGATCGGCTTTCCCGGTATACGGAGCGAGGTATTTCCGGCTCGATTGGGAGTACGGCTTCCATTCCGTATGTGAGGGCAAAAGGTGTTTCCCCGGTTGCCGTTCGGCGATGTTACGTAGCCCCGAGTGCAGTGTAACTTCTCGGGCCAATCTACGCCTTGGACGGCCATTTTCCGGATGATATTTTCCGAGTCTTGTTTCTTTGCTTCGACGGCTCCGTTGGTTTGGGGCTGTAGGGAGATGACTTGTGACGGGTTATTCGAATTCCGCCGGCGGTTTTCACATTCCCCTTCGAAGTGGGATCCATTATACGAGATGATTTGGTGGCAACCCGTATCGCACATGATGTTTTCTTTGATGAAGAGGGCAACTTTCTTTGAATTGAGGATTTTGTAGGACTTTGCGAGCATCCTTTTCGATTCCTTGAAGAAATCGCCAATCTGCGTCTCTTTAGGCTCTTCGAGTTCCCAAATTCACACTCGTCAAAATCTCTTCGGCGGCTTGGGCTCGATTTTCCTCTTTAGGACAACTTTGCTTAAAGATTTTTTTTTTTGTTGTTTGATTTTTTTTTTGTTTAATGTAATACGCTTCTTTATCTAATGAATTATTATTAAAATTTTTATTAATTAATTCATCATTAGTTAAAGTGGCAATCAAGGGATACTCGAAAGGTTCGTCATTTCATTGAAAACGAAAGGGAGTACGGTGCTTGCTACGGACTCGTAGTCTTCGGGCGTAAGGCCGTCGGACGACCCTAGAGACTCGATCTTAACGAGAGAGAGGCTGGGAGGACTTGTCCTAGATTGACACAAAGGGACGGGGGACCAATCCAAGCTTGGTGATCATTTCCTCCTTGGTCGCGGACGGGCACGAGAGAGTTTCCCAATTCTTTAGCGGCATCGGTTGTTGGTGGCCTCATGACTCGGGAAGCTGTCTTTGTTTTGTTTTCCTTTCTCAATTGCCGCTATCATCTTTTGGACCGAGCCGAGATCAATCGGAGTGCGGCTTTGGACTTCTTCTTCGAACAATTCTTTGCATAACCGAGACCATCCCAATCATCGAGGAAATTCCGTGGCCTTAGCTTTTGGCACTGTCGGTTCGAATTCGGGTTTCGGATCTTCTGGGCGGTAGGAATAGTGGTTGTGAGCTTCTCGGCTGTTCCACCGGAGTCGAGGCACGCCTACGAAGGTATACTCACTCTTCGTGGTAGTGGTAGCCCCGGAGTATCTTGGGTAGGTCCGGGAACATTCTACGGACCGGGTTAGCCTTGGTTCCTACTGAACTTGTTGAGGCTATCTTGTAGCTTTAGCCATCTGCCGTAGGAGTGGGCTCTGTGATGTTTCTGGTTGTGTGGGACCCTTTACAAAGTAGTCGGCCAAATTAGGGTGAAGGGGAGAGATTTAGGGTTGTCGGCGGGACCTTTCTGTGGCGGCTTCAAATCTTTTTCCCTTTGCGGTGTCAGCTGAGGAGGCCTCATATCCCGGGCCGTGGCGAGTATTACGTCCTTTCACCTCGATGAGTTTGTGAGTTCCTTGTTGGTGCTTCCCAGGACCAGAGGCCGGGTAGATAGCTCATTTTTCTCATCATTTTCAAGACCGGTGGGATTTTATCCCAGTGGCCGTCGAGATCTATGTTGCACACTTGGGCCTTGGGAGGCTCGGCCAGTGAAGCCCGTTAGCATGTGACCTTCCTCGTCATGTTTGATTTCCCGAATAGGTATTCCGCCGTATCTGTGCCTTCTAAAGTGACTAAATCTCCGTAAATGGTCGTCGGATCCCCATTCGAGGCAATTTCACACCTTTGGTGGAGGCTTGAGGCGACCCGCTTTGACTTGGTGCGGCCAAGGTCTTCCCGACGGGGCATTGAAAGTAATCGGGATGTCGATAACACGGAATTCCACAGGTATCAATTTACTGTCCAAACCGAGAGGTCTAAAGTAGCAACTCAGGGGTTTGCTCGGGATGTTGAGTCGTAAGCTTTGGCTTGTGAGAGAAGAAGGCTTCAAGTACGTAGTCTTGATATCAAGCAAGCTCATGATCTTTGCTTTGGAAGAATGTTCATTAGGACCCATTATCAACCGAGGACCCGAGGAGGCGTCGTTCATCCAGTGGGTGTGATGAAGAGAGGCTCATTATGATCGGCCCCAAATTGAGGGAGGTCGAGATACGTGAAAGTGATTATGTTCCCGTAGTGGATGTTTCCAATCAGTTGTACCACATCATCGGGAGTAGCATCAATAGGCACGAGTGCGAGCCGGCTTTCTTCCGGCTTCGGCTTATGGGGATAGGACGAGGTGAGTAGAGACCGAGAGGAAATGTTGGCTGTGTTTGCTTATTTGGGGTGAGCACGGGATCCTCTTTTTCGAGATGCAGGTTTGTTGTCTTAGCGTAGGGGCGGCGATCTTCTTTTGGTGCTTGATACGTGGCCTTCTTATACGCCTTGGGATTTCCTTGGAAGATACGCCGGATCGGGTCAGCAGTTAACTTCCTCATCGATCGTCTCTTGGCTGGATTTCTTCAATCTTGCTAGGGTCGATGGGGAGCCCTTTTGGCTATTGGCCATTGGTTACGACGGAGTCTAGTGACGGTGAGGGATGAGCATCTTGGCTCCTTCTGGGCGGCCCTTATAGCGCTTCCCAAGTCACGAGCTTTTGGGTTTGGGGTTGTGTTGTTGCCCCTTGGATGGCCTGAGCTAGGGCGTCCTCCGATTCACTCTCATGGCCGGCCTTGCTCATAGTTATCATGCAACAAGAGTCGCTATTGTCGGGACTCGGCGGCTTTTCGATTTCATCCCTTGGATGGCCCCGCGAGTTATGGCTATCGGCCTCCATTTCATCGTATATCCTTTTTCTTTCAATCTTGCAAGTAGGGCAGCCACAAGTGAAGGATAGGCAACGTTCCTCTTCGGAGTTTGATGTAGCGGCTCGATAGATGCGTGTCCAAATAAGGAGCACCGGGGTCCATTGTCGGGCCTTTGGAGCAATTAGGAAGGCGTCATGTGGATTCGTAGGTATGAAGGCCCTGGGGAGACGTTCGGATCGATAACCCTTTTCGGTGATTGCGGGCACTCGGCTGCGCTCGAGCGGCCATTTGTGACCCTTACGGTTGTTATGCCATCCGCTCTCGGGAAAGAAGAAAAAGATCCGATAACGTTTACGAATTCTTCATCTTACGGTGGTGAAACCCTCCATTTTCGACCGGTGCTTCAATAAACCCTTTCCATTCACAGTCGAGGTTCTTATAAGGAACGTTGTGTTCTAAGATTTCGGATATGTACGGATGCGGGTGCGGGCTTTCTTTGTCCCTTATCCTCTGGAGGTATCAGGGCATTGGCCACAAATGCATCTTACAAGTGACACCTCGTAGGGAGTCTGTCTCCATTGGTATTTGATCCGCATTTCTGGCGGTCCTTCGTCGTTGCTAGCGACAACCAACCATTGTGCCAGGCTCCCGTGGGCTCATTTCCGGCATGATTGTTCAGATTGTTTCCGGATGCGGGGCCTCGGTTGACTCTTCACTCTCGTCATCATCATCATCATCTTTTGTCATCGGAATCTTCTTCCCATACTACCGGGATTTCGGTGAGAGGAACGTCGATCAAACCCGTTGGGGAATATGGGTGCGTGCAACCGCAAAATTGTCATATGTTCCCATTCCGGAAGTGGTAATTGTGACTCGGCTTCTCCTCCCGAAATTGCGGGGAAGAGTGAGAGGGGTGGCACGTATTTGACACCGAGTAGGATATAGAAGGAATCCTCCTCTTCCGATTCTTCTTGTTCTCGGGATCATATTCGGGCTCTCCCAAAGCCAATTTGCGAAGTGTACTAGCTCCGGATGCTCTTCGGCCTCTTTCTTGATAAGCCCGATACGAGCGCCCGCCGGAAGCTTTCTTGTTCGATTCTTCTCGATTGTTCTAACCATCTTGTGTAAATGGTCCTCTCATATTTTGAACGGAACGGCCCAGTTCTTCGGTATCGGCCTTCCCTTCATCCGAGAAATAGCGGGCCTCGTATTCTTGCAAGGAGTCTACGACATGAGACCAAGATGGGTTGATTCGTTCAATATCCTCAAGGGTGAGGGAATCCGGAGTCGGGATCCTCGACGAGGTTGGCCACGGGTATTTGGGGACCTTCATCGGCATCTTCATGGTCATGCGAAGATTCTCCGCATTCAATCATATTCACACGATTATGGTTCCTTGGCGGAGGATTCTTGGTGTGTTAGGCCCTTCGGGGCCTTCCAACTTTCCTTGCTCTATTAGCCCACTGGATTGCCTTTTGAGTGAAGCGGTGTCGGTCGAGATGTCAGTGAGCTTGATGAAAGGCACAATACTTTGTAGTATCCACGGGAGCATTCGGATTTACGGGTTGGAAATTTTCCAAAGGCCGCAGCAAGCCTTCTTTCACCGAGTCCCTAAAGATGTCATTCGGGGGCATTCCAAAGTTTTCGAGATTTATGACCCGCGGTTTGGGCTCATTTGTTTCTGGGAGCAAAAGGAGTCGTGTTATTACATTCTGTCCCGCATAGTTAATCATTTCTTTGCCTTTAGCGGGAGCCGAGGCGGTGTTTGCGGGAGGAGCCCGATATACGTGGCGGAGTGCGGCGGCCGGTTGCGGTGTAGGCCTTTTCAAACTTAGGCTGCGAGTTAACCATGGCCCGTAAGTCGAGTATGGGAAGTGGCGAGGAGGCTCTCGGATGTGGTTTCAAGCATGTTGGAAGATGTCCAGTTGTTCCTCTTCGGAAGGAGGGATGGCCATTTCACTTGAGTTTCGAGATTCCACCGCTTGTAGAAGTCCCCAACATTCTCGTCGGGGGCTATTTGCTTGTTGTTTGTAGGTCAACCCTATTTGTTTCCCATTCCAAGTTGGCCTTATATTTTTACGTGAAGGCATTGGTAATCTGGTCCCATGTAGCCACGGCTTCGGGTTTCAAACGGAAGAACCACTTTAAGGCCTTTGGACTTCAAGGATGGCGAAATAGTCGGCCAGCTGGCGATTGGTACATCCTTTGGCTTTCATTGCCGGGGTATATGTGTCCAAATGGGTTTCGGACATGCGGTCCCATCAAAGAGATCCGAGATTAGGCATCACGAATTTGTGGGGCGAGAGGAACAATGGAGTCGGGTGCAGCCAGGCGGAAGGCGGACTTCTTGGCGATCGGTTCGGCGATCTGCGCTTTCATTTCCTTGTGTTGTTCCATGAACCGGGCCGGATGAGGGTCTTGTGGCGGAACCATGGCATTCAAGCTAGTGGGTGAGCTAGAGAGAGGAGCTACCAGCTGGAGCGGGCGGGTGGAGGAACGGCCGATCCGGGGACGTAGGTGAAAACTTGTCTGGGGGTGAGTTACCACAGGGAGCATGAGTAGGAGCACGAGCAAAGGGTAGAACCTTGCGGCTTCTTTGTTGATTTTCAGCGGCAAAGTAGGTGGGGGCAGCCCCGATGTAGCCGGATAACTTGGATTTCAGTGGGGCCCGTAAGTAGGCTTGAGTGCGGGTCTTGTCCGGATTGTTGAATTGCATGGTGCTTGTGGTGAAGGTGTGTAACCGGGAATGCTGCGGTCTGGTGATTCGGATGACAGGGATGGAGGCTTGGTAACCCATAGAAGTGCGAGTGAGGAATGGATTTGTGTGAGGAGCGGTGAACTAGTGCATTACGAGGAGGGGCTCTGGCGTGGCCCGAGAACCAAGTTGTGGCGGCATTCCGAGCTGTAGGCATTCTTTGTGAAGTCGGATTGATCGGTTCCGGGCGAGGAGGGATCCCGATTAGGCTGTGGCATTCGAGATAGCCCCAACCATGAGAAGACATTCCGTGCGATTTTGCCCCGATTTGTGCCGTCGGGGCTGCATGGATCCGGTGGTACGTGGTTGGGGAGGCTGGTGTCCCGAAAATCGAGGAGCATGGGTTACGGTAGTGGCACCGTAGGAGGTGGGTGGCGGCATCTGGTGTAATCGGGCGGCGAGAGTGGGGTTGGCATCCTCGTCTTCTTCCACGGTGAAGGTGCCATCGGGATTGAGGTGGCGGCCGACCGTGACTCTTAATAGCCTCCATAAGGCTATTTAGGTGTGCTTCTGTCGTAACCTCATACGTTACGCTGGCTGATTCCCTTTGTTGCTCTGTCGAGGGTCCGGGAGGCGGAGTGATGTTATCCCCATCATTACCGGGCGATGCGAGACATTACGAAACCGGAGTCGGAACAAACGGCGAAGGCGATGACGCGCTTGACTCTTCCCAGCGATCAAACGGTGACCCGGTGCCGAAACCAAGCTTTGTGCGGAGGCTGCGGGAAAGGACATGAAGGTTCGAGATGTGCAGGAATGGAAGGAGGGTAGGTGTTTGGGCTTTAGGCTCATGCGACATGCGATTATTTGTTCACGTTTACTTAAAACATGTTTTATTAACCTAATCGGTTGGAAAAGATTGCTCTTCTTTTCGCAAACTACTACGATTCTGGATCGGTGGGCCGTCACTACGTACTATAAGCCCCTCGTATTCCACCTGTATTTCGACCTCCCGGGGTGGACGGCCCGGGCGAGGGTCCTATAGGGCAAGCGGGTCCCACCGGCCAGAAAGAAAAACGATCCTAAAAGTCGGCGGGTAATCGAGTCTTAACGAGCATTCGATGTAAATTACGGACAAGGCGACGTCAAAAGTCAAGATCATGTCAGGGCTCGACGAAAAGTCGGCATGATTTGGAGCGATAAGCGTCCACAATTGATCTTGACTTGTCGTCGGTTAAGCCGTAATTAGGCATGGAATATTCATTAATCCTTGATGACTCGGTGTCAATCTTTGGGAGTCGGTGTATAATTTGTGCCGGTCGAGCCGAAGTCAAGGCGCCGGTCAATATCTTGGTCAAAGTCCGCGGCGGAAAACCGGCGAGAACTTCGGCGATTAGGGTCCCGAAAGATATTGAGTCGGTATGCCGACAAAGGCTTGAAAGGAAAGGTCTATACACGGACGGGGCATGACACGAGACAGGACTAAAAACCAGCGGGTCTCGGACAAAGTGTGTCACGGACAAGTGCATAGTCGACACGAGGCTCCATGGGATGTTTGGGTAGTCTGTGCTCATCAGAGGCGTAATAAGACCAAACGGACCGCGACAAGGATTTCCCGGGTTAAGGACGTAGTGTGCGGTGTACGGTCACGTGCGCGTAGTGTGCAAGCGATCTATATTCTTTTACGAGTAAAATAGAAATTTTTTATGTGTCTTAAAAATATGATGCATGATTTATTTTTTTTTTTTGAGAATTTTCTTCTTCTTTTTTTCTTTTGAAAACCCTTTTTTTTTTGAATTTTTTTTTGAAATTTTTAATGAGCACATAAGCACGAAAATTCCGACGGAGTTAGGGACATTATTCCGGCAGTCAAAATTTTGACTTTCTCCGAGGCGGCCAAAACAACATGAAAGCGTGCAAAAATCAACACACACACAAAAAATGATTTTCAAAGCGGGACGGAAGCTTGACCCTCAAAAGCTTTTTTTAAAACGGTGATACCGGTACGTGGGATTGTTAGACCACAATTTATCCCGACTCGTGTTAGGAGGCGATAACGGGAAATTTAGTGGTTTCCACCAATATACCAAATACCATTTTTTTTAAAAAAAAAAAGCTTAGTCCCAGTAGTCGCCCTTTGTGATGATGTGTGTATCAGAAAATTTTCCCATTTTATGTTTGAAAAAATCTACGAAACGGAGTCGCCACGCCATTTTAATTTTGAGGGCCAAAACTTTGAAAAAAGCCCGAGATCAGAGATTTAGGTTCGGAGGTCATGTTACGCGTCGGGAAGGACGTTAGTGTGCACCCGACGCGCCTCGTAAACGAGTCTTCCAAGCTGAAAATCATTTGTGTGTGTGTGTGTGTGTGTGTTTTGGCCAAAATAAGTTGAAACTCAGAAAAGTAAAAATTGGGATATCTTTTCAAGACTTTAAACTGATCCCATGAATTTTTGGAAGATTTTTGGATTGAGATTTGGTACTCAAAAGACCTTTTGAAGTTGAGAGCCATTTCTGCCAGAATGAAAAAGGCAGTGGACCTTTGATTTTGAAATGGATTCAAGGGTCTTAAAACTTCATAATCTGGATAAACTCAGAGAATGAAAGTTGTTCTAGACACCTTAAATAAGATTTGTGCGAAGGAATTTTCCATTTTGGAGAAGATTTGAGGGGTCAAAACCTTCTGGAAACCTCAGATATGAGATCTGGATTCCCAGAAGCTGATGAACTAGCCTCTGAAAGAAAATTTGAAAAGAGGAGTTTTACTCACCCAAAAAATAAAGTAAAAATATGTCTGGAAAGCTCTGGATGTTGGCTACAAAAAGTGTTTTGTAGTCAACACCAAATTCCAAGTTCATCTGTGTCCAAAAAATTAGACCATGGACTGAGGTCTGAGAAAATTGCTACTGGACAGCAACTTCTCAAGAAAGAAAATATGATTTTAAGGGGGGTTTTGCATCCATGCTTGTCCCCATTTCCCTAGGTTTTGGTTAGTGATCACTAGAAATTTTAGTGGTGAATCAACTATACCAAACCATCCTTGGGGTACATTAGGACTAAGCACTTCATTTGCTTGGGAAGGGGAATTTTATCCTTTGAAATCAAGATTTTATGCTTGAAAATGATTTTTAGGGTTTTGAAAATGAGTTTTCTTTGCAAGAAAGTAAGAGAACTTGAAAATAATTTTGATCTTTGTAGAAGATCATCCATGGAGATGGTCTTCCATGGTGATCTTCTTAGATCTAGAGCAAGAAGATGAAAGAACTACATTTTGTAGTTTGAAGATGCATGCATGGATGAGATTTAGGGTTAGGAGAAGGAGGGTTTACCAATCTTCCTTGTGTTCTTGAGTGTTTGGCTTGAGTGTATGAGTGTTTAGGGCTTTAATATGAGAGTGAGTGGATGAGTATGAGTTGGGAAAGATTGGAGAGAAAAAGGTGACAATTCTTGAAGAATTCTCACTGTTTTCTCTCTATATTTCGCCAGAGGTTCGGTGCAAAATGTGTTGTTCCTCCTTATTTTTGTAGTGGAGGGCTCAATTTATAGCCCTCGGAAATTGCAATCATGTCCGCGCGGATGGGATCCTCGGCGTGCCTTGTTCATTAAATGCAGCTCCAGCTTTGGACAAGGGGAATATTTCTTTTCAAAATTCAAATTGACCAGCCAGATTATGTTTTCAGCATTTCTATTTGTGGTTTTATTCTTTTGTTTTTCTTGTTTAAGATTCTTTTTAAGGTTTAACCTTAAATAACAATGCCCATTTTACCCTCACTTTGTTAGAAAAGTTAGGATTGTTAGGAATTGTTAGATATGTTATAACTTTCGTTAATTTTCTAACGAAAATTCTAACAAGCTCAAATTGGAGCACTTACACCCATGGACTCTATCAACTTCACAGTCGTGATCATGCTCTCGTGTAACAAATGGACATGTGCATCGCTCGAATCGGTATAGTAAAATAAGTAGAAAATTTGTTACAAGATGCCTGATTCCAAGTTTTCTCGTGAAAAAACAGCTTGGAGAATTGGTATTACAAAATACTAATAGTAATGACCAGGAATTTGGAGGATACAAAATTAATAGCTGTGGATGCTCTATCAATATGGTAAGCCATTTCCAGTGGTCCAAATAACTTTGCATTGTCTCTTTGTCAGCTTTGGTACAAGTCTTTGTCAAAATAATTATGTGGTTCATATTTTTATAGTACAATATTTATTGCTATTTATTTGACTTCTGATTTTTTTCCTCAGCATGTCTATCAATACTTGGGAGATGATGATACCCTATGCATTTTTTGCTGGAACAGGGTAAATAAATTTCCCCTTCCCAAAAATTCCACTCGAAATACTCCCTCCCTCTCTCCGCATGCAAATACTCTCTCCGTCCCATTCAAAAAGACAAAAAATGGATATTGCACGAAGATTAAGAAGAGTACATAGTGAAATAAGAGTTGTGAGTATAAAAAATGAGGTAAAAGAGAGATTGTGGGATAGAGAATAGTAAATGAATAATTATTTTGAACATAACAATTGAGTTATATGAATAAAGAAGTATTAAAGAATTTATATTTTTTAAGTGTGTCTTTCAAATAAGACACCCAAAATGAAAGACGGAGGGATTATATGTTAATTTAAATGAAAGAATTATGATAACAATCTTTTTTAATTACTTTCATGAAAACTCAAAATTAAATAATTATTCTTGTAGAAATTTATGAGGGCATCCTTAAATTGAACCATCAACCACAAGTGAGGTTGTTGGTAGACTTGTCCAATGGGATCTTACCGTCGATTCACGGTCGAAAATCGATGGAACCAGTTTGAAAAAAGGACCAACCGGAATCGAACCGTCGAATTACGGTTCACGGTTTCGGTTTGCCGGTTTTAGACAATTTTTTATTGATATATTTGGAAGGTAATTTTATGCACTCACAATTTTTAAAATAATTAAGGGATATTAAATAATACTTGAGATTTGAGACAAAAATATTTTGAAAAAAAAAAAAGACGTTACCCTTACGATTTTATTAATATTAAGTAAACTTACATATAGCAGGACAAACAACCTTACCATTTTATAATTAAGAGAAGTCTTTAACTTCTCATTTCAACCTTGTCAAAATGCTTGTTATTTGTGTGGTGTCACAATTTTTCATATTCGTCATCTTTTTGAAACGTATATGTCTTACCACAAGAATTGTATATTGCATACAGTTTTTTGCCATCGTCTCTAATCGGAATCTTCTCGAAAAGAATCGTAAATATGGTGGTGGTATATGGTGCCATGTTTGTTGTGGTTCTTGAATGCTCCCTCCGTCAGAACTGCTTATGGCTTATTTGTTTCTTATTTTGGTTTTAAGGAGGGAGTACTATATTGAAAGTGTTGTGAGTGTGAAAATAAAATAGGAGAGAGAATGAGTGGAGAGTATAGTAAATTATAATGGTGTTGTGAGTATTAAAATAATATAGGAGAGAGAATGAGTGGAGGGAATAGTAAAGATTCCTTTCCATTTTAGGTAAGTTTTAAATGTGTGAAGTAAGTTTTGGGACGCCCAAGAGGGAAAGTGTGAAGATTGTTTCGGGACGGAGGGAGTACATCTTAGGGAGTAGAGAGATAAAGAGAGTAGAAAGAGTTTCAGAAGAGGCTGAAGTTATGGTGAGAAATAAAAAATGGGCTGAAATCCTCTATATATATAACTCCTAAAACGGTAATATTTGTTTGATTTTAAACTGTTATCCGCTGGCTTTGAACGTTGGTTATATTCTCAAATCGGATTCGATCCTTAAATCGCCGATTCACGATTTAATCGATTCGACTGTTTA
This sequence comes from Adenophora triphylla var. japonica, assembly GCA_022495995.1. NCBI lineage: Eukaryota > Viridiplantae > Streptophyta > Magnoliopsida > Asterales > Campanulaceae > Adenophora > Adenophora triphylla. The sequence continues at coordinate 314,234 of JAFEMH010001212.1, read as the reverse complement.
ACGGTTTCAACAATTTTGATCAAAGCCGATTCAGTGGTATAAACCGGACTGACGGCGAGTCTAGTTGTCTGTGTGGGCACTACAGTTATACACATGACAAAATGCTATCGCATCTGCTTACGTTATTTTGATGTTCACTTCCTATGACAGATTCCACATTCAATCATTGTCGCCAAATCATAAACCCTTTTCCCTACCAACAAAAGTTGTCAATCATGTTTTCTTTTTTTTTTTTTGTCCTCCTTCCACTTTCTCCGTAAAATTATCTCATTTGAAATTGCAATTTTGAGTATTTCCTATTTAAAATTATAAAATTTCAAAATAAAAATATGTTAATACTTTTTAATAGTGAAGAATACTTATTATACTAATAATAATTACCTACTGGCTATTTATACCCAACTTTCTCCCTTTAATCCTATTATTCACACTAACAACTGAGTTAATATTATATACTTCTTTTTAATTTATGTGTATGATTTTATTTTTTTTGCAATTTTAAATAGAATAGGGCTATAATACTATGAAAATCAGTACGTTGATAAAGTTATGAAATAACTAGTTATTTATAATAATTGCTCATTTTCTTAATATTTTTTTCTTTTTAAAAAAAATATTATAACAATTTTGAAATAAATAAGACTATTCAATTTTAATGACAATATTTGAATTAAAAAATTAAGAAAGAAAATAAAAATGAATATTGTAGTTTTTCCCCCAAAAGAGAAAAAAACTTGAAGGAATTTTTTAAATATATACTAACTGGAATGGCCAAAAGTCGAAAGAGACACGTTTGTCCATCTCTCTATACATGTAAAAATGAATTAGGTAACTTCAAACTTGTAAAAATACTGGTACATGCTCGTGTCCAAGGTCACGTGATTTTTTTTAAAAAAAAAAAAATTTAATTTTTTGTTTTAATTTTATTTTTTAAATTAATTTTTTTTTTTTATGTTTTTTTTTTAAGAACAAAATGAAAAAAGAACAAAATAGTGAGGGCAAAATGGTAAATTTGACAAAGGGAACTATTCATACCACTGTTCAATGACTTTCCTCATTTATACTATAGATTGCTAGGCGGCCGAGGTCCTGTAGCTAAGCCTAGGGCCTAAATAGGTATTAGGCAGAATTGAAAATTTAGATATGATTTATAATATTTTGATGTAGTTGAGTGATGGAGAAGTATGATGATATATTGTTTGTAAGCCCTAAATTGAAATTTCATTGAATCAATTCACGGCTTAATTATAGAGTATTTTTTTTCTTTAATTTTATACCATTGAAAATGACTCCGTTTAAGAATCAAAATGTTTATAAAAATATTAATATAGGAATCCCGATGTCAGGGCGGGCTCCGCTTATTATACCTAGATGCGGGCGGCGGGGGTCGGTGAGGGGGCAGCCGGAGCTTTAGTGGTAAGGGGCCCATTTTTAAGTAGGCTATAGTGTATATAGCATGCATATATTTTTTTATAATTATAATAAATATTTAAAAAAGACCCACATTCAGTTTTTAAAAAAGACCCACATTTAATTTTTAAAAAAGGCCCACATTCAGATAAAAAAAAATCTTTTGTTAAAGGCCCACATTCAGATTTAAAAAAGGCCCACATTCAGATTTAAAAAAAATAAAAAATCTTTTGTTAAACACTAACAGACACGAAAAATGGAGAAAGGACTCCTTTCTCTATTTCTTCTTAGTCCAACCGAAGACGAAGAGACTGAGAGTCTGAGACGATCGTCGCCACTCGCCCGCCGACGCCGACGCCGACGCCGTCCACCACCATCCTGCTATCTCTTTTCTCTATTTCTTCCTAGTTCCACTATTTAGGGCTTCTATTTAACAAAGATTTTGCCAACAAACACAAAGGTAATTTAATTTTCGACTTCAATTTCTTTATTTGATTGTAGATTACTTCAATTTAAGTTAATTTGGGGATAGAAGTTTCATTATTTCGTTCCCAAATTACTACACTTACTTTTAGGATTTTATTTGGGAATTTTTTATTTTACTTCAATTCCTATGATTTGATTTTTGATTTTTGATATTGTGATTATAGGTTCAAATCAGTTTATTGAAAGAATCATCCGTCACAAGACTTCATCTTACAAGAATTCAGGTGTTGATGTTCTTTTTGAGCAATGGAGAGATTTGTGATAGAAAATGGTTGGTTTACTCTAAACATAGACATGTCCAAACGGTTAGGTTAGATTCGATTCGGAACCGTCGGTTCCCGGTTCCCCAAATAGCCGAAACCGTATTCGAACCATATTAATCCGGTTCCGGTTCTATCCGCCGGTTTCGGTTCAGATTCAGCGGTTCCACGGTTCCATCACCATCTAACTTTTTTTTTTTAAATCCAAACCTCTTAAGACAATAAAGACTCTAACTAATCTGTTTTTTTACAACATTTATCTAAATTTTAGTCTAATTTAAATAAAACAACACTACACTACAAGTACAAATACTAAATAAATGCTAAATAATACATTTAACTTACCTTGATCAATCGCCGGTTCCCGGTTCCCGATTCCGGTTCCCGATTCCGGAATCGCCGATTCCCGGTTCCACCGGTTCCTCGAATCCCAATATGGTGGATTCGTATTCGAACCATTTCAATCCGGTTCCCGGTTACGTTCGGTTCCCGATTTCGGCGGTTCCCGGTTCTCGCCGATTTTCGGTTCCGATTCTACCCGCCGGTTTCGTCGGTTCCCGGTTCTATTTGGACATGTCTATCTAAACATGTGGATAGAGCGTATTGTTTTTGTTGTAAGTTGTTTAAGTCTACTAATAAACCAAATGCATTAGCAAATGAGGGATTTCAAAATTAAAAGCATCTTGGTGAGAGACTCAAAACGCATGAGAATAGTGTTGAGCACATGACTAATATGAAATCATGAAGCGAATTAAGATTGAGATTAAGCCAAAATAAAACAATTGATGAAGACTTGCAACTACAAATTTTGAAAGAAAAGTGGCATTACTTTACTTCTGTTTTATCTAGGTAAAAATACATAGCATTTGAGTATCGTAAAAATATATAGCATTTGAGTATCGTAAAAATGTCGATTAATTAGGGGCCTCTTCATCTGATTTCGTCCGGGGCCCACAAAAGTCTAGGAACGGGCCTGCCTAGATGATCATATTCTGACCGAAAGTACTACCGATTTTTGAAACAATGGGTAAATCATGATGAAGGGTGAAAAGGTGTAATGTATATTGTTGTACCGCTATATGGTAAATTAAAATTTATTCTAGCAAGATCATTAGTTCTACTCGTCCCGCTCACAATTGATAAAAATTATTGTGAGTGCGAAAGATACACTTTAGGCATGCCTGTAAAGTGGCATATTGGTTTCTCCTGAAATGAACAAATGAATGGGATCACACATGAGAAGGGTGAAAAAAAAGCATAGTTTACATTGTTGATCCATCGACTTGAACTTTTAAATTAATGATGGCTCTGTACCAAATAAAAAATTCATAGTAGCTTCTTTTGGTATCAGACCATAAGCGCTTTCTTTCATTGTTTATTGATTTATCGATAATTTAACATGTTATTAAAGTCTAGTTTACTTCTTTTATTATCAATTGATTTAAAACATAACCATATTTTTATAAAAATATCGTAACAAACTCTCTACTCATGTAACTTCAACCACCAAGAGATAATGTAGCATTGCACCGGTTAGAACAAATTCTAATTAAAATATAGAAAACAATCAACAATCACACAACAAAATAGTATACGTGATTTACTAACTTGGATATGTACACGGGTAGAGTGAGATAAAATTATTATCTTATTCAAATCAAACGATTACAATCTATAATCTAATCTAATACACGAACTCTTGGCAAATAATTCACAGCTGTGCAAACCCTATATCTAGAGAAACAGATAATCGAAAAGGAAATACAAACATGGTTGAGGGTAGTCTATATTTATATTCCCTACTCCTAACCCTACAGGGTATTCAACCGTAAACCAATTTTTTGCCGCTGATAGGCCTATTCCGGACTAGGGGCGTGATCGCCCCACGGTAAGGCGTGATCGCTCCCTTTTAGCAGAAACTTGGCAAGGACGCGCGCCCTGATCCGCGCGGTTACTTTCTTTGTCCAGTAACTTGGCGTGATCACGGCCTCCTCTTGGCGCGGTCGCTCCCCCTTGGCTGTGTCAGGAATTTCGAATTTGCTTGTTTAATCCCCTAATTTAGGCTTCCCTAACTTAGATGACACCAAACCCAATAAATCTCCACCTTTACATCTAACCTACGAATCATAAACAGAACTCCCCCTCTACTTCGTATGCTATCTAATAGCTGCGAACATTCAGCAACTCTAAGCAATGTTGAAACTTGTTAGTCGGAACAGAATTCATGAACATGTCAGCAGGATTGTCCGCAGTACCCACTTTCTTCACCTTGATCCGCTTCTCACTTCTCATAAAATGATACCTCACATCTATGTGCTTGGTCCTCTCGTGATGATCTTGATCCTTGGCCAAACAAATTGCACTCAAACTGTCACAAAATATTGTAGCCTGATCCTGATGTAACCCGATCTATATTTGATTAAACCCTTTAGCCATATCATCCCCTCTTTAGCAGATTTTGTCAATGTTATGTACTCCGCCTCTGTATTAGACAATGTCACCGTAGATTGTAGAGTAGCCTTCCAACCGACAAGCCCGACCCACCAAGAGTGAACACATGCCCTGGTCGCCCAAGATCTCATTGTGTCAATATCCCCAGATTAGTCTGAATCACAATAACCCTCAACTGCACATTTTGTACCACCTCCATAAATGAGCCTAACATCTCATGTACCCTTAAGGTTCCTGAAGATCCGCTTCACTATTTGCCAATGCTCCTTACCAGGATTCCCCATGAACCTACTAACAACACTAACAGCATGAGCAAGATCTGGACTAGTGCAAATCATAACATACATCAAACTACCAACTGAACTAGCATAGGGTACTCGAGCCATGTATTCTTTCTCCTCATCCGACTTAGGTGCAAAGGCAACCAACAGACGTGCATTCGGTGCACTCGAAGAATCTAAGGGCTTTGTTGTATACATGACAAACCTCTATAAATCATCCTTGATATAACCTTTCTTCAATAAGAACAGTTTTCGTTGGCTTCTATCCATATAGATTTTCATACCCAGAATTATCTTTGCCGCACTCAAATCCTTCATCTTGAACTTTGCAGACAGTAGACCCTTCAACTTCTGAATATCTGACTTTTTGACAACCGCTATCAACATATCGTCAGCATAAAGAACCAGATAGATGATTGAACCATCCACTAACTTATTGTGATACACACAACAGTTATACGTGCTCCTTGTGTAGCCAATCTCTGTCATATAGATGTCAAATCGCTTGTACCACTGCCTAGGCAATTGCTTGAGTTCATACAAGTACTTCTTCAACTTGCACACATAGTCTTCTTTTCCCGGAACCTAAAACCCATCTGGTTGTGTAACATAAATCTCCTCTTCCAACTCTACATGTAGAAAAACTGTTTTCACATTTAGCTGCTCGAGCTCTAAATTCTGATGTGCCATCATTGCTAATAGGACTTTGATAGAAGTGTGTCTAACAACCGGTGAAAAAATCTCCTTGTAGTCAACGCCCTCTCGCTGTGTGAAACCCCTTGCAACTACACGAGATTTATTCTTGAGCCCCTATATATATATGATGGTGACATACCTTACTTTTTCTTGAAAACCACTTGCAAATTACAATCTTTCTGCCATCTTGCCTCTTGGTTAGCTCCCATGTCGAATTCTTGTGAAGTGACTCTATCTCGTCCCCTATATCTGAATGCCACTAGGCGGACTTTAAACATGTAACTGCTTTCTTGAAAGTAGTTGGCTCCGAAGCATCGGGCTGCACTCCCTCAGCAACATGAAGTGCATAAGAAACCATGTATTCAAACCATAGCTCACTGGAGGCTTCCCGAAATTAGCCCGTCTAGACCTCTCTTGAGCTAACCTATGTCCCTCGGAAATTAGTGATGAAATTTCTGGTGCTTCTGTTTATGACGGTAGATCCTGATGAAAATCTGAATGTGGACTGCTCAACTATGAATTATCTTGTACCTCAACCTGTTTATTAATACTACCAACAACTGATACAACCACATATCTCATATTAAGGTTAAGCACAGAGTTTTCATCAAAAACAACATTCCTGCTTATTATTACCCTACCATCTGTTGGAGACCAAATCTGGTATCCCTTGACACCATCTATATAATCCATGAATTCTCTTTTTTTAGCTCTCGGCTCCAACTTCCAATCATACATATGATAATAATTAGTAAAATCAAAAGCTCTTAAATTAGAGTAATCAACAAGTTTACCTGACCATACCTCATTGGGAACTTTGAGACTGATACCTGTATATGGTCCGCGATTTATCAAGTAATATGATGTACTAACCGCTTCTGCCCATAACCGCTTAGACAACCCTTCATTGTATAGCATGAAAATTGCCCTAGCCAATAATGTCTGATTCATGCGCTCTGCTACACCAGTTTGATGTGTTATACCCCTGATAGTAAGATGTCTAGAAATCCTCACTTGCTTACATAACTCATCGAACTAAGCACTACAGAACTCCAACCCATTATCTATCCGGAGTCGCTTGATCTTCTTCCCTGTCTGATTTTCCACTAATTTCTTCCACTGTCTGAAATTGGTGAGAGCCTCGCTCCTGTTTTTCATAATAATTACCCAAGTCTTTCTCGAGTAGTCATCAATCATGGACAAGAAATACCTGTGACCCCTCAATGATTCCTGATGTTAAGGTCCTCAACAATACGAGTGAATGTAATCCAGACTGCCCTTCGTTCTATGAGCCCCCTTAGGAAACTTGTTTCATTTCATCTATTCCAAGTACACAATGCTCGCAGAACTTAAGGTCCTTAACCTTATAGCCACATAGAAGACCATGATTAGCCAATATCTGAATCCCTCTAATGCTCATGTGCCCAAGCCTAATATGCCATAACTTTGTCATATCCTAATTGACCACTTCAGATGATGCAACCAATACTAACCCAGAAAGCGTCCTTCCTTGGAGGGAAAACAAGGAGCCCCGCTTAAGGCCTATCAGAATTACTTTAGAACCTTTGCAGACATAAACTGGTCCACCTTTACCTTTGAAATTGTACAATTTGCTGTCGAGCTGACTAAGAGATATCAGGTTATTCGTCATCTGTGGAACATTCCTCACATCGTTCAAAGTGCAGAACTTATCATCATGAGTACGCAGCTTGATCGAGCCAATACCAACCACCCTGCAAGTAATAGAGTTGGCCATATAAATATTACCACCATCTACCTTCTTAAAAGTTGTAAACCACTCTCTACTTTGACTGATATGATGAGAAGCCCCAAAATCAAGAATCCACGCATCCGACTATTTTGCATATTCTTCTATTACTAGAGAATAGTCCCCATCAGAGCTGCTCGTATCAACTGCAGTAGCATTAGATTTATTTCAATTTGGAGGCTCGCCTCGCTTTTTCCTATGACAGTCTGTTTTCCAATGTCCCTTCCCCTTGCTGTAATTACAAACATCATCAGGTTTTGGGCCCTTCTTTCCAGAAGATATTTTTTTTCTTCTATTTACTGCTAGAACCCCTTCTGCCTTTCGCAACTAATCTTGTCGTCTGATTATCTGTACCACTATTACCGCTTGCCTTACGACATAACTCTCTAGTCTTGAGTGATGATTTCACCTCCTCAATAATCATCGTCTCCTTACCACTTATACTAGAGTCAACGTAGTGCTCATATGATAAAGGAAAAGAAACAAGAAACATTAATACAACATCCTCATCAGCAACATTAGCATCTATATTAAACAGTTCAAGTAATAAAGATGTAAATCTATCTAGGCGATCCCTAATGGGCGTACCTTTCTGCATTCGTAATGAATATAGCCTCTGCTTCATATTCAATTATCGTGTCAAATAAATATCTTCCAACAAAATCCACAAATCACCTCCGGAATCGGTATCTGGAATATTCTATATAACATCATCATCTAGACACCTGATGATTTTAGAGTGGGCCCTCTAATCTATCGTGATCAGATTTGTCTCTTCCTTCTCTGCTATCTTCCTCGCTTTCTCCGAACCTTCTGATGTTGCAGCCGCGACAGCACCGGTGGGAACGGATTCTGCTTTACCCTTTGGATTCTGACGATTTCCGATTGGAGCATCCACTAGAGCCCACAATCCTTTGTCTCTCAACAATGCTTTTATCTTGATTTGCCAAATAGAAAAACTATTCTTACCATTAAACTTGTCGACTTGTGATTCAATTCATGATCACATCCTCTTCTACAGCGGGACAACCCTATACCTTTCTCAACCTAACCGTCTCTAATATCAGTTTGTTAGAACAGAGTATATGTAGAAGATAGAAAACAAGCAACAATTACACAACACAATAGTATATGTGGTTCAGCAACTTTGCTACATCCACGGGCAGAGTGAGAGAATATTATTATTTATGTAAATCAATCGATTACAATTTCTATTCTAATCTAATGCATGAACTATTAGAAAATAATTCATAGCTGTACAAACCCTATATTTATAAAAACAGATGAGCAAAAAGGAACTACAAATATGGTTAGGGTACGCTCTATTTATATGCCCTACTTTTAACCCTACAGGGTTTTCAACCCTAAACCAATTCTTTGCCGCAGATAGGCCTCTTCTGGACTAGAGTTGCGATCGCCCCATGGTATGGCGCGATCGCTCCCTTTTGGCAGAAACTTGGCTCAATTGCACGCCCTGGTCCGTGCGGTCGCTCTGTCAAATAACTTGGCGCGATCGCGCCTTCTTTTGGCGCGGTCGCTCCTTCTTGTCTGTGTCAGTAATTACAAATTTGCTTATTTATTTCCCTAATTTATTTATGCGTGTACTACTTGGATTACACTAAACCTAACGGCACAAAACTAAGTCAAAGAGTCGAGAGTGTAAGCATTGAGTCCGACTATGTATGTGTGAGGGGCAAGTGGAATCATTAACACTAATAGAAATTGACAAGTCTTTCTATTGTCAACCAATTGTTAGATGGATTCTTAAACTATCAAATTTATGGACATTTTATTATCCTCGTTGTTGTGGGTAAAAATTCAGGATTGCGACGTCTTGAAAAGTATTCAGCATGTCATCATATTGGAACCAACAGTCAAGGTAAAATTACATAGATAATTAAATCATTATTTAATTATTTTATTGTATCTCTAATACAGGAAAATAGAACGTGGGAAATATATTTCATGGACTCACTTCAACGGTTAGAAGACCAAGTCAAGGATCAAGAGGATCATGCCGAGATTTTAGGATAGTTTGTTAGGTTTTGTTATCTTCGGTTATCTTGTTTTTATTTAAAGAGTTCATGGCCTGAACACCACACACACAGATCACACATACATTCTTGTACTCCGCCATAGCTCCAACATCTATAACTCACTAAAGATCAATACTATCGTTTGGGACGAAGGTGCTCATAAACACCTTTCGAGGTTTTATGTCGGTGAGATAGTTGTCTCAAGGGCTTTCCTCGTTACATGATCGTGTCATCTTCTTTTCATAGTTACACCGATTTTACTCCATTGTGCCCTCCTAATTTCACATTTTGATCTTTAATTTGATCCATTGTTTTTTTACCAAAGTAATTTGGCGCCCACCAAGGGGCCATTGGTTTTTTAATCGGTTTAAAATCCTCACATTTCCACCATGTCTACCCAACCTATAACTTCCGCCGCCAGCAAAACCATTGCTATCCCTAGCAGCGTGAATCCCCAAACCAGTAGCAGGTCAGCAACCGGAGGCCAAGAATCATTGCCACCACCTCCGCCTTTGAATTTTGGCAAGAAGCAGATGCCTTCGTCTCCTGATTCCGAGGTCAAGAGTATGCTCGTTCAGATGAAGAATCAGCTGGATCGCCAATAGAATAGCACCTCCTTGATAGTCGAAAGCTTGATCAAAGTGCAAAAGGAACAAGAGTTGCCCTCCAAAAGAATTGATGCTGTCTCCCCTATCCGTCCTAGAGTCCTCGACTTCAACATTGGGGACTGCTCTCATACCTTCAACGAATTCCTTCCGATGGCTTCATCTGTGAGGATGTCGTCATCACCAACCCTGACATCTTCTCCTTTGCTGATGACTTTTGTGGCGATGTCGACACCCTTAGCAACCAGTTCCTACAGGATGACTCTTTTAGAAGGACCTGTCTTCACTAATAGCACCATCATGACATCCTCTGTAGATAATGCTAATCCTTTTGTTAATCTCAATACTAGTTCTGCTTTGGATAATACTGCTCGTACTACTAACCCTTTTGCAGGTACTTACATTGTGAATCAACTTCAGGAGTTAAGGGACATGATCATGAATGTGCCAGGCGTCACCCCGCCTATCCAGCAGGTCTCCCCAACATGTTACAATCAGTCTCACTTTACTCCAGCAATCGCGCATGTCGACATCCCTAAAGGATTTAGCGTACCAGCTATGAAGTTGTATGATGAAAGCTCAGATCCTGAGGAGCATGTCGCCCATTACCAAGAAAAAATGGAGATCGTTCGCATCCCGCTCCAGTTTCGTGAGGCTTGTTTGTGTCTAGGGTTCGGTTCGACGTTGGTGGGACCAGCATTGAAGTGGCTGATTCGTCAACCTCCTGGTTCCATTGGGTCATTTGCTCAGCTAATCAACCTGTTCAACAATCAATTCTCTTGTAGCCGACAGTTTGAGAAGCTCACCCGTGATCTTTACTGCATCACCCAGCAGCCCGCCAAAGCCTTGAAGGACTATGTTAATAGATTTAACAAAGAAGTCTTGGAGATCCCCAACCTGGACATGGCGACAGCTGCAAAAGCCTTCAAAATGGGCTTGAAGAAAGATTCCCCTTACTATGAAGATTTGGTGATGAATCCATGCAAGAAGATGGAAGATATCCGAAATCGAGCATTAAGATTCATCAGGCTAGAAGAGGAAAAGGTGCAGCAGTCCAAGCATCCTGACAAGGCGTCATCATATGACCATCCTGACAAAAAGATAGAGCCGTCTCACCAAAGGCAGAGCAGATCCAGACCTTACCACAGAAATGACCATAACAAAATCAATTGTGTGGAAGATGATGGAGACGATGATGATTTTGAATCTTGTTGTGCAATCGCAGTGGAAGAAATTAAACAAAAACCCAAGAACACACACAAGCAATTGAGAAATCAAAAGAGAAAAGAGATGGAAATTGGGGTTTTGAACAACTTCTCTATTGATATGTGCAATGATCTCATCAAGTTTTTACATAGGGTTACAAGCATGTATTTATATGACAACCCTACCCCAAAACTAAGACCTAAAACAATAGAGAAGCCCGTCAGCAAAAACCCTCCCGTCGGGCCTTGGCGCACGCCCGGATCATCCGGGCGCTCGCACGGTGTCGGCCAAACCACGCCACCCAGCCTGGCTGGCTGGAAGCGTCTGCCTCGCCAAAGCCATGCGCCCGCCTCGGAGCCACCATCCAAGACCCACAACTATGGTTTTCTAAGCGTCCGCCTCACCTTATGTGGGGCGCCCGCCTCAACCCTGACATCAGAATCGAGCCACAATCCTACAATCTCCACCTTGGCGAGCCTTAGCCCAACCCAACAGAAGATACAAGGAACCGACTCGAACCACCCCATATCTAACAGCTAGAGATGTACAACAAATCCAAGCAATGCTTGAACTTGTCAGTAGTAACCGGCTTCGTCAACATATAACCAGCATTCTCCGTAGTGTGAACCTTCTCTAGCACAACCTCACCCATATCAATCAACTCCCGAATCTTGTGAAACCGAACATCAATATGTTTCGTCTGTTGGTGATAAATATGATTCTTTGCCAGAAAAATCGCGCTTTGAATGTCACAAAGCAACTTCACTCCACCTTGCTGAATGCCCAATTCGTTGACCAAACCCCGAAGCCATAAGGCTTCCTTTGCAGCTTCAACCGCTGCCATGTACTCCGCTTCCGTTGTAGACAATGCAATAATTGACTGAATCATAGATCTCAAAAATATGGGTCCACCACCAAGAGTAAACGCATAACCCGTAGTCGACCTCCTCCGATCCAAGTCACCCGCATAATCTGAATCAACATATCTCACAACAGAAAGCTCCTCACTCTTACCTCCAAACATGATGTCATAATCCATAGTGCCCTTCAAATATCTGAGAATCCACTTGACTGCTTCCCAATGCTGTTTACCCGGATTCGCCGTATACTTGCTAACCACACTAATAGCTTGTGCCAAATCTGGCCTCGTGCAAACCATAGCATACATGAGACATCCCTGCACTTGCATAGGGAACCTTTGACATACTCTAAATATCTTCGTAGAACTCGGGAATGCGAGGCGGATAAATTAAAATGACTCGCCAATGGTGTCTTGCGGAGTTTTGCAGATCCCGCATATTGAACCTCTCCAACACCTTCTCCACATAGCCGGCTTGAGACAACCACAATCTCCTAGATTTCCTGTCTCGGCGAATCTCCATCCCAAGAATCTTCTTGGCTTCCCCCAAATCCTTCATGTCAAACTCTGTACTCAACAAGGCCTTCAACTGATTGACCTCGTTCTTACTTCTACCCGCGATAAGCATATCATCCACATACAGTAAAAGAAAAATAAAAGAACCATCATCAAGGCTCTTCACATAAACGCAGCAATCATACTCACAACGCTTGTAGCCAATACGTACCATGTAGGAGTCAAACCTCGTATACCACTGCCTCGGAGACTGTTTCAGCCCATAAAGTGACTTCTTCAATCTACAAACCAAACGCTCCTGCCCGGGCTCCGTGAACCCATGTGGTTGCTCCATGAAAATCTGCTCATCCAACTTACTGTTTTGGTAGAAAAAAAATAAAGTAGAATCTTAACTAAGTTTAGTGTGTGGATTGAACAATAAGGAGGGAACTATGGAATTCGATTATATGGAACAAAAGAATGAAAAAGAGATAATGACACCACGATTTGTTAACGAGGAAAACCTTGGAGGTGATAACCTCTTTGGAAAAAACCCCGGGAGTTAGGTCTCCAACCTTAAAGGTTTCACTATAATGATCACAAATACAACTTTGGAAGATAATGGAGAGGATTACAAGAGCTTTTTGTGTAGAGTGTGTGCGTATGAGCATGAATGTGTTTTTCCGTCTCCATTTCCCCTTAAATACAAGTAGATATGAAAGAGTCAATATGGTTCCTATAATCTCGGCATTTTGGTTTATCACTTCAACCTCCGTGAGACCAAGTCGCCCTAGCCGTTTGAAGGTCTGTTGAACGTGCTTGGAGATTGTTTCGCATTCCACTCTTAATTACTGAAAAATAAGAATAAGAATATTAGGAAATATTGAACAAGTAAATATTAAAACAATACTTACAGTGTAATGACATCTCGATATGCAGGATCAATTGAAGATGTCGCCATGTTGAAAAATGCCCACACCAATTTGTCCCCAAAAACATTTGACTATGTTGGCAAGCGAAGAGGCAAAATGTTTTCTCTTGATTAACCGTTCATCTTCTAGCGGCTTCAATGCGACGGTTAGGGATACGAGGCGACTAAAAAGGAAGAGTTTTGATAACCGCAATTACGGATAACTATTGTGATTATCCAATCTTCTCCAAATTCTTTATCCAAATCAGGCGTCTCCTACTATATTACGGGAAGAGTAATCTTCTAAAGCATACGGTTTTTATCTTTCCTCTATAATTACGACGCTCTCAAATAAGTAAGTCGGGAATCAACGTATCACTTGGCTATTTTATTGAATCCTGCTAACATATATTCTTATATGCGGTGACTTTCTCCGGCTTGACGACAAGTGATATTGTGGCCAAATATAAAGGTAAGATGAAAGCGGAAGAGAACATACGAGAGATAGATAAGATTACTCCGAAGAGAAAAATGGTGGAACAAATCTCCGGTGTAGAGAAACAAATTTGGAATGAAGAAGTGTTGGAAAATCGGGTAAGAGTTGCTTTTGAATCGTGGACACCTTGATCCTCTTTTGTTTTTAGTAAAATACCTCTTCTTGTTGATGATAGATTGTCTCGATGGCTAAATTAATGTCCAAAGAAATTAGGACATTGAGGGAAAAATGCGATACCTACGACATGAGTAAGGTTGAATATGAGAAGGACTTGAAGGAAGGCTGCAAGCATAATAAGGGAAAGGGGATTGGAGATCGGGGACAAGAATGAAGAGATATTAAAATGGCGGTCCCGGGCTCGCAAGCGTTGACATCGGTCATGAAAGGGAGATGGAAGCATTTCGGGACGACTTGGTGCATGAGGCGCAAAGCGATCTTTGAAACTAGAATCCAAATGATTGAGGAATATCGGGCGGAGAGCATGTGAGTTGGAACTCGAATGAAGAGAAAATGGCTTTGCGGCGAATTCACGAGGAAAAAGTAATCGATGATTTCAAGGATCTAGAGCAGTGGTGAGGACACCGAGCACAGGGTGATTTTAGAAACCGGAGAAGTTAGTCCGAGCAATACCTCAGACGGATGCCACTGAAAAAGGTAAAATAAACTTGCTCTTGATGTTCTTGGGGTGGAATCCCTTAAGACAATTTTTATTTTCGTTTGGTTTGTAATGGGTCCATAAGGACTAAAGACAATCTTTTATGTTATGGGTTGGTCCAACACTTGTGCACGTTCTTGTTGGTAGTTCGGATACTTTATGGTTGCTTTAGTTTAGTTATGGTTTAATAGTTTTCAAGCACGTCAAGGCTTGTTTCTTTTGGATAATTTTTTGTATGTTTTGCACATATGGTGACATGATAGTATGTCGAAATGATAGGTACTTAGGATGACATGTATACGTCATAAACCGTAGATACTTAGATGACACGTATATGCCATAAACCGTAGATACTTAGATGACACGAATATGCCATAACCATAAGAATAATACTTAAGATCAATCATCTAAGCCGAGTGGGAATGGGTAAGCTATATGAGTTTACCCATATAGGCCCACCCCACACCTCAATTAGTGAGATAACTTGCGCTCCGGGCGAAGGTGTGGTAACCTAACTTCTTAAGAAAGAGGTAATTAACTCTTTAAACCTTAGAAGGGATTGTGTACCTTTACTTGAGAAGAGATGGCCGATCTCTAACGGAGGAGAAATCGTTGTTCCTTGCGTGCATTCGATATGTCCCCATGTAAATGTGTCAATACCTCATAAGATAGAAACACGTTAAAAACGGACGCCAACTAAGGTTGACGTCTCTCCACAAAGTGTATTAGCAACATCTTAACTTCTAAATAATAAAAAGATGCATAGGAGAAAAGAAAGGTTGTAAAGAATTAAAAAGACGATTCATACACGGAAAGATGAGTTCATGGGAAATCATATTTAAATGTAATACCTTTTGAGATGAATGGCGTTCCAACTTCGCGGTATCATTTGGCCATCCAAGGTTGCAAGGCGATATGCTCCTTTTCCGGCTTGTGCATCTATTAAGTAGGGTCCCTCCCATTTTGGGGTGAGCTTGCCTGCATTGGGCTCCTTGGTATTTTGGAATGCCTTTCTTAGGACTAAGTCTCCTACTTGAAACCTTCTAACCCTTACGTTTTTATTGTAAGATCGGGCTACCCTTCTTTGATATCTTTGCCATGCGAACTTTGGCCATGTCCCTTAGCTCGTCCACGGTATCCGGAGTCATGTATCAAGATGTCTTTATTATGTTCGGATGTCGGTAAAGTTGTATCTTGCCGTTGGTACAAGGACCTGCTGGAATAACGATTCAGTTCCAAATACAAGTGAATAGGGGTTTGACCGGTAGCATTCTTAGATGTCGTCCTGTCGGCCCATAGGACCATTGGTAACTCTTACGCCCAACGTCCTTTCTTGGTTTAGTCTCTTTTTAAGTTGCTGATTATTATTTTGTTGCTAGACTACGCTTGCTGTCCATTGGCTTGAGGGTGAACAGGCGAAGATGTCACCATCTTAACACCCCAAGATGTCAAGAAATCTTGGGTCCTCTTCTTGATGAATTGAGAGCCGTTGTCACAAATTATCTACGATGGAATTCGAATCGGCTGAATATGTTCCTTTTGATAAAAGATATCACTTCTTTGTCACGAACTTGCACATATGCCTCGGCCTCTACCCATTTAAAAAGTAGTCTGTCATGGCCAAAAGAAATACTCGTCCCCACGGTGCTATGGGAAGTTTTCCTACTATGTCCATTCCCAAACCATAAAAGGCCACGTAGTGAGGGATAGGATGTAGCGGTTCGGTGGTGGTGCGGGATGTCCCCATATCGTTGACGGGAATCACATTTCTTTGCGTAGTCAACGGCATCTTTTTCTCATTGTAGGCCAGAAATAGCCCATTCTAAGAGCTTTAGTATGTAAACTTACGCCCCGGTATGATTTCCACAATCTCCTTCGTGCGGCTCCTTGAGAACACGATGGGCTCTATCTGCCTCTAGACATCTTAAGTAGTGACCTGCGGCAGATTTTCTAAACAAGAGATTATCAATAAGTAAATATGCAGATACTCTTACCCTGAAGGCTCATGCATTTTTCTCCTCGTTTGGGATCATATCATCTAAGAGATATTTGATAATAGGAGCTGTCCAAGAGGTTCTTTGCGGGGAGAGGCAAGTATGTCGGCATCCGGGCGAACATCTCAAGATGGTCAATTCTGGGATGTCAACATGTATGATTGGGATCTTGGTTTGTGAGAAGCTTTTGAAGGGTGAACCCAAGTTTGCCAGAGCATACGCGAGAATTTTCTTCCCTTGGGATTTGTTCCAAGGAAAATGTTTGAATTTGGCCGAAATAATTTTTACAATTTCCAAATATGTTGTCATCTTAGCGTTTTTCGCGACGTAGGACCCGTTGTGCGATTAACAATTAGTAATGAATCCATGAACACCCGGATATGCTTGACATCTAAGTCTTGGGCTGCAGTTAAACACTGCAATTAGAGCCTCATACTCTGCTTCATTGTTGGTAGCCTTGAAAGCGCAGCGATAGATTGTGGTATTATGTCCCCTTGTGGCGATTTTAGTACAACTCCAAGACACTGTACCTCTCATGTTGGAAGCACCGTCCGTGTAGAGAGTCCAAATTTTTAGGATGTCATCATCTTGAAGTTCTTTGTACTTCCAATTTCACCTCTTGTTGTAGGGTTGGGTGAAATCGGCCACAAAATCGACGGGGCTTGGGATTTTATTGCGGTTAAGGCTCGTACTTGATGTCGTATGTGCTTAATTGTACAGACCATTTCGCCATTCGACCCGACATCTCCGGTTTTCTCATGACATTCTTAATAGGATAGTTAGTGCGTACAATAATAGTATGTGTTTCAAAATAGTGCCTTAATTTAATAGAAGCGATTATCAAAGCTAAAATTAATTTTTGTAAATGAGAATACCTGGTCTCGGCATCTAAGAGTGTCTTACTTATATAGTAGATGGGTTCTTGATTACCATCTCGTTCTGTCACCAAGGCGCACTTACGGCGCCTTCGGACACTACTAGGTAGATGTAAAGATGTTCTTCCATCCGAGGTTTGGCCAATAAGGGAGGTGTCGACGAGGTAAGTTTTGAGCTCTGAAAAGCTTCTTCATGTTGTTCCTCCCATTGGAACTTCTTGTTCTTTCTTAAGATGTCGTAGAAAGGTTTGCATCGATACGAGGATTTTGAAATGAATCTAGTGAGTGCGGCAATTTTCTGTCAATCTTTGGACGTCCTTGGCCAGTTGAGGTGATGACGGGTTGAGAATAGCGCGTAGTTGTTGGGGCGGCTTCAATGCCTCTTTTAGTAACCATATAACCCGAAACTTGCCGGCCTTCATTCGAAGTTGCATTTAGGTTTGGATTAAGTTTCATATTGAAACAATCCAAGATGTCAAAAGCTTGAGAGAGGTTGCTTATGTGATCCTCGGCCTTCTTGGATTTTACTACCATGTCGTCGATGTATACCTCCATTGTGTCCCCAATCGATCCTTAAACATCTTGTTGACGAGCCTTTGATACGTTGCACCCGCATTTTTTAGTCCAAAAGGCATGGCAATATAACAATAAATACTGTGGGGGTTATGAAGGCGGTGTCCTCTTGGTCGAGATGGTTCCATACGAATTTGTTGAAATCACGAGGACGCGTCCATGAAAGTGAGGAGTTCGTGACACGAGGTGGCATCAACTAATGAATCTATGTGCGGCAAAGGGAAAGGATCTTTTGGGCGAGGCTTTATTTAAGTCGGTGAAGTCGACGCAAACTCGCCATTTCCCGTTTCTCTTCTCTACCACAACCACATTCGCCAACCATCTTGGATAATCGACCTCCCGTATCATGTTGGCTTTGAGTAAGCGCTCTACCTCCTCCTTGATGATCGATTTCGGTTTTACGCAAACTTTCTACGTTTACGGTGCCTTTGGTTTAAAGCTAGGATCTACGTTAAGTTTGTGAGTGATGACATCTTTGCTAATGCTGTCATGTCATCATGTTTCCAAGCGAAACTCTTTATTACGCTTCTTAATAGGTTCACAAGCTTCTCTTCTATATCGACGGGATGTCGGTGCCAATAAGTACTTTGATGTCAGGGTTGGAAGGATCTAACAATACTTCTTTCACATCATCCTCCCTAGCTTCCCGAGGACTTCACGTACTTTCCTCGGTAATTGCTATGCTTGTTTTGGAGATGTAGACGCCTTCATTGAAGTTTTTGTAACATTCCTTGGCCACTGTTGATCACTTTGTAAATCTTAGCGACACCCCAAGGTGTTGGAAACTTCACACACCGATGGTAAGTGGAGGGTACGGCCTTCATTCCGTGAATCCACGGTCTTCCAAGAATGACATTGTAAGATGTTGCGCAATCAATTACGCGAGAACCGTTCCATGGTGTTGAGGCCCTTTGAGTATATTGGAAGCTTTATCTCCCCCACCGTTTCTTTGACTTCCCCACTGAACCCTACCAGTACTTTGAAGACTTTTTGACAATCTCCGATTCTCGGGATGTTCATTTCCTTAAGGGTACCCAACATAATAAGATTGACGGAGCTGCCCCCATCTACCGAATACGTCGTATTGTACGGTTGGCGTCTGCAAGGAAATAACCAGACCGTCATGATGGGGTTCCGGCCAAGTTATCACGATCACTTTCATTAAAGGTAATTGGATCGGGCAAGGTGTCGACATCTGGGCTGTCTCTCGGCTTTTCCTCTTTTGACTCCTTAGCGTGTCGTTTTGCGGCAGGATAGGATGTTCCACATATTTACGAGCCTCCTTTTGATGAAGTTGATCACCTTTGTTGATCTTTGGGGAGAAGCGGCCTTCGGCTTCATGAGGAGCTTACGCATTTCGGCCTTCTTCTTTACGGATCCCAACAACTCCTTAAGATGTCCTTTCGAGAGCAAGTAAGCGATCTCCTTTCTTAACGCGATGCGGTCTTGATAACGTGTCCAAAGTCTTCATGGTAAGCGCACCATTTTGATTTGTCACGCCATCCCGTGGTTTTGTCCGTTTTCTTTGGCCATCGGCTTTGTCTCCTAGGTTGCCCATTGCACAGTACACTGAAATGTCAACGGAAAAACAATAATCGAAATGTTAGGCACATTATCACTATCTTCATCCTCACCGTCTCTTGAATTAATTTTGCTAGTGTCAATTCTCGGATAAGGATTGGGACGGTTGTTCTGCGATGGGACGATTCGGTCTTTACGTCGGGATGGTCATATGTCGACATCTTGGATGACGACTTCGATCTTCGCAGCTCATCTTCCTCCGAGTCTTATGAACCTTAATGCCTGCTCGACTTCTTCTAGCCTCTTAGAAGGAGTCATTACCAAATCTTTGATAATCCGTGAATCTTTCTTTTCAACCCCATTTTTGAATGCTTCAGTGGCCGTCGACATGTCAAGATCGGGAATTTCTAACACCTCCTTATTGAACCGATGGACATAATCCTTCGTAGAGTCTCATTAAGTCAGCTTTGGGTCACATTGTAGAGGTCACTTGTCAACTTTTCAAATTGTCGATTGCATGAGAATTGGTTATAGAACATGTTGATGGTGGGCGTATGAACCAATTGAACCTAGGGGTTGCCTAATCGGCCATTTGAGAGGCGGTCCAGACAAGGTGGATCCAAATCCCACTGCATAAGCGAGCCTCCAGTATTGAAGCGGGATATGGATTATGTCCATCTTTTCTTGATAGTGTGCAACATGCTCCTTCCGGGTCAGTGGTGCCGTCGTACAACTTCATAGATGGTATGAAACAGCTTCGGGATGTCGACATTTGCAATTGCTTTGGGACAAACCGGGATTGATTGTAACTGATTTTGGGTCTTGGTTGAATTGGAGGAGTTACACTGGCACGTTCATTATCGGCTCTACGAGATCCCGCATCTGTTTAGCTAGTGGGTTTCTGAAAGGGTCGGCCCATAGGAATACGATTGAAATTATTATTATTGAAAAGATTATTTAGCAAACCGAGAATCATCCGTAGTAGTCGTGACGGTAGTGTTGTCTATAAATGGAATGAATGGGGTGAATCCTGCGGAAAATGGCATCAATGGGGTGTCCCAGGGCAAAGATGTCGACATCATTAAAGATGTCGGCGGAGGAGGATCGCCCATTGGAATGAATTCATCCCGAAATGTAGATCCTGCTGGTGTTGTCAAAGTTGAGAATCCTTGCACGCAGCGGTGATATATTCTCAAGCCGAGATGCGATGAGCCATTGGTCTTTCTGCATCTTAATCATGGAATTGGTCAACACCTTCGAATTGTTATCTTCTTGGTCCAACCTTTGATTCAACTGGTCAAGATACTCCGGATGTCGGCATCTGCATTGGAAGACGTTGCCCCCTTTTGTGGAGTCTTCGTAGGTTGAGGTTAGGCCGAGACCCTGGTCGAGGAGGTGGTGGTAACAAGAGCTGGTTCTACCTCTGATGTGGGAACAACGGCGGGACCTTTGCCGGGCGGTGGACACATTGGGGGGTGCGGGACATAGTGAATTTGATTAGGAAATGTTTCAAATAACCGATAAACCACGAGGCCCCTCGGTGGGTGCCAAATTGTTTTGGTAGAAAAAACAATAAAGTAGAATCTTAACTAAGTTTAGTGTGTGGATTGAACAATAAGGAGGGAACTATGGAATTCGATTATATGGAACAAAAGAATGAAAAAGAGATAATGACACCACGATTTGTTAACGAGGAAAACCTTGGAGGTGATAACCTCTTTGGAAAAAACCCCGGGAGTTAGGTCTCCAACCTTAAAGGTTTCACTATAATGATCACAAATACAACTTTGGAAGATAATGGAGAGGATTACAAGAGCTTTTTGTGTAGAGTGTGTGCGTATGAGCATGAATGTGTTTTTCCGTCTCCATTTCCCCTTAAATACAAGTAGATATGAAAGAGTCAATATGGTTCCTATAATCTCGGCATTTTGGTTTATCACTTCAACCTCCGTGAGACCAAGTCGCCCTAGCCGTTTGAAGGTCTGTTGAACGTGCTTGGAGATTGTTCCGCATTCCTCTCTTAATTACTGAAAAATAAGAATAAGAATATTAGAAAATATTGAACAAGTAAATATTAAAACAATACTTACAGTGTAATGACATCTCGATATGCAGGATCAATTGAAGATGTCGCCATGTTGAAAAATGCCCACAACACTTACCGTGTAAAAACGCAGTTTTCACATCCATCTGCTCCAACACCAAACCATAATGTGCTACAAGACCCAACACAATTCGAATGGAAGTGTGTCTCACAACAGGCAAAAAAATCTCATTATAATCCACCCCTTCTCGCTGTGAATACCCCTTTGCTACCAAACGAGCCTTGAACTTTTCCCCCTCTTTTTCTGATACTGCTTCCTTGTGTTTGAAAACTCACTTGCAACCAATAGCACGCTTCCCTTTAGGAAGCTCCACCAAATCCCATGTATTGTTCTTGTACAATGACTCCATCTCCTCCGCCATAGCAGTTACCTACTTGTCCTTTTCCGGACTGTTTATTGCCTCCTTAAAAGTACTTGGGTCTCCACTACTAAGAACAAGAACATACGAAGCTATGTCTTCAAACCCATACCTGACCGGTGGCTTGATTACTCTCTTAGGTCTCCCAACTGAAGTACTAGCCAATTCTTGTGTAGTTGCCTCTGACTCCGGAAGAGTGAGATCCGCATTAGTATCATCCTCACGTAGCTCCACCTCGCAACTCGCTTCGCCCTCTTTGCTTTCTGGCACCTTCTCCTTATCATCTTGAGTACACTTCAACATAGCCTTTTCATCAAAGACTACATCCCTACTAATCACCACCTTGCTTGACTTGGGATCCCAAAACTTGTATCCTTTCACACCTGTTTCATACCCGAGAAAGACACACTGTTTTGACTTTGGGTCAAGCTTCGACCGCTCTTCACCGAGAATATGCACATAGGATGGACACCTAAACATCAGGATATCGGTGAAGTCTACCTCATTACCCGTCCATACCTCCTCCGCAAACCTGTTATCCAAAGAGACTCTAGGTGATCTGTTAATCAAGAAACATGCCATACTCACCGCATCAGCCCAAAAGTTCTTCGCCAACCCCGCATTGAATCGTAGACACCTAGCCCTTTTCGCAATATTTCTATTCATCCTTTCAGCCACACCATTTTGCTGTGGTGTCTTGCGCACCTTGTAGTGCCTCTTGATTCCATGCTCTCTATAATACTTCTTGAACTCGCCATCTGTGTAATCTGTCCCATTATCACTCCTCAAACACTTAATTTTTTGCCCCGTTTGATTTCCACTTCAGCTTTCCACACCTTGAACTTCTCAAAAGTTTCTGACTTGTGCCTCATGAAGTAAACCCAAACCTTCTTCGAAAAATTATCAATGAATGTTACAAAGTAATAATGTCCTCCTCTAGATTATGTTCTAACCGGCCCCCATACATCTGAATGAACATAATCAAGAATGCCTTTCATTGTATGCTTATCCGTCTTGAATTGCACCTTATTCTGTTTCCAAGAACACAATACTTGCAAAACTCAAGTTTACAAGTCTTCACTACCTTCAACAACTTTTGTTTATGAAGTTCCTGCATCCCCCTTTCATCCATATAACCAAGCCTCATATGCCATAGAAGGGCATCAGTATCAACCTCAGACTCAACGGATGTGACTTCACCTACAACCGTGCTCCCTAGCAACCTGTAAATGTTCTTAGAGCCCTTCTCACCCTTCATCACAATCATAGCACCCTTAACTACTTTCAATAATCCACCTTGTGCTTTATAGTTCATACCGTTAGCATCCAAGGTACCCAATGAAATCAGATTTTTAGAAACCTCTAGAACATGTCTAACATCACATAGCGTTCTAACTACACCATCATACATCTTAATTCATATAGTTCTTATGCCAGTAATTTTACAAGTAGTACCATTATCCATAGTAACTATACCAGAATTAACTGACCTGTAGGTATCGAACCAATCACGATTCGCAGTCACATGAAACGAACATGCTGAATCCATAATCCAGCCATCTGTCGGGTGCTCCACAGCTGATGAAGTCGTGAAACGAACATGCTGAATCCATAATACAGCCATCTGTCGGGTGCTCCACAGCTGATGAAGTCGTGAGCATATCACCATCCACGTCCTCCGAGCAATATTCAACCACATTGACTGACTTTGAAGATCCTTCTTTGCCTTTACCATTCCCTTTCTCCGGACAATCTTGCCTCCTATGCTCCTTCTGCCCACACTTGAAACAATTTCCCTTGTACTTCTTCCTTAACTGAGAGCGAGAATTCTGCCTCTGCGAGTTATCCCGAAACTGGGATCTCCCACGTTCCTGATTCTCCTTCACAAATAACCCCTCACCCGCAGGTTCATCAACGGACTTCTTTCGTTTATGAAAAGCTAGAAGAGCTTCTGTGACCAGTTGCAACGCTACATTATCTTTCGCCCAAGTCAACGTAGTAACAAGGTTTTCGTATGTTGAAGAAGACGGCAACGAATTCAACAGCATCAACGCCTTGTCCTCCTCCTCAAACGTCACCTCCACCCTAACCAAATCGTTGAGTATTTGATTAAACGTGTGGATGTGAGATTCAAGATCTAAACCCTCTGCCATCTTAAGCCCATACAACCTTTGCTTTAGATGCAACTTGTTCGATAGCGATTTTGACATATACCTAGCCTCCAAAATCTCCCAAACCTTCGTCAGTGATTCTTTATCGATCACGTGATATACCACCTCATCCGCAAGGCACTGCCGTATAGAAGATACAGCCCGTTCTTGCAACTCCTTCCATTGTCCTTCTTCAACATCATCGGGTTTAGTCGAATGTCGAAGAACCTTTCCCAAGCCTGCTTGAACCAGAAAATCCTTCACCCTCCTTTGCCACAATGCAAAGTTTACATGCCCATCAAACTTCTGAACATCGGACTTCACGGTAATAGAATTAACCCCAGCCATCGCAGCCGTGCTCTGATACCAGTTGTTTTGCAATCGAAGCGGAAGCAATTAAACAATAACCCAAGAACACACACAAGCAATTGAGAAATCGAAAGAGAAAAGAGATGGAAATTGGGGTTTTGAACTACTTCTCTATTGATATGTGCAATGATCTCATCAAGTTTTTATATAGGGTTACAAGCATGTATTTATATGACAACCCTAGACCAAAACTAAAACCTAAAACAATAGAGAAGCCCGTCAGTAAAAACCCTCCCGCTGGGCCTTGAGGTGCCCGCCCCAGATCATCCAGGCGCCCGCCTGGCGTCGGCCAAACCACGCCCTTAGCTTCTGCCGCTGAAGCATCTGCCTCGCCAAAGCCATGCGCCCGCCTCGGAGCCACCATCCAAGACCCACAGGTACGGTTTTCCAGGCCTCTGCCTCACCTTATGTGGGGCGCCCGCCTCAACCCTGACACCAGAATCGAGCCACAATCCTACAAGTCCCCTAAAATTTCTAATTATTGTTTCTCTGTTGATGTTTCTGGTATCCTGTGTGCAATGAGCAATCTTGGAGATAAGGCAAGGTGACCTCGAAAAGGTGACAAGCCATCTGGTTGGAAGGATAAATCTAAGTGGTGTGCCTACCATGAGGATTTTGGACATCTTACTGAAGATTGCATTGCCTTGAGGAAGGAGATTAGTTATCTGTTATCTAAGGGACATCTTAAAGAACTCCTTGGAAACCGCAATAACAAGATGGAGAACAAAGAGCCCATTCCGACCAGATCACCATCTCCTCCACCGATAACAAAGGTAGTTAATGTTATTAGTGGTGGTTCTGATATTTGTGGTGCTTCTTATTCTGCAGCTAAAAAATTCACCAAGCAAGTTAAAGATGAGAAGCCCGAAAGGCTTTCAAAGATGTCGCAGCTCACATCCCAAGATGTCATCTCCTTCAAAGAAAGCGACAGGGAAAATGTTATGGATCCTCACCATGATGCCTTGGTCATTGCACTCTAGATCGCCAATTGCAAAGTCAGACGTATTCTAGTAGATGGAGACAGTTCAGTGAATCTCATTATGCTAGATGCCCTGAAAGAAATGAAGATCCCTGAAGAAAGTATCGTCAAGAGGACCTCAGTTCTCGTAGGTTTCAGTGGAGAAACCAAAAGCACAGTAGGAGAGATCAAACTCCCATTTTATGTTGAAGGTATCAACTCTATGGAGAGATTCTGCGTGATTGATAGTGCTACATGTTACAATGTAATCTTGGGAAGACCCTAGATCCATGTAATGAAAGCAGTGCCATCTACCTATCATCAATGTGTGAAGATGCCGACACCCTGGGGAGTTGTTAAGGTTTACAGTGATCAGCAATCAACTAAAGAATGCTATATGACATCCATGAAGGCGTCAACATCTCCCAAGATGGCATAGCAATTACAAAGAAAAGCCCGTGAGGTTCTGGAGGCGAAGGAGCATGATGTGAAAGAAATATTCTTAGACCCCTCAAACCCAGATCTCAAGGTGCTAATTGGTCAAGACGTTCCAGCAGAGATCGAGGAAGATCTTGTCAATCTCTTGAAGAGCAGGATTAAAAGCTTCGCTCGGAAGCATGAAGACATGACAGGCATCAGCAAAGATGTCATCACCCACAAACTCAACATTGACCCATCCTTCAAACCAATCCACCAAAAGAGACGGAAGTTCGCACAAGAAAGGAATCTAATCATTCAGGAAGAATTAGACAGATTGCTCAAGGCCAAGATGATCAAAGAAATCAAATACCAAGATGGTTAGCAAATGTGGTGGTGGTGTAAGTACCCAAATCTGGCTCATGCCTTCCGGTTAATTTTTCCGGCAATTCCGGTAATTTTTCCGGTAATTCCTCGGACTTTCCTACAGTTCCGGAATAATTTCAGAAATGTTCCAGCCTTTTAAATTTGAAGGAATGCTTGGTGATTAAGAAACACGTTTTTCTTAATCCCAAAATCCTTCTAGAAGACTGCCACCTTGCATGTTTCTAGAAGGGACTGGAAGTGGCTACTTATGTCGTGCGACATAATAGGCCATGAAAACTTCTAGAAGCTTGCCACCTTGCATGTTTCTAGAAGGAAAACGGTTATGGCTTGTTATGTCGTGCGACATAACAAGCCCATGCAGGCAGCCTATAAATAGAGGCCTTCATCTCTCATTTGGGACACCTTTTCCACCCCTCAGTCCCCCTCTATAGGGAATACGCCCAGAAACCTCCTCTCTCCTCACATACCTCCCAAACCACACCAATCCTCCCAAATCAATCCCACACACACTTCCCACACACACACTTCATATACACATCAAGAACCAAGGAGTTTTCAAGGAACCAAGGCTCAATTTCAGCCTCGGAGGTTGCTGTTTTGAAGGCCCCTATGTCTAACTTGATATAGGGAGTCGTGGTCTTCAAGGGTAACGATTTTCTACCCTTTTCCACTCTCTATTTACTTTGAATGTGAAATCTCTATGCTAAATGCGTTGATAATGTTGTTTTCTGATTAAAGATGTATACTTTATCCTCATATTGCTTAGATCCATATCCATTTGCATACTATTGCATGTAAAAGCCCCGGTTTGGCTTGGTTTTGCATGAACACTCAAGATGAGTGTGGATCCCTCATATCCACACCCTCTTGAAGCGTTCATTATTGATAAACATGTTCTCTGAGATTTGTTTGTGAAGTAACTTAACCATTTTGGTACCTTGTTACCTCTGCAAATCTCAGCTGTTTAGGCTTCTGCAAAATGGCTTGTTATGTCACGCGGCATAAGCAGCCTATGTCACGCGACATAAGTAGCTAGTTTGCAGAATCCTCATCTTTTCAGCTGTAATCTGATGTTTGCCTTTTCTAATGCATCAGTCTGCACTTAAACTAAAACATTTGCATACAGAGCAGCATCATTTGCATCAAAAGAACATCTTTGTACATTAAATGCTATTTTCCAACATGAAGATACATTCTTTACACAAAAATCATTTCTTTACACAAAAAGCATCCTTTGCAAATCAAAAGACATTCTTTACACCAAAAATGTCATCTTTTCACTAAAGTGTCATTTTTATACATTCCCCCATGTCCCCATTAGTAACCTTGGAACGGACCGGTGTAAAAGATCCTATCTTTACATCGTTCCTTCCATTAAAGGTTCCACGATTTCTTTAGAAAGGGACACCTTTGAACCCTATATCTCCGATTATCACTTAAGACGAGTATGAAGCATCTATACGAGCTCGACCATCTTAAAGTGTAGGATTGATGGGCTAAGGACCCTCCTTTTCTAAAGAACCTCATCTTTGACTATAAAGGGAGTCATTCCCTCGATCATGCAAGTCCCGAGGTTAAAAATGCAATGATCACAAGTCTAAGATGAGGACGGGATCAAAATCCCGAATACAAAAAATCCAAGGAATCCCGAGTGACAACCAATAAATGGTTTATACGTCCGGAAGACGACTTGGGACATTCCCTCTCCTTATCATCAAACACATGCACACAAGAAAGCACGCAAGCAATCACGATTAATGGGATCTTGGGAGACTTGCTCCGGCAAGACACCTTGGGTGAACGACGATCCGTTCTTCCCAAGGGGTAACTTAACCTCCGAACCCATAAAACCTTTTTTTTCAAAGTTTTGAGGTAATCAAAATGGCGTGGCGACTCCGTTTTTCAAATTAAACCGGATGTTTTCAAACTCGCGTGAATCCAACATACACAAAAAATTTTGGGCACACATTCACAGTTTGGCGACTCCGCTGGGGAAGTCCCAAAGGAGAAAAGCTTTTATTTTCCAAACAAAAAATTGATACTCGGTATTGTAAGTGCTCCAATTTGAGCTTGTTAGAATTTTCGTTATAAAATTAACGAAAGTTATAACAATTACTAACATTCCTAACTATCCTAACTTTCCTAACAAAGTGAGGGTAAAATGGGCATTGTTATTTAAGGTTAAACCTTAAAAAGAATCTCAAAAAGAAAAACAAAAGAAGGAAACCAAATATAGCAATGCTGGAAACATAAGTTGTCGCCTAATTTGAATTTTGAAAAAGATTATTCTTCTTGTCCAAAGTCTGGAAGCTGCATTTAATGAACAGTGCACGCTGCCTGGACTTGTCCGCGCGGATGGGATTGTCATCTCAGGAGGGCTATAAATTGAGCCCTCCAGTCACAAAAATAGGAAGGAAGAACACAAATGCAACGAAGTTCTGGCGAAATATAGAGAGAAAACAGTGAGAATTCTCAAGAATTGTCACCTTTTTCTTTCCAATCTTTCCCAACTCATACTCATCCACTCACTCTCATATTAAAGCCCTAAACACTCATACATTCAAGCCAAACACTCAAGAACACAAGGAAGATTGGTAAACCCTCTTCTTCCTAACCCTAAATCTCATCCATGCATGCATCTTCAAACTACAAAATGTAGTTCTTTCATCTCCTTTCTCTAGATCTAAGAAGATCACCATGGAAGACCATCTCCATGGATGATCTTCTACAAAGATCAACATTATTTTCAAAGCTTTTCTTTCTTACTTGCAAAAATGCACTTTCAAAACCCTAAAAAACCATTTTCAAGCACTAAATCTTGATTTCAAAGGGTAAAATCCCCCTCCCCAAGCAAATGAAATGCTTAGTCCTAATGTACCCCAAGGATGGTTTGGTATAGTTGATTCACCACTAAAATGTCTAGTGATCACTAACCAAAACCTAGGGAAATGGGGACAAGCATGGATGCCAAACCCCCCTTAAAATCATATTTTCTTTCTTGAGAAGTTGCTGTCCAGTAGCAATTTTCTCAGATCTCAGTCCATGGTCTTAATTTTTGGACACAGATGAACTTGGAATTTGGTGTTGACTACAAAACACTTTTTGTAGCCAACATCCAGAGCTTTCCAGACATATTTTTACCTTATTTTTTGGGTGAATAAAACTCCTCTTTTCAATTTTTCTTTCAGAGGCTAGTTCATCAGCTTCTGGGAATCCAGATCTCATATCTGAGGTTTCCAGAAGGTTTTGACCCCTCAAATCTTCTCCAAAATGGAAATTTCTTTCACACAAAGTTTATTCAAGGAGTCTAGAGAAACTTTCATTCTCTGAGTTCATCCAGATTATGAAGTTTTAGGACCCTTGAATCCATTTCAAAATCAGGTGTCTGCTGCCATTTTCTTCTGGCAGAAGTGACTTCTCAACTTCAAAAGGTTTTTTGAGTACCAAATCTCAAACCAAAAATTCTCCAAAAAATCATGGGATCAGTTTAAAGTCTTAAAAAGACATCCCAATTTTTACTCTTCCCAGTTTCAACTTATTTTGGCCAAAACACACACACACACACACACACACACACAAATGATTTTCAGCTTGGAAGACTCGTTTTTACGAGGCGCGTCGGGTGCACACTAACGTCCTTCCCGACGCGTAACATGACCTCCGAACCTAAATCTCTGATCTCGGTCTGTTTTCAAAGTTTGGCCCTTCAAAATTAAAATGGCGTGGCGACTCCGTTTTTTCCGGTTTTATTTGGTTTTTCAAAGAAACGCGAAAATCGAATTTTTCCCGCGAAAAAGGCAACACCATCGTTACAGTGGCGACTCCGCTGGGGACTAAGCTTTTTTAATAAAAAAAATGGTATTCGGTATATTGGTGGAAACCATTAAATTTCCCGTTATCGCCTCCTAACACGAGTCGGGGATAAATTGTGGTCTAACAATCCCACGTACCGGTATCACCGTTTTCAAAAAAAAAAGCTTTTGAGGGTCAAGCTTCCGTCCGGCTTGAAAATCATTTTGTGTGTGTGTTGATTTTGCACGGTTTTCATGTTGTTTTGGCCGCCTCGGAGAAAGTCAAAATTTTATTTGTCGGAATAATGTCCCTAACTGTCGGAATTTTCATGCTTACGTGCTTATGTGCTCATAAAAAAAATTTTCAAAAAAAAAAAAAAAAAAGGATTTTCAAAAAAAAAAAGAAAATTTCCAAAAAAAAATCATGCATCATATTTTTAAGACACATAAAAAAAAATCTCTATTTTACTCAGAAAAAGAATATAGACTGCTTGCACACTACGCGCACGTGACCGTACTGCACACTACGTCCTTAACCGGGAAATCCTTGTCGCGGTCCGTTTGGTCTTATTACGCCTCTCGGATGAGCACGGGACTACCCAAACATCCCATGGAGCCTCGTGTCGACCATGCGCTTGTCCGTGACACACTTTGTCCGAGACCCGGTTGGTTTTTAGTGCAGTGCGTGTCATGCCTGTCCGTGTATAGACCTTTCCTTTCAAGCCTTTGTCGGCATACCGACTCAATATCTCTCGGGTCCCTAATGGTCGCTAATCGGTCGAAGTTACGCCGGTTTTCCGCCGCAGACTTTGACCAAGATATTGACCGGCGCCTTGACTTCGGCTCGGCGGCACAAATTATACACGACTCCCAGCATTGACCGAGTCATCAAGGATTAACGGTTATTCCATGCCTAATTACGGCTTAGCGACGACAAGTCAAGATCAATAGCGGACATTTATCAGTCCAAATCATGCCGACTTTTCGTCGAGCCCTCGGACACGATCTTGACTTTAACGTCAGCTTTGTCCGTAATTTACATCGAATGCTCGTTAAGACTCGATTACCCGCCAGACTTCTAGGATCGTTTTTCTTTCTGTCGGTGGGACCCGCTTGCCCTATAGGACCCTCGCAGGGGTCCGCACCTGGGAGGTCGAAATACAGGTGGTATACGAGGGGCTTATAGACGTAGTGACGGGGCCTACTGATCCAGGAATCAGAGTAGTTTGCGAAAAAGAAGAGAAATCTTTTCCAACCGATTAGGTTAATAAAACATGTTTTAAGTAAACGTGAACAAATAACTGCATGTTGCATGAGCCTAAAGCCCAAACACCTACCCTCCTTCCATTCCTAGACATCTGAACCTTCGTGTCCTTTCCCCGCGACTCCGCACAAGCTTGGTTTCGGGCACCGGGTCACCGTTTGATCGGTTGGGAAGAGTCAAGCGCATCGTCGGCTTCACCGTTTGTTCCGACTCCGGGTTTGAGAATGTACGCATCGGCCGGTAACGATGGGGATAACGTCACTCCGCCTCCGGGATCCTCGGACAGAGCAACAATGGAATCGGTTAGCGAGAACGAGATGAGGTTACGACGGGAAGCACGGCTAAACGGCCTTATGGAGGCTATTAAGAGTCACGGTGCGGCCGCCGGCCTCAATCCAGGATGGCACCTTCACCGTGGAAGAAGACGAGGATGCAAACCCCACTCTCGGTCGCCACGATTACACCGAGGATGCCGCCACCCACCTCCTATGGTGCCACTACCAGAACCCATGCTCCTCGATTTTCGGGTCGGCCCGGCTCCCGACCGCGAGACCACCGGATCCATGCGGCCCGACGGCACAAATCGGTGGGGGCAAAATGTAGATTTTAATGTCTTCTCATGGTTGGGGCTATCTCGGAATGCCACGGCTAATCGGGATCCCTCCTCGGTTCGGAACCGATCAATCCGGACCCTCGCGGCAACGGCCGCGGTTCGGAATGCCGCCACACTTGGTCTGGGCCAGCGTCAGAATCCTCCTCGTAACGTCTCCATCGGTGTCATCGAATCACCGGGACCGCAGTACCCCGGGTTACACACCTTCACCACAAGCAGCCATGCAATTCAACAATCCGGACGGCGGCCCGCACTCAAGCCTACTTACGGGCCCCACTCTGGAAATCCAAGTTATCCGGCCACATCGGGGCTGCCCCACCTACTTTGCCGGTTGAAAATCCACGGCAAGCCGCAAGGTTCTACCCTTTTGCTCAGGCTCCTACTCATGCTCCCAGGGTAACTCGGCCCGGGACGAGGTTTTCACCTACGTCCCGGACGGCCGTTCCCTCCACCGGTCTGCCTCCGGTGGTAGCTCCTCTCTCTAGCTCGGCCACTAGCTTGAATGCCATGGTTCCGCCACAAGACCCTCATCTGGCTGGTTCATGGAACAACACAAGGAAATGAAAGCGCGGATCGCGAGCGGCGCCAAGAAAGTACGCCTTCCGGCCTACGGACCCGGACTCCATTGTTCCCTGCCCCACAAATTCGTGATGCCAAACTGGATCTCTTTGATGGGACCGCATGTCCCAAAACCCATTTGGACACGTATACCTTGGCGATGAAAGCGAAAGGATGTACCAATCGGCGGTGGTGACTATTTGACTTATCCTTGAAGTCCGGTGCCTTGAAGTGGTTCTTCCGTTTGAAACCCGAAGCCAGGGCTACATGGGACCAGATTACCAATGCCTTCACGAGAAAAATATAAGGCCAACTTGGAATGGGAAACAAATAGGGTTGACCTACAAACAAATGGGCATCTGCAGCGTCACGATGAGAATGTTGGGGACTTTTACAAGCGGTGGAATCGGAAACTTCGGTGAAATGGCCATCCCTCCTTCCGAAGAGGAACAAGCGGACATCTTCCGAGTCATGCTTGAAACCACATGCGAGAGCCTCCCTCGGTCACTTCCCATACTCGGACTTACGGGCCATGGTTAACTCGCAGCCTAAGTTTGAAAAGGCCTACAATCGGCAAGCTGCGCACTGCCTACGAGATATCGGGCTCCTCTGCAAACACCGCCCTCGCTCCGCTAAAGGCAAAGAAATGATTAACTATGCGGGACGGAATGTAATAACACGACTCCTTTTGCTCCCAGGAAACCGGCCGAGCCCGGACCGCGGGTCATAAATCTCGAAAACTTTGGAATGCCCCTGAACGACATCTTTAGGGGTGGTGAAAGAAGGCTTCTTTGCGGCCTTTGGAGAATTTCCAACCCGTAAATCCGAATGCTCCCGTGGATACTACAAAGTATTGTGCCTTTCATCAAGCTCACGGACATCGGCTCGGCAGTTTGCTTTACTCTACGAAAAAGGCAATTCAGGCTAATAGAGCAAGGAAAGTTGGAAGGCCCCGAGGGGCCCAACACGATCAAAAATCCGCGCCACGGAACCATAATCGTGTAAATATGATTGAATGCGGAGAATCTTCACACGCCCGGGAAGATCTTGATGAAGGTCCCCAAATACAGTGGCCAATCTCGTCGAGGATCCCGAATTCGGATTTCTCGGCCTCGAGGATATCGAACGAATCAACCCATCTTGGTCTCATGTCGAGACTCCTTGCAAGAATACGAGGCCCGCTATTTCTCGGATAAAGGGAAAACCGATACCGAAGAACCGGGGCCGTTCCGCCGTAACATGAAAGAACCATTTACACAAGATGTGTTAGAACAATCGAGAAGAATCGAACAAGAAAGCTTCCGGCGGGCGCTGTCTTGGGGCTTATCGGCAAAGAGGCCGAAGAGCATACGGAGCTAGTACACTTCGCAAATTGGCTTTGGGAGAGCCCGAATATGATCCAGAGAACAGTGAAGAATCGGAAGAGGAGGATTCCTTCTATATCCTGCACAGTGTCAAATACGTGCCACCTTCCTCTCTCACTCTTCCCCCGCAATTTCGGGAGGAGAAGCTGAATCGCGATTACCATCACTTAGGGAATGGGAGCATATGACAACTTACGCGGCTGCACGCACCCCTCTTCCCCTAACAGATTTGACCGTCGCTCTCTCAGTGATATCCCCGTGGTATGGGAAGACGATTACGATGGCGGCGTTGACGATGATGACGATGACGATGATGACGCAGAGCGAAGAGTCGATCGAGGCCCCGGGATCCAATCAACGGAACAATCATGCCCAAAATGAACCCATGAGAGCAAGCCACAATGGTTGGTTGTCACCAAGCGACAATGAAGGACCGCCAGAAAATGCGGATCATATTCCACGGAGACGGACCCCTACGAGGTGTCACTTGTAAGATGCATTTGTAGGCCAATGCCCTGGATACTCCAGTGAGGATGAAGGACGAAGAAAGCCCGCCCCCGCATCCGTACATATCCGAAATCCTAGAACACAACGTTCCTTATAAGAACCGAATGGTGAATGGAGAGGGTTTATTGAAGCACCGGTCGAAAATGGAGGGTTTCAGCTGACGGAAGATGAAGAATTCGTAAACGTTATCGGATCTTTTTCTTCTTTCCTACGAACGGATGGCGTAACAACCGTAAGGTGGTCACAAATGCCGCTGAGCGCAGCCGAATGCCTGCAATCACCGAAAAGGGTTATCGATCTAAACGTCTCCCCTGGCCTTCATACCTGCGAGTCCACATGACGCCTTTCTAATTGCTACAGTGGCCCGACAATGGACCCCTGGGTGCTCCTTATTTGGACACAGATCTATCGAGCCGCTACCTCAAGCTCCGAAGGGGAACGCATTGCCTATCCTTCACCTGGGCGCCCCTATCTCAAGATCGAAAGAAAAAGGATATACGATGAGATGGAGGCCGATAGCCCACGAACTCGTGGGCCATCCAAGGATGAAATCGAAAAGCCGCAGAGTCCAGGCAATGGCGACTCTTGTTGCATGATGACAATGAGCAAGGCCGGCCATGAGAGTGAATCGGGAGGACGCCCTAGCTCAGGCCATCCAGGGGCAAAAACACAACCCCGGACTCAAGCCGGTAACTTGGGAAGCGAGTTATAAGGGCCGCCCGTGAAGAGGCCACATACGGCTCAAGCTCGGCCCGCACCATTGCCGAGCTCGTCGGAACCAATGGCCAATAGCCAAAAGGGCTCCCCATCGACTCCTAAGCGGCATTGAAGAAATCCAGTCAAGAGACGACCGATGAGGAAGTTAATCACGACTCGATGCAGGGCGGATCTTCCAAGGAAATCCCAAGACGTATAAGAAGGCCACGAGATCAAGCACCGAAAGAAGATCGCCGCCCTATGCTAAGACAGTTGAAATTCCGGATCCCGAAAAAGAGGATCCCGTGCTCACCCAGTTGAAGCAAACATGTGGCCAACATTTCCTCTCGGTCTCTACTCACTTCGTCTTATCCCCATAAGCTAAAGTTTGGAAGAAAGCACAAGAGCTCGCACTCTCGTGCCTATTGATGCTACTCCCGATGATGTGGTACGGTGATTGGAAACATCCACTACGGGGAACATAATCACTTTCACAGATCTCGACCTCCCTCAATTTGGGGCGATCATAATGAGCCTCTCTTCATCACCTTGATCCACTGGATGAGGCGACGCCTCCCTCGGGTCTGGTTGATAATGGGTCCGGAATGAACATTCTTCCGGCCAAAGATCATGAGCTTGCTTGATATCAAGACTACGAGACTTGAAGCCTTCTTCTCTCACAGATCAAAGCTTACGACTCAACATCCCGGCGCAGTCCTCGGAGTTGCTACTTTAGACCCTCTGGTTTGGACGTAAATTGATACTGTGGAATTCCGGGTTATCGACATCCCGATTACTTTCAATGCCCTGTTTGGAAGACCTTAGGCGCACCAAGTCAAAGGGGTCGCCTTAAGCCTCCACCGGTGTGTGAAATTCGTCTCGAATGGGGATCCACGACCATTTACGGGGATTTAGTCACTTTAGAGGGCACGGATACGGGCGGAATACCTATTCGGAAATCAAACATGACGAGGAAGGTCACATGCTAACGGGCTTCACGGTCGAGCCTCCCAAGGCCCAAGTGTGCAACATAGATCTGACGGTCACTCGGGATAAAATCCACGGTCTTGAAAATGATGAGAAAAATGAGCTATCTACGGCCTCGATGCAGGGAAGCGCCCAACAAGGAACTTTCAAACTCATCGAAGTGAAAGGACAGAATACTCGCCACGGCACAGGATATGAGGCCTCCCGAGTGGACCTTTGCGAAAGGGAAAGAGATTTGAAGCCGTCACAGAAAGATCCCGGTTGACAACCCTAAATCTCTCCCTCTTCGAGTCCTAATTTGGTGACTACTTTGTAAAGGGTCCCACACAACCGTGAAACATCACGAGCCCACTCTACGGAAGGATGGCTAAAGCTACGGGATAGCCTCAACAAGTTCGGGGGAACCAAGGCTAACCCGGTCCGTAGAATGTTCTGGACCTACCCAAGATACACAGGGCTACCACTACCATGAAGAGTGAGTATACTCTTCAGAGGCGTACCCGACTCCGGTGGAACAGCTCGAGAAACTCACAACCACTATTCCTCCCGCCCAGAAGATCCGAAACCTAATTCGAACCGACAGGCCAAAAGCTAAGGCCACGGAATTTCCCTCGAGATGGTTGGGATGAATTCTGGTTATGCAGGCAGAATTGTTCGAAGAAGAAGTCCAGGTGCCGGACACGATTGATCTCGGCTCGGTCAAGAGATGATAGCGGCAATTGAGAAAGAACAGCCCCGGTTCAGTCATGAGGCCACCAACAGCCGATGCCGCTAAAGAATTGGGAAACTCTCTCGGGCCCGTCCGCGACCAAGGAGGAAATGATCACCAAGCTTGGATTGGTCCCCGTCCCTTTGTGTCAATCTAGGACAAGTCCTCCCAGTCTCTCGTTAAGATCGAGTCTCTAGGGTCGTCAGATGTGTGGCCTTACGCCCGAAGACTACGAGTGCAGTAGCAAGTGTGTATCCCTTTCGTTTTCAATGAAATGACGAACCTTCGAGTATCCCTTGATTGCCACTTTAACTAATGACGAATTAAAAAAAAAAAACTTAATAATAACTCATTAGATAAGAAACGAGACACAAAACAAAAAATCAATCAAACAAAAAAAAATCTTTAAGCGGGTTGTCAGGGAAGAGGAAAATCGAGCCCACATTTGCCGCAAGAGATTTTGACAAGTGTGAATCTGGGAGCTGCGGAAGAGCCTAAGAGACGCAGATTGGTGATTTCTTTGAAGGAATCGAAAAGGATGCTCTGCAAAGTCCTACAAAATCCTCAACTCAAGGAAAGTCGCCCTCTTCATCAAAGAAAACATCATACGCGAGATACGGGTTGCCCGCCGAAATCATCTCGAGATAATGGATCCCACTTCGAAGCGGAATGTGAAAAATTCTTGGCGGAATTCCGAATAACCCGTCACAAGTCATCACCCTACGGGCCCCCAAACCAACGGAGCCGTCGAAGCGGCAAACAAGACTCGAAAATATCATCAGGAAAATGGGCTGTCCAAGGCGAGAGATTGGCCCGAGAAGTTACACTGGCACTCTGGGGCTCTGAACATCGGTCGAACGGCAAGCCTGGGAAACACCTTTTGCCCTCACATACGGAATGGAAGCCGTACTCCCAATCGAGTGGAAATACCCTCGCTCAGGTATCTTCTTTGGAAAGCCAAATCAACGAGGTCGAATGGCTCCCAGTCGCCATGACGAATTGGCCCTACTTGACGAACGCCGGCGAAGGCCATGGAACACATCCGGGCCTACCAAGGAAGAATGGCGAGCTTTCAACAAGAAAGTAAAGCATCGGGAAATCCGAGAAGGGGATCTCGTTCTAAAAGAAAAGCCCCGGTCCGTATCAACCCTCTCGGCAAATGGGAGCCTGTATGGGTCGGGCCATATGTCGTCCAGAAGATCTTCTCCGGAGGAGCCATGCAACTCGCAGACCTCGACGGGAATCCCTTTGTACACCCAGTGAACGGTGACAAGTTGCGCAGATACTACGCGTAAAAAAGAAAACAAAAAAAAACAACAAAAAAAAAAACAAAAAAAAAACAAAAAAAAAAGAGTGCTAAAAGAGTAATACCCAACTAGGTTAGAAACCCGAAAAGGGCGGCCTAGGTAAAAAACAGGGTTGCACCAAAAAAAAAATCCCTTGCAAAAAAAAAACAAAAACAAAAAAAAAAGAGTGCTAAAAGAGTAATACCCAACTAGGTTAGAAACCCGAAAAGGGCGGCCTAGGTAAAAACGAGGTTGCACCAAAAAAAACAAACAAAAAAACAAAAAAAACAAAAAAAAAAAAAGAGTGCTAAAAGAGTAATACCCTGACTAGGTTAGAAACCGAAAAGGGCGGCCTAGGTAAAAAACGAGGTTGCACCAAAAAAAAAACAAACAAAAAAAAAACAAAAAAGAGTTCACCGTTTGAACTACGAAGACCTGAGCTCCTCAAAATGAGGGGAACGTAGGCAGCCGGAAACGGTTCGGTCTAAAGCACAAATAAAAGCCATACTTTGGCATCAATACAATTGATCAGACCATGAAGGCGTCTCAAAAAAAAACTCTAAAGCAATTCAAATATTCATTACAAGTGAAAAGCTCTTTGATGAGTCTAAGCCCGATTCATTCCTACAACTGGCAACCTGCTAAAAGAAAACTAAGATACATAATCAAACTAATGTGTCTGTCATGGCAAGAAAGGGATACTTGGAAACCTCGAGTCACTCCAAGCCACTCGTCTTGGTCTCTCCCTTCTTCTTCCCCCTCCGGAGTCTTTCTCTTCCGAACCGGAAAAATGTCGGTATTCCTCCTACCAAGCTACGGTATAGGAACGGGGTCTATCAAACCGGCCTCCGTCGGGGCCTTAGTAGCCCTAGCGTCATCCCTCATCTCCTGTAGCCTAGGCGGTAGCATAGGAGCCCTCTCCCTCTCCCTGTCTCTTGACGTAAGCCTCATAGTCGGTCACGGCGTCTCCGCTCCTGTCATGAGGATTGGCCCTCGCCTCGGCCCTTCTCCTTTCGAAACAATGCGGTCCTCCGCACCTACAATGGCCTCACGCCGTCTCGAAATAGCCACCTGAGTCTCTCCCAGATGCCCCTCGTACCAATCCAGGTACCAAGTGGTCGAAACACCGGTCTCGGACGCTGAGAATGACCCGAGGAGGAAAGGCATCGTACCTCCATACTCGGGAAAGAAATGGAAACACCGAGGGATCATCCATGGAAGCAGGAGCCACCACCACTGGTGGCTACATCATCAAAGCCCTCCAAAGGAACCTGCTCCAAGCCAAACTGTCTCGGGACCAGGCGGAATGTAGAAACTGGACTCGAGAAAGCCCCGGAAGCATAACCACATGGGACCCGTCTGAAGCACTCTGCGAGTCTCCACCCGCCAATAAGGCACCAACCATCGATATCTTCGGTCGGCGACCCGCCATCCAACGCTCCCACGAGCCACGATCATCAAAATCTACATCAACACCCTCCCGGCAAAAGTCCAAGGCACGATCATATCGAGGTTTCCCGAAGAACCCCCAAACGCTCCATCCGCCACAGGGTCAAGAGAAACGGGGTGCCCCCATGCATATACCGTCTCCCGGTAGCTAATCATCGAGAGCATGGAAGGTCTCCCCCAAGATCAAAGGAATGACATCTCTGCCCGAGCGGCAGTGAACAACAACATCCAGCAAAGCTCGATGACAGATCCCAAAGGAATAAACCATGAACAAAGTGCCGAACATGCAAAGTGCAAAGGCATCCCAAAGTGCCGAACATGCAAAGTGCAAAGGCATCCACCAAGCCTAGGCCCCTAAATCTGTCGGGAAGACCGGAAATATCGAAATGGTCGGGACCGCGGATCATTCCTCGTGCTTCCTCCGGGGAAAGATGAAGAAGGTTGCACAACTTGTCAACAAAAGAAGCTCCTCCGGACCAAGGAATTGCTATCTCCTCCACCTCCGGACCTCCAAGCAAGGCCCGAAATTCTTCCACAGTCGGAACAATCTCGTTGAAGGAAAGGCAAAAGACGTGCCTTCTAGTATCCCAAAACGAAGAAGAAGCCCTTAAGAGGTCATAATCCGGAACCAATTCTTTGAGAGACCACAAGCATCGTACCTTGTACCGTTCTTCAAAGAAAGACCTTCTCTCATGCATAATTTCCCGGGACCAATCCTTGAACTTGTTGAAAAATGACATTTGGGACTCTTGGGACAATTTTGAGGGAGCTTTTCTAAGGCTTTCCATGGTTTTTTCTCTCTTCCTCCCCGAAAATGGGCTGTTTGAATTTGGAGGTTGAAGAGGATATTTGAATTTGAAATAAAGCAAGACCAGTGCGGACCAAAATTAAAGGACACTGTCAGATGCAGTCCCCATCCGCGCGGATGGGATTGCTTTCCCAAAAAAATTTTGCAACAGTCCAAGCTGCTACACCAAAAGAGGAATATTCCGTCCCGGTTGCTCGAAACCTGTGCAAAAACCTCCCCAAACCAGTCCATATACCAAACACCCTTGCAAAAAAAACCAAGGCTCATGCAACACTGCATTCATATTGCATTGCATTCATAAAATAAAATCCTAAATTATTACATTCCAAAAAAAAAAGAGAGTGTACAAAAAAAAACAAACAAACATAAATAAAATCCTAAATTATTACATTCCAAAAAAAAAAAGAGAGTGTACAAAAAAAAAACAAACAAACATAAATAAAATCCTAAATTATTACATCCAAAAAAAAAAAAAATGTGCATGATCTGTACAAATCTAAATCTCAAAAAAAAAAATCAATCGGAGTCTCCAGCGCCCGATGTCTCCCCCCGGCCCCTCTTGCGACTCGGGCCCGCCTCGTCAGGAGCCCCGAAAGTCTCGGGCTCAGAATCGTCCTCATCTCCAGAAAGAGGCTCGTCGGGACCAACCGGCACACTCTGATAGGGTAAACCCAGATCCCTGAAGAAGTCGTACCCGAAGGTGAAGGCGTCCGACTCCTGAACATACGGAGACGACCCACCATGCCGCCAGACGTGTCCCTGCCCGTGCGGATCCCCAAGAATGACGTGATCC
Source organism: Adenophora triphylla var. japonica (assembly GCA_022495995.1). NCBI lineage: Eukaryota > Viridiplantae > Streptophyta > Magnoliopsida > Asterales > Campanulaceae > Adenophora > Adenophora triphylla. The sequence goes on along the minus strand of JAFEMH010001212.1, from coordinate 273,088 downwards.
GAAGGCAGTGCCGCGCGGTGATCAATGAGAGGAGAAAGAGGGGTCTCGGAAGAAGTCTCCGAGGGAATAGGAGAAGCCTCCCGTCGGACAGGTGCCGGCCGTGGTCTCCTCGCCCTAGCCTGAGGCGCCCCGCAAGCAACCATCCTCCGTATGAACCTCTTGGCTCCGATCACTTGCTTCGTCAGTGTCTCGACGACCACCTCCGAAAACTGCACAAAAGCAAAAGCGTCAAAAAAAAAAAAAGAGAAGTGATGCTAGAGATGGTGAAACAAAAGAAAGAAAGAAGGGGAAAAGGTGAAGCCATACCTTCATACCCGGACGAGGCCGGAAAGCTCGTGGAAGTCGCTCGGGCTGAGGGATCTGCACCCTCAATCGGACCCCATCCTGGATGTAGGAAAAATCCGTCCGAGGAACGGGATCCCAAGCCCCTCCCTCTCCAAAACCTGAGGCATCCTCAGCCTCCTCAAGACGAACGTCGCATATGGCTCGATCGCCACGAAGTCCGAGAAATGCTGACCTGCTCGGTAATCATCCCAGGTCACGGACCGATCGCTCGGGTGCATCATATCGGCGGGAGGCTCCACCGGTGTCCTCAAAGGCGAGTTCACGCCATGCTGGCGCGTCACCCTCTCTCCCAGATAGTAGGCGTCGCAAGTCAGGCCCCTCAAAATCCCCTCCGCCGCTTGCCTTTGTCCGGATCTCGGCGCCACTTCGGTGCGCTACCTCGAAGCGATCCCAGGGGAAGAATATCATCCCCTCATCTGTCTCAGCCTCCGTCAAAGGAAGGCAATCCGCGTACCTGAGAGTCGTACGCCCCCTGGAGCTTATCTTCTCCCGGGCTTGCTTGGACCAAGACTGCATGGCCGGATACGCCCCGACGTACGCCTCAGGCTGCCTCCACGCCGTGACGTGGAAAAACTCCAACGCCCATACCTGCGAAAGGTAAAAATCGAATCAATCCAGTTGCAAAAAAAAAAGAAGTGCGTGCTCAAAGGAAAAAGGAAAGCAAAAAGAGAGCTTATACCTCCAGAGCGAACTCAAAGCAGTACAGGGAGCTCACAGCCTTCCGGCTGTATCTATCAAGAGCGAAGTACAGCTCAGCCAGCCCGGCCTCCCCCCAGGAAACATCTCCAACCGTCTCCATGTCCTCCAAGGACCTCAGCAAGGCAAAGACCGCCGTCCCCTCAGCATGACCAAAGAGCGTGCTCGAGAAAGTAAACCACAGGAAGGACCTAGCAATCTGCTCGGCGCTAAACCTATCCTCCCGGCCTCGTAACTCGCGATGGTCTCCACGATCTTGCCGAAGACCACGGCATACTCCATCCCCATCCCCTTTTTGGGAATAGGGGAAAATCCAAGAAGAGCCCAGTCCGCGTCACCGTAGCCATCTCTCCACTCAATCTTTGCGTCCATTGAAGGACGGACCCGTGATCGCAGCATAGTCGAAGGCGTAACGGTCGCCTCGCCCCGGAAGAAGTGGAAGGTGTGGGTCGCGTCCCACCAGTCTTTGCGCGAGCGAACATCAAGCCCTTGCACTTAGGAAACTTGACCAGTCCCCTCAAGCACTCGACGAACTCCCGAGCCCCGTCTCGACAACGATCGTCTCGGACTCGGCAAAGCTCCTCGGCCCGCATCCGGAAGCCGATCCCACAAGTCAATCACGAGACTCCACCGATCCTCGAGTCTTCATCTTGTTCGAGTTGCTCCGTCACAAAACGGTTTCCGCCCGTAAAAAAAAAAAAAAAGAGAAAATGTCAAAAGATTGCATTTGCATTTACATTAAAAAAAAAAAAAATTTCGATAAAGATAACAAAGATACAATGAGCATAGCCCCATTTTTCTCGCATGAAATAAAACAATTTTCAGCAAGTCCCAATGCATTCATCAAAAAAGAAAAAAGGATGCATTCCTACGGAAGTAAAAACTCCGTCCCATTTTCATAAAATAACATGCATCATCTCAAAAAAAAATTTTGCATACATGCATATCATCCATCTTACATGCAACGGGAGGAAAAATCCGTCCCACTTTTCAAAAAAAAAAAATCCTAAACATACATACATCTCATATTGGCAAAATGCCCATTCTTTCCAAACAAAATGCATGCGTTGCATCATCATTCACCAATATCAAAATTCAATTTCAAAAAAAAAATCATCATCAAGAACATGCAATATTCAATTCCAAAAAAAAATAAATCACAATTCTTCGAATTTTCTCATGAAATTTTCGAATTTAAAAAAAAAAATGTGGCGAAAATGCCAATTCTTTTCCCAAGCAAAATGCACATTTTTGGGACACTCACAAATTCACTGCAACATTGCATATCATCAACATCAATATTCAATATTCAAAAAAAAAAATTTTCAAAAATCATCCAAAAATTTCAAACAAGAAATCGACAAGAGGATCAAGAGGATTCGAAATATACCGTTCGGAGATGCGGATCCGAAGCCCAATGTTGCCAAGCGTCGGGGTAATGCTCCTCCTCGACCGATTGCGAAAGATTGTAATGCCTCCTCATCCGGACGAGCTCCAATCGTCTCTCCGCCACCGGGCCACGTCCTTGGCCTTGAAAAGCACCTTCCCCGTGTTCCATTGCTCGAAAATCGAAGAAAATCGAAAGATTTCGAAGCTTTTTTGCCCAACAATGGCGGTTTTTCTGAGTTTTCTCTCTTCCTCTCTCGTAATTCTGTAAAAACAGATCGGGAAGGAGAAAGGGGCGGCCCTCATTTAAAAACCCCTGAACACGCTCCTATCCGCGCGGATAGGATTGTCAGGGTCAAAATGACCCTTTTGCCCCTTAAAATTCCAGGACTCTGCAATTCAGTCCCCAACTTGACAGAGTTAACCAAAGTTAACCAAAGTCAGCCCCTTGTCAAAAAAAATCCTTACCGGCAGTCAAACGTAAGACCGAGTGCCCCGAGAAAGATAACGGATCCCGTATCTTTCATCAAAATCATCTCCGGCAGTAAAACGTAAGATCGAGTGCCCCGAGAAAGATAACGAAATCTCGTATCTTTCATCAAAATCCTTACCGGCAGTCAAACGTAAGACCGATTTCCCCGAGAAAGATAACGAGATTCCGTATCTTTCATCAAAATCATCCAACGGCAGTCAAACGTAAGACCGAGTGCCCCGAGAAAGATAACAAGATCCCGTATCTTTCATCAAAATTACCCCCGGCAGTAAAACGTAAGACCGAGTAACCTGAGAAAGATAACGAGATCCCGTATCTTTCATCAAAATTATCCGGCGCCAAACGTAAGACCGAGTACCTGAGAAAGATAACGAGATCCCGTATCTTTCATCAAAATCATTCCCGGCAGTCAAACGTAAGACCGAGTAACCTGAGAAAGATAACGAGATCCCGTATCTTTCATCAAAATTATCCCCGGCAGTCAAACGTAAGACCGAGTACCTGAGAAAGATAACGAGATCCCGTATCTTTCATCAAAATCATTCCCGGCAGTCAAACGTAAGACCGAGTGCCCCGAGAAAGATAACGAGATCCCGTATCTTTCATCAAAATCATTCCCGGCAGTCAAACGTAAGACCGAGTAACCCGAGAAAGATAACGAGATCCCGTATCTTTCATCAAAATTACCCCCGGCAGTCAAACGTAAGACCGAGTACCTGAGAAAGATAACGAGATCCCGTATCTTTCATCAAAATCACCCCTATAGCCAAACGTAAGACCGAGTGACCCGAGAAAGATAACGAGATCCCGTATCTTTCATCAAAATTACCCCCGGCAGTCAAACGTAAGACCGAGTAACCTGAGAAAGATAACGAGATCCCGTATCTTTCATCAAAATTATCCCCTAGTCAAACGTAAGACCGAGTGACCCGAGAAAGATAACGAGATCCCGTATCTTTCATCAAAATCTTCCCTAAGCAAATAAACGTAAGACCGAGTGCTCCTGAGAAAGATAACGAGATCCCGTATCTTTCATCAAAATCTTCCCCTAGCCAAACGTAAGACCGAAGGCCTCCTGAGAAAGATAACGAGATCCCGTATCTTTCATCAAAATCTTCCCCAAGTCAAACGTAAGACCGAGTACCCGAGAAAGATAACGAGATCCCGTATCTTTCATCAAAATCATTCTAAGCCAAACGTAAGACCGAGTGCCCCGAGAAAGATAACAAGATCCCGTATCTTTCATCAAAATTACCCCTAAGCCAAACGTAAGACCGAGTGCCCCGAGAAAGATAACGAGATCCCGTATCTTTCATCAAAATCTTCCCTGCTAGCCAAACGTAAGACCGAGTGCCCCGAGAAAGGTAACAAGATCCCGTATCTTTCATCAAAATTACCCCCGGCAGTCAAACGTAAGACCGAGTGCCCCGAGAAAGATAACGAGATCCCGTATCTTTCATCAAAATCTCCCCCGGCAGTCAAACGTAAGACCGAGTGACCCGAGAAAGATAACGAGATCCCGTATCTTTCATCAAAATCATTCCCGGCAGTAAAACGTAAGACCGAGTACCCCGAGAAAGATAACGGATCCCGTATCTTTCATCAAAATCATCCCCGACAGTCAAACGTAAGACCGATTTCCCCGAGAAAGATAACGGATCCCGTATCTTTCATCAAAATCATCCCCGGCAGTCAAACGTAAGACCAATTCCCCAGACAAATACGTCTGATTTTCCCCAGCAAAGGCTAGCGAAATCCCCAGCAAAGTTAACGGAATCCCAAAAGCCAACGAAATCTCGAGTAAAGCTCGAACTACGAAAGGGCTTGATTCCCACTAGGGATACGTAGGTAGCCTATCATTAGGTCCAGCCCCTCGACCAAAACGGTCACCCTCTCCTTCGGCAGCAGACAAAGTCCACCGAAAGGCCATTTCAAATTAAGGTCCGAGGCGCCTAAAAAGCCATCATCATTAAGGTCCGAGGCGCCTAAAAAGCCATCATCATCAAGGTCCGAGGCGCCTAAAAAGCCATCTTCAAGGTTCGAGGCACCTAAAACGCCATCTCCAAGGTTCGAGGCACCTAAAACGCCATCTCCAAGGTCCGAGGCACCTAAAACGCCATCTCCAAGGTTTGAGGCACCTAAGACGCTATCACTAGAAAGCGATAAATCGCAATCATCCCCAGCAGAGACCGAAAATGATCATTCCTATCCCCAAATAGAGCGATAGCCATCGACCAAAAATGGTCATCTCTTATCCCCCAGAGTTTCTTTCCAAAGAACCGACTCGTAGAACTCGCTCATCAGGTTCGAGGCACCTAAAACGCCATCATCTCTGTGGTCAAAGACCCGAACTACGACTGGCTTGATTCCCATTCGGGATACGTAGGTAGCCTATCGCTAGGTTCAGCCACCCGATCACTCGATCATCCTGCCAAATATGGAGCCTTACTCTTATCGACGACCCCGCTTCCTTCGAAAGCGCCGTCGCCGAGGGGATACTGTAAGTGCTCCAATTTGAGCTTGTTAGAATTTTCGTTATAAAATTAACGAAAGTTATAACAATTACTAACATTCCTAACTATCCTAACTTTCCTAACAAAGTGAGGGTAAAATGGGCATTGTTATTTAAGGTTAAACCTTAAAAAGAATCTCAAAAAGAAAAACAAAAGAAGGAAACCAAATATAGCAATGCTGGAAACATAAACTGGCTGCCTAATTTGAATTTTGAAAAAGATTATTCTTCTTGTCCAAAGCTGAAGCTGCATTTAATGAACAGTGCACGCTGCCTGGACTTGTCCGCGCGGATGGGATTGTCATCTCAGGAGGGCTATAAATTGAGCCCTCCAGTCACAAAAATAGGAAGGAAGAACACAAATGCAACGAAGTTCTGGCGAAATATAGAGAGAAAACAGTGAGAATTCTCAAGAATTGTCACCTTTTTCTTTCCAATCTTTCCCAACTCATACTCATCCACTCACTCTCATATTAAAGCCCTAAACACTCATACATTCAAGCCAAACACTCAAGAACACAAGGAAGATTGGTAAACCCTCTTCTTCCTAACCCTAAATCTCATCCATGCATGCATCTTCAAACTACAAAATGTAGTTCTTTCATCTCCTTTCTCTAGATCTAAGAAGATCACCATGGAAGACCATCTCCATGGATGATCTTCTACAAAGATCAACATTATTTTCAAAGCTTTTCTTTCTTACTTGCAAAAATGCACTTTCAAAACCCTAAAAACCATTTTCAAGCACTAAATCTTGATTTCAAAGGGTAAAATCCCCCCCCCAAGCAAATGAAATGCTTAGTCCTAATGTACCCCAAGGATGGTTTGGTATAGTTGATTCACCACTAAAATGTCTAGTGATCACTAACCAAAACCTAGGGAAATGGGGACAAGCATGGATGCCAAACCCCCCTTAAAATCATATTTTCTTTCTTGAGAAGTTGCTGTCCAGTAGCAATTTTCTCAGATCTCAGTCCATGGTCTTAATTTTTGGACACAGATGAACTTGGAATTTGGTGTTGACTACAAAATACTTTTTGTAGCCAACATCCAGAGCTTTCCAGACATATTTTTACCTTATTTTTTGGGTGAATAAAACTCCTCTTTTCAATTTTTCTTTCAGAGGCTAGTTCATCAGCTTCTGGGAATCCAGATCTCATATCTGAGGTTTCCAGAAGGTTTTGACCCCTTAAATCTTCTCCAAAATGGAAATTTCTTTCACACAAAGTTTATTCAAGGAGTCTAGAGAAACTTTCATTCTCTGAGTTCATCCAGATTATGAAGTTTTAGGACCCTTGAATCCATTTCAAAATCAGGTGTCTGCTGCCATTTTCTTCTGGCAGAAGTGACTTCTCAACTTCAAAAGGTTTTTTGAGTACCAAATCTCAAACCAAAAATTCTCCAAAAAATCATGGGATCAGTTTAAAGTCTTAAAAAGACATCCCAATTTTTACTCTTCCCAGTTTCAACTTATTTTGGCCAAAACACACACACACACACACACACACACAAATGATTTTCAGCTTGGAAGACTCGTTTTTACGAGGCGCGTCGGGTGCACACTAACGTCCTTCCCGACGCGTAACATGACCTCCGAACCTAAATCTCTGATCTCGGGCTTTTTTCAAAGTTTTGCCCTTCAAAATTAAAATGGCGTGGCGACTCCGTTTTTTCCGGTTTTATTTGGTTTTTCAAAGAAACGCGAAAATCGAATTTTTCCCGCGAAAAAGGCAACACCATCGTTACAGGTATATAGGTGGAAACCACTTACCCTTCCTGTACACTCCCTGATGTGGGAGTTGGGATAATCGGTGGTTTAACAATCCCACGTACCAGTATCCCTTTTTGAAAAAAATAAAATAAAAAATAATATAAAAGAAAGCTTTTCCCTTTGAGTGGGTTAGACTCCCGTCGCTGATTTCATTAATCATGCTTGCTTTCTTTACCATGCATTGCATCATTTGCATCTTGGAATCTGTGCATACTTTGAACGGGAAACAACCCGAAAAATAGCAAAAGGAGTGGAACCTGGAAAATTGATCCATGCGATCAGACGGCTCAATCCTCCTTGGATTCGACCGGGCGACCTCGGTGGCGATTCCACCGGGAAAAATCGTGGTTAACTGGCGGTCCTAGCGGCTTGGGGCTACTCGGCTCCATGGCGGCGGGCTCCCAGAAAATTTACGTGCTTACGTGTTGCATTTTTCCCGTCCCGAAAATCATTCCTTTAAAACACATTTTGAAAATCTCTGTTTTAACTCAAAAAGGAACATTTTTAGGAGACCGCACACTACGCGCACCTGATATATCCTGTACACTTTGCATGCACATCCTTCAAACCCGAGGGTGGTTCCAGCTGCAGTCACGGACAGCCTTACGATGCTCCCGGGCGCGCACGGAATCATCCCAACCTCCCCATGGCAGCCAATGTCGACCAATGCACAGTCCGTGTCACACGTTTCAAAAAATCGTGACTTTTGGTTGGTTTTTGGTCTAGTCCGTATCATATAGCCCAGTTCCATACCCTCGTAAAAGTCAATCCTTAGTTCATAACGGAAGAGGAACTCTGCCAAAATTCCGACAAGGAAAAATTGGCGAGATCTCGACTCCGACATTGACTATTGACCTTGACCTGCACGGAATGCGTAAGAGTCGAGATCGAGTCTTTGCCAACAAATCAAAAAGATCTTTCGCTCAAGCGAAGCTCTGACAAAATTCCGACAAGGAAAAATTGGCAAGATCTTGACCCGGCATTGACTTCGATTCTAACTCACGCCCGGCGTATGCAACAAAGTTCAATGTGACACTGTGTCATCCGGCTTTTGCCGCCCGACCCATGCCTATAATCTTCTCGGACATTACCGAAAGTCAAAACGTCGTTCGCTCAAGCGAAATTCTGCCAAAATTCTATCAAGGCAGAAAGACGAGACTTTCCCGGTATTGCCTTGACTATAATCCGCATCGCTCGTGCGTTGAAAGTTCCTATGACCCGCTAGACCCGTTAGGAGCGTTCTTTACTCTCGGTCTGTGGGATCCGCGTGCCCTATAGGACCCTCGCCCGGGCCGCCCACCTGGGAGGTCGAAATGCAGGTGGAATACGAGGGGCTTATAGACGTAGTGACGGAACCCACTGATCCAGGATCTAGAGTAGTTGCGAAAAAGAAGGGCAAACCCCCCTTTTCCAACCAAATATGAATAAATAAAAGACATGATTTTAAGTAAACTTGAACAATTAATGTAATCATAATTGCATTTTCTTATCTCTGATATCCCTAATCGAGACCTCCTCGGTCCGATTTCTGATTTTCCTGTCCCGACCTTTCACGGTCAAACCCCTAATCGAGACCTCCTCGGTTCGATTTTCAATTTTCCTATCTCGACCTTTCATGGTCAAACCCTTAATCGAGACCTCCTCGGTCCGATTTTCGATTTTCCTATCTCGACCTTTCATGGTCAAACCCCTAATCGAGACCTCCTCGGTCCAATTTCCGATTTCCCTGTCTCGACCTTTCATGGTCAAACCCTTAATCGAGACCTCCTCGGTCCTATTTTCGATTTTCCTATCCCGACCTTTCATGGTCAAATCCCTAATCGAGACCTCCTTGGTCCGATCTTCAATTTCCAATCTTGACCTTTCAAGGTCTCATCTTTTCCGGTCAATTAGGATTAGGAGAAAACTTGTTTTGAGTAAAAACTTAAGCGATAAGTGCATGTTACTTGAGCCTTTAGCCTAAACACTTACCTCCGAGTCTAAATCTTACCTACCTTACCTATCCCCGAGTCTAAACCTTGCCTATCCCTTTCCCGCAGCGAGAAAGAAGTGTGCGAGAATACTGGGTTAGCAGCTTTTCAGTGCAGAAAACCTTAGGCAGAATCGTCAAAGAGTCAGAATGACAGATTTGACAGGAAACAGTGAGGGTGCAGGAAATCAGATGGTTAGGAAGGAAGAATTAATCCTGGCTTTGGAAAGCGCCCATAAGGTTCATAAGGAACAGCAAGCCATGCTTATCGACGCACTCCGTCGTCATGGAATTCAGGTAACAGTTGAGTCGAACGGTTCTCTGGTAGTGGTCGAAGATGAGACTTCAGAAACAGTGATTTCAGTCCCTTCATCCTATAACCAAGACCTTCCATCCTACAGCCAATACCTTCCCCCATCCACATGCAATCCCTTGCCAAGGACCACTCCTCCTCCTCAGTCTTTTCCAACATCCCAGCTCATCAGGGCCCCATCGCTCTCAGCTCCTCAGAACGGATTGGGCTTCACCCCACCTGTTCCTCGGGCCCAGCAATACTCGCGCTTACGCTCCGGCTTCGCATAATCAATTTGAGTTGTGTGGCTATGTTCTGAAGCCCCTACACCCACCTGAGTGCGATCATGAGTTGCCAAAGGATGATTCAAGTTTCCAGTTGTCACCTACCGGACTTAATGAATTCAGCCATCAGTTTACTACTGTGTTTCCCTCTGCCGATAAAAGTACTGTTGCGATTTCCAATAACTCGAGAGTCCCCGTTGACCCCCATGTGGCAATATTGATGGAACAAGTGAAACAAATGCAAGAGAAGTTTGACTTCATGATGAGTATCAATACTCCCTTGACCCCAGACGTCGAACCAGGCAAGGAAATGACTCCACCAAGCATAACCCAATGCCACTCAAAGCACCAAACAAAGAACCGTACCCATGTCAAGACCAGGTTCCTCACAAAGGAAAGAGTGTCGTAGCTTCCTTCAGCCAAATCCAACAATGGAACCAATTGGACAATGGGAATCTGAGTTTTGAGAACAACAATGTCTCCCGAAAACCCCGCTCCCTTCATTTTGACAACATGGAGATGCCTTTAAGCAAGATTCTGGAAGAGCTGATGAAAGAAAAGCTGATAAAGCCACTGGAGAATTGGAAACCCAAGAACCCCAACTTTCGGGTGGATGAGTCTAAGCATTGTCTTTTCCATCAATACCCTGGGCACGACACTGATGATTGCACCTATTTGAGGCATGAGATCCAGAAATTGATAGAAAATGGGAAGCTCGAGAACCTCCATGGGCCAAAAACAGAAAGTTATGGTAAGAGGTCAATTCAGGAAGTGCAAGGTCAGAAACGTCAGCCTGATGATTTTGGGATGCCCATGAGCAAAGTTTTCGATGATTAGGTGAAACGAGGTCTTCTCACACCTCTCGAGAATTATAAGCCAAGAAACCCCAGTAGAGTTGACAGGACCAAGTTCTGCGAGTACCACAAGCATTTTGGTCATGTGACAGACAAGTGTGTGGATCTGAAGAAAGAAATTCAGTGGCTGATCTACGAAGGAAAGCTCAAGTTACCCGGGCACCCAACCCGCGAAGAGTAGCTAGACTAGGGTCTACTTATCCTTAAGTAAGATTAAAAAAAAGAGAGAAAAATAGTCTCTCAGTCAACCTTCGTAGGTTCTAGTACCTTTCTTTTTCAATCAAGTCCTCTACGGACATTGTATTTAATCTTCAATTTTCTATAAAAGAGTCTTCTTCTTTTCTTACTAGACTTAAGACATTATTTGCACACCTACATTACATTTAATGAAATGGTTTTATTTCATATGATCACTTGCATTGCTCAACAAATAATCTCTCGAAATAATTCACGTTCCGATTAATCAGTGTGAGAAAGTCAACTAATGCCTTCCCCATACACTTTCCTTACCTCACAAAAAGCCTTCACTAAACCATACACTTTCCCAATCATGTCCCCACCTTCATCTTGACCAAGTCAACGACGACGGCAACATCAAGGGACAACAAGAGGTCACTCAGCTTCGAAATATTGACCCCGTGTCGACAACAACCTAGGAGCCTGCCTTCAAGGATGTCAAGAAAAATTCAAACAGGGGCTCACCTTGGCCCTCAAATGCTTCAGAAAAAAATGCAGTGCAAAAAGAGTAATGCCCAGCTAGGCTGAAGATCCCAAAGGGCAGTCTAGTCAAAAAACAGGGTTGCACATAAAAAAAAAAAGGAAAAGAAGTGCAAAAAGAGTAATACCCAGCTAGGCTGAAAATCCCAAAAAAAGGGCAGTCTAGGCAAAAAACAGGGTTGCACATAAAAAAATAAAAAAAATGAGGCCAAGGACCTAACACCGCCAATCAAAAGACGGACATGCAAAATCAAAGCTCAGAGAATGAAAGTTGTCGATAACAATGGGGCGGTCGAAGCAAAGCCAGAAAATTTTCATAAGCCTGTAGGCACTTGTAAATTCTTCTTCCCCAATGAAAGAGGAAGCAATCAGAAGCAGCCGTCCAAGAATGACTTGGTCAAGGAATCATCCCGAGGCCCAAGCCTCACCATCCAATCTTTTCATCCGAGCCTTTTAACTAAAGGAACCACAAATCCCATTTCCCAAAGCTGGAAACACGGGGCCGGCCAAGGCCGAACTACGGCGACCGAGCTCCTCACAATGAGGGGAACGTAGGCAACCAAAGAATGGTCCGGGCCATAAACATATCCAAATTCCCGAAAACCCGGTCTCATCAAATGACCTCTCCCATAGACACGCCGATTCCCGTAAAACCCGGTCTCATTAACGACCTCCCTATACACAAACCTTTCTTTCACACCACCAACTTTGATCCGCGACATTGGTTGACTTTCTCCTCATGATTAATAGGAATGTCTCTTCATATCGAGATTAGTGGTTGAATAACCCGAGCATTAATAAAGGGTTTTAAGCAATTTTGTAATCATTGTAAATAAAACAAGTTTTCAGATGTCTTGACAAGTCTTCTCTTTCTACATCTTAGGAAAGATAGTGCTAAACACTCGATTTTCTACGTCGGCGGGGGCTTCCATACACTTTTACAAAACCTTCTACGCTTATACTCTCTCAAAAGAGTCAAACCCAAAGCGAGTTTTTGTGCCTACGTCGAATAAGGCCATCAAAATAACACAAGATCGGGATCTATTCCCACCTTTCGAAAAATATGCCCCTGCATGTATTTCTGAGAATCTTTCCTTTCACATCTTCTTAAGGTTGATCGAGCGACTAAAGGAAATAAGAAAGTAAGTACGAAAGGATAGGTCTTTCCTCTTCTCGCTACAATTCGCATTAGGGTTGCCTTGAAACTCTTCAAGTCGGGGCTTTGCCAAGCCATTTCTTTAGACCGGGGCTTCTTTAGTCATTTTTGGGATTCACATCGGGTTTTCACTAGGTCCCTAGATGGATTCGCTTTGGTCGATCAACCTCGTGGTCACTTCCAGCACTCAATCATATTGGGATTTTTGCTAGGTCGTCGATTGGGGCTCTACCAAGTCACTTCTTCGAAAACCTAAGACTTCGCCGCTCGCTCGCTCATCCAACCGGGGCTTTGCCAATGAAAGGATCTTTCCTTGCTTTAATAAGGCATGGGGCTTTGCAGAAAGTTTTCTTCTTAGGCCGGGGCTCCGATGAGTTGCATCCATTCCTCAATGAGAGGTTTGGTCACTATGACATCTGCTTTAGTCTTTGGTTATAAAAGCCTGTCGACATCAGCTTCAAATGCCAGAGTGTGAGAAAGGAACATTCATCGAGACCCGAGTTTTAAAACCCAGTCTCAGCTCAAGAGGGAATTCTAGTCCACGCTGACAAAATCTCAGCAACAGCAGCAGTTCAGTCCGCACCCAAGGGATACAACCCCACCTGCTTGAAACCTGTCTTAAACACATTCTATATGTACATCCAGACCCAGTCTCTACCATTGTTTCCAAGAAGAAACCACCCCTAGGCTCAAGTAACGTGCCAATTGTTAATAATACATTTTCTCCTAAAAGTGCCTTCATTATAACGAGATAACGCCAGGCGACAGTTTCCTAATTGTCAAAAATCCAACTTAAGATACCTCTATCACGAATAGTGAAGTATGCTTAAGTTCTTCTAGCTTTAGCTCCCTCTATCTCTGTCAAAAAGAGATAGCGCCGCAAGCTTTAGTCTTCGTTATTTCCGTCATAAAGAAATAACGTCATCTAGCTTTAGCTCCCTCTATCTCTGTCAAAAAGAGATAACGCCGCAAGCTTTAGTCTTCGTTATTTCCGTCATAAAGAAATAACGTCATCCAGCTTTAGCTCCCTCTATCTCTGTCAAAAAAGAGATAGCGCCGTAAGCTTTAGCTTCCGTTAGAATGAAATAATGTCAGGTGACGACCTCCATTAATTGTCAAAACTCTCAAGGATCCTAGACATCGCTCCTAACTGTCTAGATGATGTTTGAACTACGATCAAGGCTTGATTCCTCCGGGATACGTAGGTAGCCTTTCATAAAAAGGTTCAGCCATCCGACCACATTGGTCACCTTTTTCTTTCCCCATTCCTCAATGGTGCGTAAGCTTTTCATAAATGTCCAATTTTATGACCACATTGGTCACACCCCTTTTTGATTTGGCACATTCTTATGAAGGATTGGTTGTTTGACTTCCTAGGTCACCCCGTTTCCATCCTTATAGGAAGGGACCAAATATCTCTTTGCCATTGTCCCAAGGAGGCCAAGTAGGTGACCTCTTTTGGTCACCCAATTCCAACCTGTGTCTGCAATTCCATTCCAGTTTCAAGGGCAATGAAAAGCACAGTTCAGGCTTAATGAGTCGTGCGACATAACAAGCCATGTCGTGCGACATAACAAGCCCCATCAGACATTAGACATCAGCAATGTGTTGCTTTCCCCAGGGCAATCCCCGACATGACAAGAGCTGAAAATACCATTCATACACTTCTCAAATGCATAGGGGAAGGTTCCTGTACCCCATGTACACCCATTGCATTCATATTCAAACCAAAAATTCATTCAAGCCATTCAGTTCAAGCTAGTTACCCTACCATCATTTCATAAATGCATGCGACAAAAGGGATAGCAATGTACATTCAAACCAAAATAGACCAAGTCTAAGAAATGTGCATAAGCAAAAAATAACAAGATGTGTTTTCCCTAAAAGGGTACAATAACCAAAAAGTCAAAAAAATCTAAGGGGAGAGGGGGCTACTCCGAGTCATCTCCATCATCCTCTCCATCATCATCCTCTCCATCATCTCCATCCTCGTCGTCATCCTCAGCCTCCTCTGGCTCATCGTCAGGATCGTCCGAAGGTGCCTCGTAAGCTATGGTCCCCGTGCGGTAATAGTCGTCAAGCTCAGTGATAACAGTGGAGTCAAGCTCATAGTCAGTGTCCGTCTCAGCTCCACCATCCTCATCCTCATCATCCTCATCATCCTCATCATCATCCTCATCATCATCAATCTCAATGGGTCTGTGAAGAGGCACATTTGGCCTCTTCGTCCGAGGCGTCGGTCCACTAATGCCTCCGCTGGTGCCTGCGTCATCAGAACGGCTTTTCTTCCTTCTCGACTAGCCAGGTGGAGAGATATCGATCGAACCCTGTGATCGGCACTGATTCTTCCAAAAGCTAATACCTTTCTGGAGCTTGCTAATCATGCCCACTTGATCTTAGGTATAAGCCACAGTCAAGTGCTCGTAAGCTTTGGCCGATACATTACAAGCGGACATAATAAGTGTCAAAATGCAGTTCTTGATAACAGGAAGAGATGCAATCAATCCAAAAGACGTAAGGAGTAATACTTACAGATCTAGAACCTCGCGGGATAAGTATGAGTCTGTGACATATCAATATGGGCTCGCCTCATGCGACCGCCGCCACGATAATCAATGAAAGTCGGGGCAAGGAGGTCTAGCTACGTAGCCGGTCGAGGGTCCCGCACTCGAGCACCATAACCAACCCCGTGTGGGGACCGAAGATGCCTCGGCCACGCAAAAAGTATAGTCCCCCTCCCGTGTGTAGAGATGTCTTTGCCAAGCCTACAATCGTAGCATCTACATTCGCCAACCGGCGAGGCAGCCACATCCTAGCCGGTGGATCATCGGGGATCGGCATGCCTATTCGGCCCATGCTTTGTCTATACACCCTCTCTCCTAAATACAAGGCGTCTCCGGATAAACCCACCAGCGGCTTGCGACACTGCATCAAGTGCGCGGCGTGATCCAAATCAGGTCATCGTAACGGCCGATCCGGGGAACATGCTCGGCCTGCGTGGAATCCCTCTCAAGCACCTCAGCGTGTCATGATACGAGGCCGTAATCCTGCACCTCGAACCCTCTGGTGTCCTAGTCTGTTTCCTGGCATTCTTCGTCCACCGTCGGAGAACAGGAAAAGTGGTAGCAGGAAATTCATCCTTGATCTGCCACTCATAACCATGACCTAAAATACTCGAAAGCCCGGGCACGAAAAGAAGAAGAAGAAGTCAAAATAAGGAAAAAGGATAGAATGAAATGTGCAAAAGAAAAGAGGTCAAGATGAGAGAAGACCGCAAAAGCCAGATGACAGCAAGTAAAGTACTTCGCCTTCCCCTCTCGCCGACGTCATCTAGTGGCCAAATACATCTCGGCCTAAACCGGCCTCACCCAGGGATAGATTCCCCACGGTGTCCCAGGCTCTCAAAAGCTCCAACGGTGAAGTCGAGGCGGTAGATGCGCTGTTAATAAACGGCATGTCGGAGAAGCCCACCCATACAAAAGCCCTCGCTAATCTCTCGGCTCTCGCCCGGCTCTCAGCGGGTCATCAACAACAATGTAGTCCTGTGTTTGCTCCCAACCAAGCCATGTAGCACCCCCAACTCATATCCATTCCCTTTCTTGATCAGGGAACGAAACCAAGTAAGCCCATAAAATCGGCATCAGCTGATAAGTGGGGCTCAAACTCCTGTGCGAGGCTCCTCTATGTAGAGCGGCTCATCCGTAAAGAAACGATCTGTGATGACACATGCAAAGTCAGCCGGAGCGACCGGCTGCGTCTCATCCCAAGAGAAGTGAAACGAGTGAGTGGTCTCCCACCAAAACTCTCTGAATGCCCTCACCAGATCCACACTCCTCTGAGTGCCTCCGATGGCCTTCGCCATCTCAAATAATTGCCCTAGCCCAGCAGCGTAAATCAGGCCCTTAGGCGAGTCCATCTGCTCCTGGCTACCCGACAAGCTATCCCATAGCCTGCCAATCACCTCAGGGGAGCCACGGGTGCGCAATCCCTGCAAGAAAACATGGCACAAATATTAATATTTCGTGCTATTTCTTGAAATCGTCTCAAATGAAAAATAGGTCAAAACCTATCATCAAAGAGCATGCATTCTAGTATCACATTTCCTAGGTCAATCTATGTTCACATGCCAGTTCATGTCAATTCATAGCACAGTCTGAAAAAAATCTAGTCCAAATCAATTTCACCCAAATCAAAATTTTTCAAAAAAAAAAAAAAAAAAAAAAAAAACCACTAGGTTGCTTACCACATCCTTCTTCTGACATCCGAAGTATGCTCATCGAGCTGTGGGTAGAAATCTCCTCTTGGTGCTTCCGGAAGAAATGGCCTTTGATTCCTTTGCACCCCCTTCCTTCGAGTAGCTAATTCGGCGTGTTGAGGAGCCCTTTTGGTCGGATAGAGCCTAGGAGGCATTTTTCAAGTTGAATCGAACTAAAAAAGTTGTCTGATTTCTCTAGATCCCTCTCAAATCGCCCTCTGATGTTGCTCTCTCTCTTCTCGCCGTCGCCTCCCTCTCAATTTCAAGTTTAATTGATTTTCAAAATGGCGGCTGTGCGATTTTTAATAAATCTGTCCACAGGGCCTATTATGTCGTGCGACATACTAAGCCCCTGTGGCTGATTTTTACAATTTTGCCCCTGAAGGCTCCATTTTACAATTTTGTCCCCCGTATGCCTCTTTTACCCTTTATGCCCCTGGCACTTCTAATCATTTTCAATCAAATTTTCCCTCCGGCTGCCCCGAGGCTTATTTTACAAATTTACCCCTCGTGGCTCGTTTTATTTGCCTTTGGCATTTTAATTCTATTTACAAAAAATTATCGGGATAGGTCCCGTTTCTTTATAAAATTATCGAATTTCACATCCCACTTTCTTAACAAAAATTATTGAGTCCTTCCTACTTCTCTGCCAAAATCCGACCTTTTCGCGATCTCCGTTATTGCCGGATGGGATAACGATTCCTCAGGAAATTCTCCGTTATTGCCAAATGGGATAACGTTTCCTCAGGAAATCATCCGTTATCGCCAAATGGGATAACGTTTCCTCCGGGAAATCCTACGTTATTGCCAGATGGGATAACGATTCCTCCGGGAAATTCTCCGTTATTGCCAAATGGGATAACGTTTCCTCCGGGAAATCCTCCGTTATCGCCAAATGGGATAACGTTTCCTCCGGGAAATCCTCCGTTATCGCCAGATGGGATAACGATTCCTCCGAAAAATTCTCCGTTATTGCCAAATGGGATAACGTTTCCTCCGGAAAATCCTCCGTTATCGCCAAATGGAATAACGTTTCCTCCGGGAAATCCTACGTTATCGCCAAATGGGATAACGTTTCTTCCAGAAAATCCTCCGTTATCGCCAAATGGAATAACGTTTCCTCCGGGAAATCCTACGTTATCGCCAAATGGGATAACGTTTCTTCCAGGAAATCCTCCGTTATCACCAATTGGGATAACGTTTCCTCCGGAAAATCCCCCGTTATTGTCAAATGGGATAATGTTTCTCGTTAAAAATTTCAGTTATGGCCGGAAGGCAATAACATTTCGCTTTATTTTGATCTCCGTTATTTCCGAATGACGGAATAATATTTCGACCTTTTTTTCGCTTTATTTTGATCTCCGTTATTTCCGAATGACGGAATAATATTTCGACCTTTTTTCGCTTTATTTTGATCTCCGTTATTTCCGAATGACGGAATAATATTTTGACCTTTTTTCGCTTTATTTCGATCTCCGTTATTTCCGAATGACGGAATAACATTTCGACCTTTTTTCGCTTTATTTCGATCTCCGTTATTCCAAGGTGAAGGAATAACATTTCGACTCAATAAAAGCTCGAACTACAACACGGCTTGATTCCCAGGGATACGTAGGTAGCCTCACGTAGAGTTCAGCCAATTTGTCACATATGACGCCGCTTTTCCCGGTGGATTCGAACTACGATCAAGGCTTGATTCCTCCGGGATACGTAGGTAGCCTTTCATGAAAGGTTCGGCCACTCGACCAACTTGGTCACCCAATCCGTCTCGGCATTCGCCGAGATTGGATCATTTTCTATCGACAACCCCACTCGCCTTGCAAGCGGCGTTGCCGAGGGCTTCGTAAGTACCCAAATCCGCTCATGCCTTCCTGGTTAATTTTCCCGGCAATTCCGGTAATTTTTCCGGTAATTCCCCGGACCTTCCTAGTGTTAGGAATAATGTCTGGAAGCATGTCCCAAATTAAAATTAAGGGCTGAAGGAGCCTTCCTAATTAAGAAAACACGTTTTTCTTAATTAGGAAGAAAGGTTCTAGAATAATGCCACCTTGCATGGTTCTAGAATGCCGAGTCATTGTGGATAAGCCCGCACTGTTTGCATTAGCCCAAGGTCTGCGGCCGCACGGCTTCATTAGCCTTATCCAGGCTATAAATAGAGCCCTCCTCTACCCATTACAACAACAACAACAATACACACAATCCATAGCAATACACTCGAGTCACTCCCAAGACGTGAAGAATATTGGTGAAGGCTCAAGAAGGTGAAGAAGAAGGCCAAGAAGCTCCCTCCCTCCTCCTTGAAGATCCAAGACCAATCGCTCCTCCTAGCTCCAACCAAAGAAGCAAAGGAAGCAATTGGTAACCTCGCACGCCCTAACCTTGCTTTTAATTGATATACTTGCTCATTGCATTCATATATCTTGCTTGGGACTTGGCATTCATAGTTAAAGATCACATCTTTATCACCCTTTCTCCTATGTGCATGCATTAAGACCTCATTTGTCATAAAAATGTAGTCTTTTTTCATAAAGGTGCATCCTTTGCACCTTAAACCCCATTTTCAAATAAAATGTCATTTTTATGCATCATTTGCATATAAAAATCCAATCTTTTCAATAAAAATGCATCCTTTGCATTCAAAACCCCTTGCCCAAGCATCATTTGCTTTAAAGACCATGTCTTTACCATAAACTAGCATCATATGCTTTTCAAAATGCAATCTTTATGCATCATTTGCATAATGAATGCCAATTTCTTCAACAAAAATGCATCATTTTCATAAAAATCAAATCTTTATGCATCATTTGCAATAAAGATTATTTCTTTAAGCTAAGTGCATCATTTGCAACCCAAAGATGTCATCTTTTCATTAAAGTGTCATTTTTCATCATGCATTTCCCTATCCCCTGTCCTTGGAACGGACCGGTGTAAAAGATCCTATCTTTACATCGTTCCCTCCATTAAAGGTTCACGATTTCTTTAGAAAGGGACACCTTGAACCCTATATCTCCAATTATCGCTTAAGAAAGAGTATGAAGCCTCTATACGAGCTCGACCGTCTTAAAGCGTAGGATTGATGGGCTAAGGACTCTCCTTTTCTAAAGAACCTCATCTTTGACCAAAAGAGAGTCATTCCCTCGATCACGCAAGTCCCGAGGGTCCCGAGGTTTAAAATGCGATCACAAGTCATAAGATGAGGACGGGATCATAATCCCAAATACATAAAATTCCAAGGAATCCCGAGCGACAACCAACAAATGATTTGTACGTCCGGAAGAAGACTTGGGACATTCCCCCCTTTATTTTCAAACACATGCACACAAGAAAGCACGCAAGCAAGCACGATTAATGAAATCATGGGAGACTTGCTCCGGCAAGACACCTGGGTGAACGCCAAACGTTCTTCCCAAGGGGTAACTTAACCTCCGAACCCAAGTAAAAACCTTTTTTTCAAAGTTTTGAGGTAATCAAAATGGCGTGGCGACTCCGTTTTTCAAATAACTCGGATGTCTTCAAACTCGCGTGAATCCAACACAAAATTTGGGCACCACATTCACACTTGGGGAGTTGTTAAGGTTTACAGTGATCAGCAATCAGCTAAAGAATGCTATATGACATCCATGAAGGCGTCAACATCTCCCAAGATGGCATAGCAATTACAGAGAAAAGCCCGTGAGGTTCTGGAGGCGAAGGAGCATGATGTGAAAGAAATATTCTTAGACCCCTCAAACCCAGATCTCAAGGTGCTAATTGGTCAAGACGTTCCAGCAGAGATCGAGGAAGATCTTGTCAATCTCTTGAAGATCAGGATTAAAAGCTTCGCCCGGAAGCATGAAGACATGACAGGCATCAGCAAAGATGTCATCACCCACAAACTCAACATTGACCCATCCTTCAAACCAATCCACCAAAAGAGACGGAAGTTCGCACAAGAAAGGAATCTAATCATTCAGGAAGAATTAGACAGATTGCTCAAGGCCAAGATGATCAGAGAAATCAAATACCCAAGATGGTTAGCAAATGTGGTGGTGGTAGAGAAGAAAAATGGCAAATGGAGAGTTTGTGTCGATTTCAGAGACTTAAACAAAGCATGTCCCAAGGACCCTTTCCCCTTATCACACATTGATACTTTGGTCGATGCCACTTCTGGGCATGAAGTGTTGACTTTCTTAGACGCATCTTAAAGATTTTAGCAGATCCAGATGGAGCCATCCGACCAAGAGGACACCGCCTTCATTATTCCCACAGGTATTTATTGTTATATTGCAATGCCTTTCAGACTAAGAAATGCAGGTGCCACATACCAGAGGCTGGTCAATATGATGTTCAAAGAGCAGATTGGAGACACCATGGAAGTGTACATCGACGATATGGTGATAAAGTTAAAGAAAACTGAAAATCATGTACGAGATCTTACTCAAGCCTTTGATATCCTGGACAAATTCAACATGAAGTTAAACCCAGTGAAGTGCAACTTTGGCATGAAGTCCGGTAAATTCTTGGGCTACATGGTGACGTAAAGAGGAATAGAAGAAAGCCCGGAGCAAATAAAAGCCATTATCAACCTATCATTGCCTAGATCCGTCAAAGATGTTCAAAGATTGATAGGGAAAGTGGCAGCATTGAATCGATTCATCTCAAAATCCTCAAACAGATGCAAGCCATTCTACTACATCCTAAAGAAAAATTCTAGATTTGAGTGGACTGAAAAGCACGAACAGGCCTTTCAAGATTTAAAGTTGTACCTGTCAACACCCCCTACTCTCAAAGCCTCAAGAAGGTGAGTCATTGTGTGTTTACTTAGCCGTCCCTGAAACTGCGATCAATGCCGTCTTGGTCCGTGAGCAAGATGGTGTCCAACAACCGATATATTATGTAACTAAAACACTGCTCGATGCGGAGACCAGGTATTCACACCTTGAAAAATTAATCTTAGCTTTAATTACTGCTTCAATCAAGTTAAGACATTATTTTGAAACTCATATCATTGTCATTCCTACTAATTATCCGATAAAAAGTGTAATGAGAAAGCCAAAAATGTCAGGAAGGATGGCCAAGTGGTACGTTCAACTTAGCACTTATGACATCAAGTATGAGCCCAGAACAGCAATAAAATTCCAAGCACTTGCAGAATTTGTGGCAGACTTTAGTCCTAGCATGCAACCGAAAGTAGAGCTAGAAGTCCAACAGCTCCAAGATGGAGACATCCTGTGCAAGTGGACTCTATTCACAGATGGTGCCTCAAATATGAGGGGCACGGGGCTAGGTGTTGTCTTAAAGTCACCACAAGGGGACATCATACCTCAGGCCATTAGTTGTGATTTTAAAGCTACAAATAATGAAGCAGAATACGAAGCCTTAATCGTGGGCCTCACCGTGGCTCTAGACATAAACATTAAAGCAATTCAGGTATATAGTGATTCATTGTTACTTGTCAATCATTTTAATGGTTCCTATGCAGCAAAAAATGCCAAGATGACAGCTTATTTGGGCATTGTGAAAATCTTGGCAAGCAAATTTCAAATCTTTTCCTTTGAACAAATACCCCGATAGGAAAACTCTCAAGCAGATGCATTGGCCAATCTTAGATCAGCTTTCAAAAGCTTATCTCAGACCAATATACCAATTATCCATGTCAACATCCCTGCCGTGGAAAGGTTAGAACTTTTTTGTACAGATGATGACATCTCAGATAATCAGATAATCAGATAGAGACATCTTGGATTGCACCAATAATTAAATATCTTCAAGATGGCACCATCCCTGATGATGAAAAGAATGCTAGAGCATTCAGGGTAAGAATTTCAAAATTTGTGTTAATAGATAATGTGATGTTTAAGAAATCTTTTGCATGCCCATATTTAAGATGTCTCGAAGCTGACAAAGCAATGGAAGTTCTAAAAAATTGCATGAAGGATTATGTGGTAATCATTCTGGGGGCAGAAGCTTACATACAAAATCTCTAAGAATAGGTTACTACTGGCCAACAATGCGTCAAGATGCTGCCATCTTTGCCAAGAAATGTGATTCCTGCCAGAGGCATAACGACATCTTGCACCAACCCGCGGAATTGCTTCATCCTATCCTCTCCCCTTGGCCATTTATGAGATGGCAAATGAATATAGTAGAAAAATTGCCTAAAGCACCTGGAGGAAAAGTTTTTTTGCTAGCAATGACAGATTATTTCTCGAAGTGGCTCGAAGCTGAATCCTATGTGCAAGTTCGTGATAAAGAAGTCATCTCCTTCATTAAGAAGAATATATTCAGCAGATTTGGCCTCCCATTTGAAATAATATGCGACAACGGTTCTCAGTTTATCAGCAAGAAGATGCAGGATTTTCTCACTAGGTGGGGAGTTAAATGGTAACATCATCACCAGTACATCCTCAAGCTAATAGGCAGGCAGAATCAAGTAACAATATTATCATCAACAACTTAAAGAAGAGGCTAGATCAAAAGAAAGGAAGATGGTCAGAAGAGCTTCCATTTGTCCTTTAGGCAGACAGAACGACACCAAAGAACGCAACAGGTCAGACCCCTTATTCCTTAGTATTTGGTGCAGAAGCGGTCATCCCTGTAGAAGTCGTCGTCCCTACTGCCAGATATAAGATGTTGACACCTGAGCATAATGATGCTAACCTGAGTCATGATCTAGATACCATTGACGAACTAAGAGATTTGGCCAAGATCAGGATAGCGGCATATCAACAGAAGATTGCTAAGTCCTATAACAAAAATGTCAGATTGCGGAAGTTCCAAGTTGGTGATCTAGTCCTACGCAAAGTGTTTCAAAATACAAGAGAGCCCAATGCTGGAAAGATGGTCCCCAAATGGGAGGGACCATACATGGTTGATGCTGAAGCAGGTAAAGGTTCGTATTGGCTATCAACCCTAGACGGAGCAAGGATCCCCCGAAGCTGGAATGCCATTCATCTTAAGTCCTATTTTATGTAAGTTTCAATAATTACATTCCAATGCAAATAAAACCAAGGTATGAATTTTACATTTTTATTTCCAATAAAAGTACTTTTCAAGATGTTAACATCATTTCAGGAAGCTAACATCTTAATCAGGTGCGGTCATTGTCTTTTTTAAATTATTTCCTCACTTCTTGTTTAGGTGAGATTTTTTGCGAAATTCTAGTACATTTTTATTTTTCTGTTATCAAAATAAAAATGGCATCAGAATAGATGTCAAAATCTTTCAGTATCTTATTATTTTGCAAAAGGTCGTCGATTCAAATAAATTCTCATGAAGACAACCGTTTGAGACTGGCCATCTCACCTCCGTTAAAGATACTTAATCCCTTCAAAGGTTTAAAGAAATTACTTTCTTTCATCTCAATAAGGTTTAAACACCTCGCCTAGAGCGCACAATGTCAACCTTGATTGAGGTGTGTGATGGGCCCGTATGTTTAATATATACGAATTACCCATCTCCACTCAGTCAATGTGTTTTGACCCTAAGAATTTTTTAATTTGGTTGTGGCATATTCATGTCACATAAGAACAAAAGGTTATTAACATTTACATGTCAATCAAAGTAATTGCAAGGATTTATACATCCATTTGGAAGTTGACAACGTCTCCGAAAAGGTTAGAATATCAACCTTCTATTTTCATTTTACAAAAGAGGTGATCCCTACCAAACAAAAGTTTTTTAAACCCAAGCAAAGCAAAGTTTTTACCCTAGAAACCTAAAAAGTGTTGAACCAACCCAACACTTGAAAAAAGCAAATTGTCTTTGGCCCTTATGGACCAATTACAAACCCAAATATTTAAAACATTGTCTTCGGGACGCAGCCCGTCATCAAACCAAAGCTTTTTAAAACAAAAGAACCATTTTTACCTTTATGGGGTGGCTACTACCGCAGGTGTTGTAGTACCTTCCTCCAAGATGTCATCATCCTTCACACAAGATGACACTTCTCCTACTTCATCTCCTTCACCATTCAGTGTCTTCAAGAGCAAGCGTTGATGCTCGACATCCCATCCTGTATGTCTTCCTTTCTGGAACTCTTCCATCATTTGGATTTTGATCTCTATCATGCTCTTGGCGGCTGAAGCTATCATGTTCTTCTTCACCTCCTCGATCTCCAGCAATTGGGTATCTTGAATTGAGGACATCACCTTCATCAAACTTTCAACCTCATTTTGTAAGTCCTCTACCCTCTTGGTCAAAACATCTTTCTGCTTCCTTGCTTGTAACACATCTAGGACCAGCTTCATGTTCCTTTCTTCAAGGTTGTACATTTTCATCTCTGCTGCATCAACACCCTGCAAAAACAAGTTTAATGGTCAATCTAGGGAATATATTCAAAATTCCTTTAAACTCTATTCTCGAAAATCAGAAACTTACCACTGACACCCTGGTGAGTGCTTCCTTAATGTCCGCTAGACCCATTTCTTCAACATTTATTATCTCCTTGGAACTGCTCTTCCTCTTCTTCACTCTCGCTCAAACAGATGGTGCCTCCATCTCCTTCTTGGGCATCACCAATTGTTGGTTAGCATGGGTCTGTCCTATAAAATCTTGCAGGTCCTTCAAAGAGAATGCAGCTGTGGACTTGGATACTGTCGAAAACAAAGAGTATAAGTTATGGGCAAGAGACAAGTCAGAATGCAAAAAGAATTTTTTGAAATGATCAAATAGATCCTTACCGGTGGACGTTCCTGTGGATGGCGGTATCTCGAGATCTTTTGAAACAACCCCTCCTTCGAATGACTTGAATGATCTTTCTTCTTCTGAAAATTTCGGCAACCTTTTCACTTTATCCTCAATTTCGGCAGAAGGAGGAAATAGCTTTGCCCAGTCAATGGCTGCAAAGACAACAAAGAAATTACAAATTCAAGTAAGTGCGGGAAAAAAGAAAAATAGAAGTTAAAAAAAAAGGATACCTTCCCTATTCCACCTGGTTGCCAAAGAATCTCCATCCTCCAAAGAATCCTTCTCAACAAAGAAGTATCTTGATTTCCAACCCCTATCATTTACCGTCACTTTTGAAAACAACGGTTTCATCCCAGACCTAGTTTTAAAAAGATACCTTGTCGAGCCAAAGGTTTGAAGCTCATACACAAAATCTACTTCTCTCAAACCTATGTTTAACCCGAACTCTCGATTTACCCTTAGAACGCAAGAAAAGATCCTCCAGATCATAGGCATTATTTGGACAAAAGCTAAGTTTGTTTTTCTGAAGAACTCAGTTACCAACAGAGCAAAGGGATAAGAGAGACCTAGGGCGAAAGGATAATCGTAAAAGCAAATCCAGTGAGGAGACACGAAATTGGCCTTGATAAAGACATCAAAAGGCCTAAAGACAGCGGAATCTGGAAAACATTTACGATCCTTGACGGAATCGATTTGCTTGTTAAAGATGCAAACCTCCTCGTCAGGTTTGGCTAACATGCCTTTACAAGAAAAATCCCCGTCCTTGCTCAAGCTCAAGGGATTTCTTGGCGCCGTGTTTTTTCTTGACTTGACCATGTTCGAAAAAGAAAGAAAAAGTGAAGAAATTTACCTTGAGATGCTTTCACCGCCGTGATGAAGAAAGCGAAAAAGCCTCAGTTAAAACCCTATATTCTCGTAAGTTACGCTAATTAAGGAGGATTAAAACTCTACAACTGCCACGTCTAATTAGATTAATTAACCGCCGAGCTTCTGGAAGGTTGTGGAAAAACCGTCTGTTAAAATTCATTTAAAAGACAATTTTTGGGGACAATTATTGTGGGTAAAAATTCAGGATTGCGACGTCTTGAAAAGTATTCAGCATGTCATCATCTTCGAACCAACAGTAAAGGTAAAATTACTTAGATAATTAAATCATTATTTAATTATTTTATTGTATCTCTAATACGGGAAAATAGAACGTGGGAAATATCTTTCATGGACTCACTTCAATGGTTAGAAGACCAAGTCAAGGATCAAGAGGATCATGCCGAGATTTTAGGATAGTTTGTTAGGTTTTGTTATCTTCAGTTATCTTGTTTTTATTTAAAGAGTTCATGGTCAGAACACCACACACACAGTTCACACATACATTCATGTACTCCGTCATAGCTCCAACATCTGTAACTCACTAAAGATCAATACTATCGTTTGGGACGAAGGTGCTCATAAACACCTTTCAAGGTTTTATGTCGGCGAGATAGTTGTCTCAAGGGCTTTCCTCGTTACATGATCATGTCATCTTCTTTTCATAGTTATACCAATTTTACTCCATTGTACCCTCCTAATCTCACATTTTAATCTTTAATTTGATCCATTGTTTTTTTCCCAAAACACTCATCAAATTCAAACGACTTTAAGAATTAATTAGATGAAACTCTGTACTTTAAGATGATATGTATAATAAATTTTAAAATGTACTATTGATTTTTTAATGATGCATAGTAAAAAGCTACTTTTAGACTTTTATGAATGATTAAATTCTCATAATTTATTTTGTTAAAAAATCAATTAAATTTATTAAGAAAATCAAAATATATGATTTTGGTAGACGAAAGGAGCACTATACTTTCACTCTTCTTTCTCCATTGTATCATTATTTGTTTCATCCTACCAAATATCCCATAGTTTATTCGGACAATAAAAAAACATTTAAATAATTCAAATTGTCAAATTAGTCCCTACATCAATGTTCTTATTTTAACTTGACTTGCGGTTAATAAATAAATAAATGTTGTAAATATAAAAATAAAGTAGAATAGAGAAAGTGGGTATAGTATTTTTGGTGTGAAAATAACAAATGGATCACCTTATACATTTTAACAATAAATCAAACTAAAAACATTAAACCCATAAATATTAAAAAGTAAAGTAAAAACTTTATATTGGAATATTGGGACGGAGGAAGTATAAGATTACTATTGTACACATAATATAAGTAGAAGAAGAAACGTACACGAAGCTCACATTTCGGCTACAATGACAGGGGATCTGTATGGCAGTATGGGGACAATTTATAGTCAATAAATACTCCCTCCGTCACGTTTCATGGTGCACACTTTTTTTCAAATTACGCAAATTAAAAAAATAGGTGGAAAGAAAAAATATTATGAATGTAATAGTGAATTAGGAGAGAGAATTAGTGAAGGAAATAGTAAATTTGAAAAGTGTTGTGAGTGTAATAGTGAATTAGGAGAGAGAATGAGTGAAGAAAATAGTAAATATTCTTTGTCAAAAAAGAAAAGTTGAAGCTTTTAACGAAATACCCATTTTGGCAAAAAATGAAGTTTGGACCGAGACAAAGGGAGTATTAAATTAATCCCATTTTCTAGTCTCCTTTTTTGTTTTTTACTCCCCACATGTTAATAATTTTTTAAAAAAAAAAAAAAATCCCACAGGTCAATAATTAAAAAATATTGTTTCAGTATTTTTAGATTGTTGGGATTAAAGAATACTTTCGATATACTCTCCTCCCCAGCAAAAGTGTCACCCTTTTAGGGCTGGCACGTAAATTAAGGAAAAAAGTGGAAAGAAAAAATGTTGTGAGTGTAATTTGAAAATAGGAGAGAGAATTAGTGAAGGAAATAGTGAATTTAAAAAGTGTTGTGAGTGTAATAGTGTTTTAGGAGAGAGAATGAGTGGAGGAAATAGTGAGTAGGTGTAATAGAATATTAATAAAACATTTCATTTTTAGGAAAGGTGACACTTCAAACGAAACGCTATTTTGGATGAAAAGTGACACTTTTACTGGGGCGAAGGGAGTAAGAGAAGTAAGAACACTTTCTCATTGAAAATATCACTATAATTATTACTGTTATCTTCTATAACATATTACTAATACAATCACCGGCTGACATCATTTTTGTACACTTTGCAACATTAAATTGAAAATTTTCCCTCCAAAATGAGATGATGACATCATAAATTAATTTTAATTAATAAATTTAATTACTCTTTCTTTTCTTAATTAAACTCATTTTATCTAGAAGTTGAAAACAATTAATGAAGTTGAAGAGTGAATATTGAAAGCAACACTAGAAATTTGAAAGAATTTTATTGAAAATAAAAACTGTAGTCAAGATGTAATTATGGGTCTTGGGGTTTAATTATTATATTATTTTTAGTTATTTATTTTTTCAAAAACAAATTAATAATACCCCTTTTATAAAGATTCTAAGATTTACCGTCGCTTCCTCGAAAGTCAAATATTCCTTATTTCTCATAATATAATATACTCCTATATTGCATAAAACTACTAAATTAAAAGTTATTTACATTAATTAATTAAAGTAAAGCTTCGGGAAAAAAAATTAACAGTCTTACAAAAAAAAAAAAAAAACTAAAAACTAAAATCGATACTACTATTATTGTCTTTCTTAGATGATGAAATTTGGAAATGAATTAACTGTAACCTACATTTTTCATATTATTGAATAATATTGGTAAATTACTTCCTCCGGTTCAAAATGGATGTCGTTTAATTTGAAAATTTAGACAATTTTTAAGAAATGCACTTAATACATTAACTTTACTAACTAAAATATCAAATATACTCCTATTAAATATTTCTCTCTCATACATTATCTCACACATAAAAGGTATAATTAATGGAATGTTACAAGTTTCAATAATGGGGCAAATTGAAGATTTAACCTAAAACAACATCTATTTTGAAACAAAGTTTAGGACACAAAACGACTTCTATTTTAGATTGGAGGAAGTAATTAAAGATTGTAAATAATATTTTATTCAATAATAAAATGAAAATATATTTAATAAATAATGAATTATTCAAGATGGCTGATATAGTAGTTTTATTGTTTTAAATGTTCATTATTAGATCTAAGTATTTTATTTTATTAAAAAAAAAAAAAGGAAAGACTAAGTAATTATAAAGAATATGAAAATATTATTATGATAGATATGTTCATGTCCCGAGCATATTTTCAAAGTGCTATATCTCTATTTATTTAAATTTTCTTATTTATTTCTGTTGTATTTCAAACTTCAAAAATAAAAATTCATTTTTGTATTGAGCGACATAGATTATTTTGGTACGTAATGACTAATGAACAATAGCATATTTTTTTTGGTACGTAATGACTAATAAAAAATCATTTTTTATTAAACTATTTAATTGTTCTAAGATTAATTTATTTTGAAGCAATTTATAATTCACAAACATAGGTAAGTTGGTTTCTTTAAAACCAGTTTCTCAATTATTAAGATGCTTCCTAATAATGAATTTTTTTTATTTAATTATGTCATTTAAATTGCTTAAATATTGATCAAAAAATAAAATGAGATGCTAATTAAGAAACTAGAAAATAATAAAGTGTAAAATAAATCGTGCATCGCACGGGGATTAATCTAGTTATTACTATAATATTGAATGGAGTATATGATAATGATAATGGAAATGTACAATTTATTAAAAATATAATATAATATCATTATATTATATTCAAGTATATATTGTAATATATAATTTAGGAAACACAATTCTTGTATTAGATTAGGAAACACAATCATTGTATTAGATTAGAAACCTTCTCCTTTTAGGAAATTACCTCCTCAATGTAATCCTATAAATACGTATCTCTAGCATCATAATCAATTGAGTCATTCAATTCAATTCCTCTCTTCCATGTTTTGATACATATTTATACGATTACAATGGGGAGGTAATCTCCTAGAAGGAAACTGGTTCTAATCTAATACATGATTGATCTCCTAGAAGAAGAAGGTTTCTAAGATTGTGTTTCCTAATCTAATACAAATATTGTGTTTTCTAATCTAATATATTACAATATATACTTGAATATAATATAATGATATTATATTCCTAATATATTAGGAATATAATATAGAGGCTTTGACCAATTAATCCCTCAACCAAATAAAAACGACCTCTAAGGACTAACATTATCAAAACTCGCCAAAAAGCCCCCGGATTTTTTCTGGACCAAATTGCCCCTCACACCTCTCTCACGCAAGCAGCAGACACCACAAAAATTTCTTAGTGCTAAGCGCAAGTAGTAACGTACGCTTTCTCTATTTTCTCTCTCTCTCTTCCTTTTTTTTTCTTTAAAATTTTTAAAATGCAATAACTCAAAATCTAAAAGTCGAAAAAATGATCCGAAACCACTGTTTTAATCGCATCGCCAAGACGAATCAAACAAGTTTACTCATCATATATTTCAAATTTTATAAATGAATTAAAGTTTTATTTCAACAAACGTGAAATAGATTTCACAGTTGTTCTATAAAAGAATGACATAAAACAGTGAAATCTATCACACAATTATGCACAATAACTTTGAAAATCAATACACAGTTATTTACATCAAACCCAACAACCATGAAACTTGTTCTACAGTTGTCCTAAATGAATGACATAAAAATAACTGTGAAATGGAATTCACAGTTATGCACAATAACTGTCAAAATGATTACACATTTATTTACATTAAACCCAATAACTGTGAAACTTGTTCTACAGTTGTCCTAAAGGAATGACACAAAAATAACACTCATAACTATAACTGAGAAATTGACCTCACAATTGTGCACAAACATAATTCTCAGCTTGGAAATTTGCAAATCATTACACAGTTATGCACAATAACTGTGAAAATCATTACACAGTTATTTACATCAAACCCAACAACCGTGAAACTTGTTCTACAGTTGTCCTAAAGTAATGACATAAAAATAACTGTGAAATGGAATTCACAGTTATGCACAATAACTATGAAAATCATTACACAGTTATTTACATCAAACCCAACAACCGTGAAACTTGTTCTACAGTTTTTCTAAAGGAATGACATAAAAATAACTGTGAAATATAAAAATAACTGTGAAATGAAATTCACAGTTATACACAATAACTGTGAAAATCATGACACAGTTATTTACATTAAACCCAACAACCGTGAAACTTGTTCTACAGTTGTCCTAAAGGAATGACACAAAAATAACACTCATAACTATAACTGAAAAATTGACCTCACAGTTGTGCACAAACAATCAACAACTAATAAATAACTGGTAAACCAAACATACTAAGTATCAAATTAACTGTGAAATTGACCTCACATTTCTCAGTTTAGAAAGGTCAAAAATCAAACCATTTCACATTCATAATAAATAACTGTGAAATTGACCTCATAGTTGTAGAAGTTCACTGTTTTATGTGATTGTTTGTGCACAACTGTGAGGTCAATTTCTCAGTTGTAGTTCGCCTATTAAAGGTCAATAACTGTCAAATCATTTCCAGTTATTGTGCACAACTGTGAGGTCAATTTCTCAGTTATGCACAATAAATTGGCATAACCATTATTAGCACCATTTTCATTATTCAATTCATAAGTTTTCAATGCTAGGGATTTTATCGAACAGTTGGAGTGCATTATTTTAGTTTGATCCCTCTTTTGATAGTTCCTAACACTACCTAAGATCATTGAAGGGAATTCCACACTAGTTTTATCCATATTGTTTTCCCTTTGATAAAAACTCGAAATCCTATCATCAGCTTCCAATTTTGTTCAGGAATTGGACCCGGAACCTATCTGAAGTGCTGATAAACGACTAAGAGTATTATCAGGAATTGGACCCCGGAACCTATCTGCAGGCAAACGGAGAGCTATGATTCTAGAATTATCGTGATTACAAGTTACTCCAACCCATCTAGTACAGGCAGAAGTTTTGTTATCCCAATTGAGGGGGCGGGAGTGGGAAACATTTTGAATGAAATCAAGTAATGCTTTCTTATCTTCAATGGGTTCTGTAGTTGCAATCGAGAAAATTGTTTCGAACAATAAAAACGCAAACAAAATGGACTCGGTGATCCTCATTTCTTCAATGGGATTTATTTCAAGAACCCTTGAATATCTACATGAATTTGCAAAAGTACAAAACAGAATACAGTTAATTAGTACATCTAAAACTCCATACATACTTAATTAACAGAGTTCCTTTAAACAGGCAGAATCATATTAATCAGGGAAACTAGGATTATAATATTGACCATTTTTGCTTGGCAAACGGGGGAAAGGGTAAGAAAATTGGAAGCTGTTTGATCAAATGTCTACGATTTTCCAAACGAAAAGCGAAGGAAATTTACAAAATTTTCTCGGGAAACAAAAGATTGTAAAGAGCATGAACAAATAAAGCATAGAACTCTAACTCATCTTTGTCTCTAGGCAGTTCAAGGAGGATTTGTGGACCAACTCCAATCAGAAAACAACCATCAGCGAAGGCCTCGTACTCCATCATCTTACACACGGAAGTATCAACCCGAGCAGCCGAAGGATAGACCGCTCTGATACCAACTGTAACAGGCTGGTCTCTAGAGCTCAGATCGCAAAACTCCATTTGGGAATTTAGGTTGAAATTGGAACGAACATACTACTTTCACCGTCTCTACTTTCTTCGGTGGAGGGAAATTGAACGATTGAAGGGAATTGGAGAAGAATGAGAGAATTGGATTGGGTTGAGTCTTGTTCGAGTTTGTGTCATCGTCTTTGCGGACAACGATTGCTGTGGTGGTTTCATTTTCGCCATGGCAGCGCATAGAGAGAGAAAGAGAATGAGGGAAGATTCGTCATTTAAATTGTTATAAGTAGGGATAGGGACTCTACGGTCGTTTTCATTTCAACTCTTGGATCCTAAGGTAAAATTTAAAATGTACTATTTTTATTGGTAAATTCCACTCTATCTCAAGGTTTTATTGGTAAAAATCCCTATAATATAATATCATTATATTATATTCAAGTATATATTGTAATATACTCCCTCCGTCCCATAACAAGCGACGCAGTTACTGTTCTGCACGGGAATTAAGAAAAAAGTGAGAAGGTTGATGTGTTGTGAGTGTAGATAGTTGAGTAGGAGAGAGAATGAGTGGAGAGAATAGTAAATTATAATGGTGTTGTGAGTATTATAATAATGTAGGAGAGAGAATGAGTGGAGGAAATAGTAAAGATTCTTTTCCATTTTAGGAAGTGTGACTTATCAGTGGGACGCCCAAAATGGCAAAGTGTGTCGCTTGTTATGGGACGGAGGGAGTATAATTTAGGAAACACAATTCTTGTATTAGATTAGGAAACACAATTTTTTATTAGATTAGAAACCTTCTCCTTCTAGGAAATTACCTCCTCATTGTAATCCTATAAATATGTATCTCTAGCATCATAATCAATTGAGTCTTTCAATACAATTCTTCTCTTTTATGTTTTGATTGACTTCGTCTAACCCTCATTATTCTAATATGGTATTAGATTAGGAACCACATTTCATAAAAAACGACGTACATGTCCGGGAACACATCCATCTTCAACCGCTTCATCAAACCCGGTTCATCTCATCACTCTCCAAGATTGGACTTATCCAAGGACCATCCATCTTGCGGGGCCATATTAGGAATATAATATAATATCATTATATTATATTTAAGTATATATTGTAATATATATAATTTAGGAAACACAATCCTTGTATTAGATTAGGAAACACAATCTTTGTATTAGATTAGAAACCTTCTCCTTCTAGAAAATTATCTCCTCATTGTAATCATATAAATATGTATTTCTAGCATTATAATTAATTGAGTCTTTCAATACAATTCTCCTCTTCCATTTTTTGATTGACTTCGTCTAACCCTCATTATTCTAATACAATTTTCAATAACAATAATAATGGTTTTTCAAAAGTAGCAATATATGAATAATTATTCTAATAATGAAACGTGATAAACAAAATATTCATTAAATACTCTCTATAAAAATAGTACTCCCTCCGTTCCTAAATGTTTGTTCCATTTGACTTTTTTGTTGAACTTTGACCATAAATTTATGAGAGATTAATCATGTTCATGAAATTCTAAAAGTTGTTGTTGATAATATGATTAATGGTGAATCAATAGAAATTTTTAGAATTTCATGAACATAATTAAATTGTCATATATTTGTGGTCAAAGTTCAACTAAAAAGTCAATGGGACAAACATTTAGGGACGGAGGAAGTATCATTTCTGTTTTGGTGATCAATTTAAAAGGACTTTGACCAACAATATCTAAATTGTAATAACCTTAATAAATTTCTAAAAATAGGTACTGATAGTATTAATAATGATACATTAAGTATAATTTTAAAAATTCTATTAGGATTATTAGTTTATTATATAGTGTTGATTATAGTTCAATTAAGTTGATTATTAAAAACAAATGAGACTATTTTTATTCATATTTTTTATTTTCAATTATAAATAAAAAATGGGTATTGATATTAATTCAAACTTCAAAACGGACTGTAAAATTAACCTGTAATTGATCAGATCAACTTGAATAGCGTAGGAGGATCGTATTTAGTTTGACAACTATAGAGAGTAACATACGCACGTATATATAGAAATATATAATAGTAGATTTGTCCCAAAATGAATAATTAAATAAATTTCAACTTTGTTTTTTAGCAAGAGAAAATATTGAAATTTTTTAGTTATTCATTTTGGGACAGAGGGAGTATGAGAATTTGATAAATTTTCTTAAAATGAATTGTTATTTGTAACATTTTCGACACAGATTATTTTTAAAAGTGGACAGCCATTTCAGGACAATGAAATACTCTCTCCGTCCCGCCCGAAATGGCACTTTTGGTCAACATAAATTAACTTTGTTGACCAAATCTAATTATTATATTGAAATTCTAAAAATTGTTATTGATAAATTATTAAATGGTTTATGAATAACAATTTTTAGAATTTCAATAAGATGATTGATTTGCATTTATGTTTGGGTCAAAGTTAACTTATGTTTATGTTGACCAAAAGTGTCCTTTCGGACGGGATGGAGGGAGTATATATTAAACTATCACAAGCTTATCAGTCTACTTCAGAGTTTATCCTACCTTGTCTTTGCTTGTCTATCACAAACATTATATATACTGTCTTTATACCTTCCCTCTATTTCTCTCTCCCTTTGTGTCCACAAAACATCAAGACAAGCTTAGGGAAGGGCTCCTGAGCTGAGGGAAATGGCTACCAATGGTTCTGTGGAGGAGCCAACACCATACACACCCTTACTAGATTACGCCGCTGCCTCCCCAGCCGTCCGTACAAAACAGGAAGACAAAGAAGATGATAGTAATCTGAAACAGAGGATCTGGATTGAATCAAAGAAGCTATGGCGAATAGTGGGTCCGGCCATCTTCAGCCGTATAGCTTCCTTCTCCATGTTTATCATCACACAAGCTTTCGCCGGCCACCTTGGTGATCTTGACCTTGCTGCTATTTCTATCGCTGTAAATGTTATCTTCGGCTTTGACTTCGGTCTGCTGGTATATACCTTGTTCTTTTTTCACGGACTTTATTACATATTTATATTAAACACCATAAGCTTTAGACTTCAGTATAACTTAAAGCTACAGTTAGTCACCACCAAAATTTTACAATAGCTTTATGAAGTCTAAAGCTTATGTTATTTGATTGGTGACTGGTGACTAACTGTTTGGTACTGCTAGTGTAATTTTGTTTTTGCCAAAATTTGGTTTTCAAATTAAGCAAACTATGTTTTGATTTTTACTTTTTTTTTTTTTGTCTTTTTTGAGTTTAAATTTTAATTTATTTAGTGATGAAATTCAATGGACCAGATTAAAGTGTAACAAAACTACGTTGTTTGACCCAATTTCATTTCATCCATTGGATTATCAAAACTAAGTTTAGTTTCAACATGCTAGTGGGATAAGTCTGAACCGCGTACTGCAACACCCAGATTGCACTATATTTTATTAGGTATTTTTAATTTCAACAATATGATTGTAATTTGTATTAAATTTTCTTAACCAGTTGGGCATGGCAAGCGCGTTAGAAACTCTATGTGGACAGGCATACGGAGCAAAAAACTACCGAATGTTGGGAATATACTTACAACGATCATGGATAGTTCTATTCCTATGCTGCATAATTTTACTCCCAATCTACCTAGTCGCTACACCCGTTCT
The DNA here is from genome assembly GCA_022495995.1 of Adenophora triphylla var. japonica. Lineage (NCBI taxonomy): Eukaryota > Viridiplantae > Streptophyta > Magnoliopsida > Asterales > Campanulaceae > Adenophora > Adenophora triphylla. Next base: position 236,412 of record JAFEMH010001212.1, on the reverse strand, counting down.
AAAGCTACTAGGTCAACCAGATGACGTAGCAGAGCTATCAGGGGTAGTATCATTATACCTTATCCCCCTTCACTTCTGTCTCGCCTTTTCATTTCCGTTACAAAGATTTCTTCAAAGCCAACTGAAGAATTCAGTGATAGCTTGGGTTTCATTTGTGGCATTGGTTGTTCATGTTTTGGTTAGCTGGTTGGTTGTGTCCAAATTGGAGCTCGGATTGATTGCAACAACATTGACTTTGAATTTGTCTTGGTGGGTTATTGTTTTGTGTTTGTTTGGTTACACAGTTTTTGGGGGTTGTCCTCTTACTTGGCCTGGCTTCTCTTTTGAGGCTTTTACTGGACTTTGGGAGTTTGTCAAGTTATCTGCTGCTTCTGGTGTCATGCTCTGGTATAGTATACTTCTTTCTCTTGAATCTATAGAGTGTTATATGTACACAATTCATGCACAAAACTAATACACAAAATGCTTTAATAAGCGTTCTAGTGGATTATTTTCAAAAGTTAAAGGAGTCACTTGACCCCTCCCTCCCTGCATAGATCCGCCCATGGATCCTATCAACTTCACAGTCGTGATCATGCTCTCATGTAAGAAATACAGGTGCATCACTCGAATCGGTATAGTAAAATAAGTAGAAAATTTGTTACAAAATTTCTGATTCCAAGTTTTCTCGTGAAAAAAACAGCTTGGAGAATTGGTATTACAAAATACTAATAGTAATGACCGGAAATTTGGAGGATGCAAAAATAGCTGTGGACGCTCTATCAATATGGTAAGCCATTTCCAGTGGTCCAAATAACTTTGCATTGTCTCTGTTGTCATCTTTGGTACAAGTCTTTGTCAAAATAATTGTTAGATTTCCTCCATTAGCCTTTTGTGGGTCATATTTTTACAGTACAATATTTATTTGACTTCTGACATTATATTGTGTTTTTTTCCTCAGCATGTCTATCAATACTTGGGAGATGATGATACCCTTGGCATTTTTTGCTGGAACAGGGTAAATTAATTTTCCCTTCCCAAAAATTCCAAAATTGTTTTTTTAAATTTATTTTATTTGTGAAAAATGTTTTGCAATTTATATTATAGGATGCTATGTGCCTAAATTATTAAAGCTGCATTATATGTCGACGAAAATGGTCAAGTAGTTAAATAATTATAAACATAACTAATTATAGATTTATAATATTGAAACATGATTCTATATGTTAAGGGTAAATTTAGCAAATTTTCATAAATTAGACACTCATAAACTAAATGGAGGGTGTAATATTCGAAAACATATTTGTCATATTTTGATTTCTCCATTAATCCAAATTTTTCAAATTTCTAAATCACTTCATCGCGAACATGAATATTTATTTTCCTATGTCAGAAAACCATTTACGGCGTATTTTGTTAGATTTTTCATGTGAAAATATGATGCAGAGTAAGAGTTGCTAATGAGCTAGGAGCAGGGAATGGCAAGGGTGCGAAATTTGCTACAATTGTATCAGTTGTTCAATCATCGATAATCGGTCTATTCTTTTGGCTATTGATAATGCTATTCAGCAACCAATTAGCCTTAATATTCACAAGTAGCCCAGATGTTTTGGATGCCGTAAAATCGCTTACTGTTCTTTTAGCCTTCACAATTCTACTCAACAGTGTCCAGCCAATTCTTTCCGGTAATCATTTCAAAACACTTAATCATCTGAACTTAATCTGCAATATTTCGTAAGAAAACTGCTTCGACGTCTGCTAAATATATTTCTCCACAAAATGCGCGCAGGTGTTGCTGTGGGATCTGGATGGCAACAATATGTTGCATATATAAACTTAGGTTGCTATTACTTGGTTGGAGCTCCCCTTGGAGCTTCAATGGCATGGATTTTTCACTTAGGCGTTAAGGTATAAATTATTTTTCCTTACGATAGGGGTGCACTTGACTACTTATTTGGAAATCGAGTAACAAGTTGTAGTTTTTTTTGCCTTCTAGATTTAAGGGTTTTCAACCATTATATCCAATATTGCTGGTTATATGAACTGACTCAAATAGATGAGCCGGCCGGCCCAAATAACTAGTTCAGGCAATATCTGTCGGATAATAGTAAAGATATGATCTTTTATAATTTTCTTACACATAATTTGACATTTATTATATAGGGCATTTGGGCTGGAATGATATTTGGAGGAACTGCGCTTCAAACTCTAGTTTTGGGTATAATAACAGTTAGATGCAACTGGGAAAAGGAGGTAAGAACATTCAGTCACTTGATTTTTCAGTAGCATGCATGTTTACATTCAAATTAACGTCAAATTTGTGTTAAAATTACAGGCACATAATGCAAGATTACGAGTAAATAAATGGTCAGATCTTCGTTAAGAACGCGCAAAGTTTGAACTTTCTTCGCCTAATGGATTGATTATGACTCTAATCTAGAACTTCTGCAATTATGTATATCGATACGAATTTTTGAATAGCTATAGAAATTTTCTTTGTCGAATCGTTGTTTCTTTAGTGAGAAATTGTTCGAGACAGAATCCTGAGTGATATTATTATTGTTCTCTACTAAAGCGGTCGCAATTTTATTAAGAATGTAACAAATTTACTGTAAGGATCCGTTTTGATATACATAATTGGAATTTAATTGGAATCACAATTTTATGGAATTGAATTTCAAGTATGTTTGGCAACTCAATTCCAATCCATTGAATTGGAATTGAAAGGGTTAAATTAGTTCCACGGAATTCATTTTATTCTTCCAATTTCAAATCCAAGTCTTGAAATTGAGGTTCCCAAACATATTCGAATTCCGTAGAGCTTCAATTCTATTGTTTGGCTAATCTATAGAATTCCATTAAAATTGATTTACAATTCCAATTCTATTGTTTGGATACTCATGCAGGCTAAAGAAAATGAATTTGTCATTTTAAATTTATTTTAACAACTCTCCACCCCTGCCCCTGCCCCCCCCCCCCCGGTCGGGTAAAAAAAAAAAATCATTTTAAATTTATTTTAACAACCCCCCCCCCATGTCCCTGCCACCCCCCCCCCCCCCGGTGGGGTAAAAAAAAATTAATCATTTTTTTAACAACTCCCCACCCCCCTGTCGGGTCAAGAAAAAAAATCATGTTAAATTCCCCCCCCCCCACCCGGTCGGGTAAAAAAAAATTATTTTGACCGCGCTATAGTTTAGGGAATGTATATATGGTGATCCGAGAATTCAAGAATACTCTGATCAATTTGAATCCGATCAATCAGAGTTAGAAACAATGATCTGAAACTGATAATTTACTCAAGGTGTAATACATTAATTTGTTTTAGTGATTTAAAAATGATCTGGTACACATTTGAGATCTAAAATATGTATATTGCCTTCATATTGTAAATTAACAACATACATGGGGTGGGGGGTGGGTGGGGGAGGGGGCAGGGGTGGGAAATTGTTAAAATAAATTTAAAATGATTTTTTTTTACCCGACGGGGAGGGGGGTGGTGGTGGTGAGTGAATTTGGGGAGGAGTTGCTAAAAATAAATTTAAAATGATTAATTTTTTTTTTACTCAACGGGGAGTGGGGGGTGGTGATGGGGATGGTAGGGGTAGGGGTGGTTGATGTGAGGTGGGTTTGGGGAAGATGGAAATGAGGAACCAGTGACCTAAAAAAAATTTCTCGATAGTTTCGAATTGGTGTAGAATTGGTTTTGTAATTTTTTAATTTAACTATGGAATTGATTTTATGAAATTAGGCTATTAGAATTATAATTCAATTCTAATTTTATTTCTCATTTTAGCATCCAAACAACAGAATTAAAATTTTATTCTCCAATTTCAATTCCAAATTATAAAATTGATGTACCCAACCATATCCTAACCTAAGTGATTACAAGAATTGTAGATAATGCAAATTGCAAAGGTTCCGGACTGTCAGGTAAGCCATATTGGAAGTTCATGGCGCAGTATTGAATTCAAACTCTTGACTTGGACGCTTTTGTAACTTGTGGCTATTTTTTATTTTATTATATTTTTCTTCATCAATATAATAAAGACATAAAATAGTGTCATTGGTAAGATTTACATGAAGAAATGGATTTAAATAGTTAGACATAAAAATCTGATTTTGTTTTTGTAATTTTTGAGGAGATGGTAATTATAGATTGGATAGTTGTTGGGTTGAATACTCAACTAAGGCTCCGTTTGTTTGGCCGTAAAACATTTTTCGGAAAACGTTTTTCGGAAAATAACTCGTTTTACGCCGTTTGGTTAGCCCTTGAAAAATGTTTTTCGGAAAATAACTCGTTTTCCGCTGTTTGGTTGCCGAAATAAAACGTTTTCCGGAAAACATTTTACGCCCTTCCTAAGTAAAACGACCTACTGACCTTGTCCTAAGTAAAATATTTTTCGGAAAATGGAGGCCTCAATGTACAACTCATATTACGCCCGATACAACCACCCCCTGCCTACCTATCCCCCCACCCCCCCCCCCCAATTTTTATTTTTTTTTGTAATCGCCCCACCCACCCCCCTCCCCCCACCCACCCCCCCCCCAAAAAAATTTTTTTTTGTAATCGCCCACCCAACCCTCGCCTACCCCACCCCCCACCCCAAAAAAAAAAAAAAAAAAAATTTGGGGCGATTAAAAATTTTTTTTTTGGGGGGTGGGGTAGGCAGGGGTGGGTGGGGAGATTACAAAAAAAAAAATTTTTTTTTGGGGGGGGGTGGGGGGTGGGGGTGGGGTAGGCAGGGGGTGGGTGGGGCGATAACAAAAAAATTGGGGGTGGGGGGTGGGGGTGGGGTAGGCAGGGGGTGGGTGGGGCAATTACAAAAAAAAAAAATTGGGGGAGTGGGGGTGGGGTAGGCAGGGGGGGGGTGGGGCAGTTACGAAAAAAAAAAAAATTGGGGGTGGGTGGGGCGATTACAAAAAAAATAAAAATTGGGAGGGGTGGGGGGTGGGTGGAGGTGGGGTAGGCAGGGGGTGGGTGGGGCGGTTACAAAAAAAAATGGAGGGGAGGGAGTGGGGTGGGGTAGGTCATCTTGTGAAATATGAGTCGTTTTACCTACCAAACACCCGAAAATATTTTACACCCTTCCTTCGTAAAATATTTTACGCTCTACCTGCGTAAAACATTTTACAGGAAAATATTTTACAGAAAAACATTTTCCAAAAATCGTTTTTCGAAAAATGTTTTACGTCGAAACAAACGGAGCCTAAGCTTCGTCATTATACTTCAGTTTGTTTCAATAGAAAATTTGCTTTTCAATTTGTCTCAATAGAGAATTTCTACTTCAATTTTGTCAAATAAAATAAGTTGCTCATTTTTCAATCATTTTAATTTTTGGCGGCCGTTTCTGACCTTTGCAATTTTTAAGGTTATTTTAAGGGGCAATTATCAAATCATTTCTCACTATAACAAAAATGACCATATATAGGATAAAGATTTTCGAAATCGATCATCAGGTCCTTCCATTGTAAGTGGACACGCATGCTCTTGCTAAATTTGACAAAATTACACAAATGTCACCGCTTAAATGACGTGGACGCATGTGCTATATTCCCCATCTCCCCCTCTGCACTTTCTTTCTCTCTTTCTTTTCTTTTTTTTCCTTAAAACTTTAAAATAAAATATCTTAAAATCTAGAAATAAAATAAAAAAATTTGAAATCACTGTTGTTTTCATATCGTCAATACGAATCAAACTATTAGCATCAACATATAATATGGAGCAAAATTAGAGAAGTTCACAATTGTTCCAAGTTCACAGTTGTTTTTGATAAGTTCACAGTTATTTTTCACATTTGTTCCAATAACTTAAGAGAAGTTCACAGTTGTTTTAGCTAAATTTATAAGTTTTGCATGAAAATAACTATTGTTTACTTAATTCACAGATTTTTTTAATTAGTTAAGTTCACAGTTGTTTTTAGTCTTTTATAGCCTTTATTTTTGCAATTTGATAAGATTATTTGACCTATTTGTTAAATTCACAGTTGGTTTAATCCTTTATGACCTCTATTTTTGCAATTTTATGAGATTATTTGACATATTTGTTATATTCACTGTTGTTTTTACTTAAGTTCACTGTTGTTTTTAGTCTTTTAGGGTCTCTATTTTTACAATTTTATAAGATTATTTGACATATTTGTTAAGTTCACAATTATTTTTAGTTATGTTTACAATTATTTTTAGTCTTTTGTATGACCTTTATTTTTGAATTTTATGAGATTATTTGACATATTTGTAAGTTGTAAGTTCACAATTGTATGTTTATAGTTGTTTTTATTATTTTATTATTGTTTTGATAGAAAAAACAATAAAGTAGAATCTTAACTAGGTTTAGTGTGTGGATTGAATAATAAGGAGGGAACTATGGAATTCGATTATGTGGAACAAAAGAATGAAAAAGAGAAAATGACAACACGATTTGTTAACGAGGAAAACCTTGGAGGTGATAACCTCTTTGGAAAAAACCCCGGGAGTTAGGTCTCCAACCTTAAAGGTTTCACTATAATAATCACGATTACAACTTTGGAAGATAATGAAGTGGATTACAAGAGCTTGTGTGTAGAGTGTGTGCGTATGAGCATGAATATGTTTTTCCGTCTCCATTTCCCCTTAAATACAAGTAGATATGAAAGAGTCAATATGGTTCCTATAATCTCGGCATTTTGGTTTATCACTTCAACCTCCGTGAGACCAAGTCGCCCTAGCCGTTTGAAGATCTGTTGAACGTGCTTGGAGATTGTTCCGCATTCCTCTCTTAATTACTGAAAAATAAGAATAAGAATATTAGGAAATATTGAACAAGTAAATATTAAAACAATACTTACAGTGTAATGACATCTCGATATGCAGGATCAATTGAAGATGTCGCCATGTTGAAAAATGCCCACAACAATTTGTCCCCAAAAACATTTGACTATGTTGGCAACTGAAGAGGCAAAATGTTTTTCTCTTGATTAACCGTTCATCTTCTAACTGGCTTCAATGCGACGGTTAGGGATACGAGGCGATTAAAAAGGAAGAGTTTTGATAACCGCAATTCTGGATAACTATTGTGATTATCCAATCTTCTCCAAATCCTTTATCCACATCAGACGTCTCCTACTATATTACGGGGAGAGTAATTTTCCCAAGCATACAGTTTTTATCTTTCCTCTATAATTACGACGCTCTTAAGTAAGTCAGAATCAACGTATCACTTGGCTATTTTATTGAATCCTGCTAACATCTATTCTTATATGCAGTGACTTTCTCCGGCTTGACAACAAGTGATATTGTGGCCAAATATAAAGGTAAGATGAAAGCGGAAGGGAACATACCAGAGATAGATAAGATTACTCCGAAGAGAAAAAGGGTGAAACAAATCTCCGGTGTAGAGAAACAAATTTGGAGTGAAGAAGTGTTGGAAAATCAGGTAAGAGTTGCTTTTGAATCGTGGACACCTTGATCCTCTTTTATTTTTTTAGTGAAATACCTCTTCTTGTTGATGATAGATTGTCTCGATGGCTAAATTAATGTCCAAAGAAATTAGGACATTGAGGGAAAAATGCGATACCTACGACATGAGTAAGGTTGAATATGAGAAGGACTTGAAGGAAGCTGCAAACATAATAAGGGAAAGGGGATTGGAGATCAGGGACAAGAATGAAGAGATATTAAAATGGCGGTCCAGGCTCGCAAGCGTTGACATCAGTCATGAAAGGGAGATGGAAGCATTTCGGGACGACTTGGTGCATGAGACTGCAAAAGCAGTCTTTGAAACTAGAATCCAAATGATTGAGGAATATCAGGCAGGAGAGCATGTGAGTTGGAACCTGAATGAAGAAAAAATGGCTTTGCAGCGAATTCACGAGGAAAAAGAAATCGACGATTTCAAGGATCTGGAACAGGCTGGTGAGGACACCGACCTGGGGTGATTTTTAGAAACCCGGTGAAGTTAGTCCAGAGCAATACCTCCGACAGATGCCACCTGAAAAAGGTAAAATAAACTCGGTTCTTGGTATTTTGTTAATGTTTACTGGGGTGGAATCCCTTAAGACACTTTTTATTTTCGTTTGGTTTGTAATGGGTCCATAAGGACTAAAGACAATTTTTTTTATGTGTTGGGTTGGTCCAACACTTGTGCTCGTTTACTGTTGGTAATTCGGATACTTTATGGTTTCTTTAGTTTAGTTATGGTTTTAATAGTTTTCAAGCACGTCAAGGCTTGTTTCTTTTGGATAATTTTTTGTATGGCGACATGATAGTATGTCAAAATGATAGATACTTAGGATGACATTTATACGTCATAAACCGTAGATACTTAGATGACACGTATATGCCATAAACCGTAGATACTTAGATGACACGTATATGCCATAAACCGTAGATACTTAGATGACACGAATATGCCATAACCATAAGAATAATACTTAAGATCAATCATCTAACTGAGTGGGAATGGGTAAGCTATATGAGTTTACCCATATAGGCCCACCCCACACCTCAATTAGTGAGATAACTTGCGCTCCAGGCGAAGGTGTGGTAACCTAACTTCTTAAGAAAGAGGTAATTAACTCTTTAAACCTTAGAAGGGATTGTGTACCTTTACTTGAGAAGAGATGGCCGCCTCTAACGGAGGAGAAATCGTTGTTCCTTGCGTGCATTCGATATGTCCCCTACGTAAATGTGTCAATACCTCATAATATAGAAACACGTTAAAACGGACGCCAACTAAAGTTGACGTCTCTCCACAAAGTGTATTAGCGACATTTTAACTTGTGAATAATAAAAAGATGCATAGGAGAAAAGAAAGGTTGTAAAGAATTAAAAGACGATTCATACTGGAAAGATGAGTTCATGGGAAATCATATTTAAATGTAATACCTTTTGAGATGAATGGCGTTCCGACTTCGCGGTATCATTTGGCTATCCAAGGTTGCAAGGCGATATGCTCCTTTTCCGGCTTGTGCATCTATTAAGTAGGGTCCCTCCCATTTTGGGGCGAGCTTGCCCGCATTGGGCTCCTTGGTATTTTGGAATGCCTTTCGTAGGACTAAGTCTCCTACTTGAAACCTTCTAACCCTTACGTTTTTATTGTAAGATCGGGCTACCCTTTGCCGATACGCCGCCATGCGAACTTTGGCCATGTCCCTTAGCTCGTCCACGTATCCGTGTCATGTATCAAGATGTCTTTATTATGTTCAGATGTCGCAAGCCGTATCTTGCCGTTGGTACAAGGACTTCGCCGGAATAACAGATTCGGGCCCAAATACAAGTGAATAGGGGTTTGACCAAGAGCATTCTTAGATGTCGTCCTGTTGCCCATAGGACCATTGGTAACTCTTCCGCCCAATGTCCTTTCTTCTGGTTTAGTCTCTTTTTAAGTTGCCGATTATTATTTTGTTGCTAGACTCGCCCGTCCATTGGCTTCGAGGGTGAACAGCGAAGATGTCACCATCTTAACACCCCAAGATGTCAAGAAATCTTGGGTCCTCTTGCCGATGAATTGAGAGCCGTTGTCACAAATTATCTCTCGATGGAATTCCGAATCGGCTGAATATGTTCCTTTTGATAAAAGATATCACTTCTTTGTCACGAACTTGCACATATGCCTCACCTCTACCCATTTAGAAAAGTAGTCTCGTCATGGCCAAAAGAAATACTCGTCCCCCGGTGCTATGGGAAGTTTTCCTACTATGTCCATTCCCCAAACCATAAAAGGCCATGGTGACAGGATAGGATGTAGCAGTCACTGGCCGGGTGCAGGATGTCCCCATGTCGTTGACAGAATCACATTTCTTTGCGTAGTCAACGGCATCTTTTCTCATTGTAGGCCGTAAATAGCCCATTCTAAGAGCTTTAGTATGTAAACTTCTGCCCCCGGTATGATTTCCACAATCTCCTTCGTGCAGCCTCCTGAGAACCTCGATGGGCTCTATCCGCCTCTAGACATCTTAAGTAGTGTCCTGCAGCAGATTTTCTAAACAAGAGATTATCAATAAGTACATATTTAGATACTCTTACCCCGAAGGCTCTTGCATTTTTCTCCTCGATCGGGATCGTATCATCTAAGAGATATTTGATAATAGGAGCCGTCCAAGAGGTTGCCGCAGAGAGGCAAGTATGTCGGCATCCGTGGCGAACATCTCAAGATGGTCAATTGCCGGGATGTCAACATGTATGATTGGATATTGGTTTGTGAGAAGCTTTTGAAGGCCGAACCCAAGTTTACCGTGAGCATCTCGCTTGAGAATTTTCTTCCCGTGGGATTTGTTCCAAGGAAAATGTTTTGAATTTGGCCGAAATAATTTTTACAATTTCCAAATATGTTGTCATCTTAGCGTTGCGACGTAGGACCCGTTGTACCGATTAACAATTAGTAATGAATCCATGAACACCGGATATGCTTGACATCTAAGTCTTGGGCTGCAGCTTAAACCCGCAATTAGAGCCTCATACTCGCTTCATTGTTGGTAGCCTTGAAACCGCAACCGATAGATTGTGGTATTATGTCCCCTTGTGGCGATTTTAGTACAACTCCAAGACCTCGTACCTCTCATGTTAGAAGCACCGTCCGTGTAGAGAGTCCAAATTTTTAGGATGTCATCATCTTGTAGTTGTTGTACTTCCAATTCCACCTCTTGTTGTAGGGTTGGATCGAAATCGCCCACAAAATCGCCCAGGGCTTGGGATTTTATTGCAGCTTCCGGGGCTCGTACTTGATGTCGTATGTGCTTAATTGTACAGACCATTTCTCCATTCGACTTGACATCTCTCGGTTTTCTCATGACATTCTTAATAGGATAGTTAGTGCGTACAATAATAGTATGTGTTTCAAAATAGTGCCTTAACTTAATAGAAGCAGCTTATCAAAGCTAAGATTAATTTTTGTAAATGAGAATACCTGGTCTCAAAGCATCTAAGAGTGTCTTACTTATATAGTAGATGGGTTGCCGATTACCATCTCGTTCTGTCACCAAGATCGCGCTTGGCGCCTTCTGACACCGCTAGGTAGATGTAAAGATGTTCTTCCATCTCGAGGTTCGGCCAACAAGGGAGGTGTCGACAGGTAAGTTTTGAGCTCCCGAAAAGCTTCTTCATGTTGTTCCTCCCATTGGAACTTCTTGTTCTTTCTTAAGATGTCGTAGAAAGGTTTGCATCGATCCGAGGATTTGGAAATGAATCTAGTGAGTGCGGCAATTTTCCCCCGTCAATCTTTGGACGTCCTTGACAGATTGAGGTGATGACAGCCGAGAATAGCGCGTATTTGTTCCGGGGCGGCTTCAATGCCTCTTTTAGTAACCATATAACCTTAAACTTGCCGGCCTTCATTCCGAAGTTGCATTTAGCCGGATTAAGTTTCATATTGAAACAATCCAAGATGTCAAAAGCTTGAGAGAGGTTGCTTATGTGATCCTCGGCCTTCTTGGATTTTACTACCATGTCGTCGATGTATACCTCCATTGTGTCCCCAATCCGATCCTTAAACATCTTGTTGACGAGCCTTTGATACGTTGCACCCGCATTTTTTAGTCCAAAAGCATGGCAATATAACAATAAATACCTGTTGGGGTTATGAAGGCAAAGTCCTCTTGGTCGATGGTTCCATCCGAATTTGTTGAAATCCCGAGGACGCGTCCATGACAGTGAGGAGTTCGTGACCTGAAGTGGCATCAACTAATGAATCTATGTGCGGCAAAGGGAAAGGATCCTTTGGGCAGTGCTTTATTTAAGTCGGTGAAGTCGACGCAAACTCGCCATTTCCCGTTTCTCTTCTCTACCACAACCACATTAGCCAACCATCTTGGATAATCGACCTCCCGTATCATGTTGGCTTTGAGTAAGCGCTCTACCTCCTCCTTGATGATCCGATTTCTGGTTTCGCAAACTTTCTACGTTTCGGTGCACCGGTTTAAAGCTAGGATCTATGTTAAGTTTGTGAGTGATGACATCTTTGCTAATGTCTCGTCATGTCATCATGTTTCCAAGCGAAACTCTTTATTCTCGCTTCTTAATAGGTTCACAAGCTTCTCTTCTATATCTCGACGGGATGTCAGTGCCAATAAGTACTTTGATGTCCGGGTTGGAAGGATCTAACAATACTTCTTTCACATCATCCTCCCTAGCTTCCAGGACTTCACGTACTTTCCTCGGTAATTGCTATGCTTGTTTTGGAGATGTAGACGCCTTCATTGAAGTTTTGTAACATTCCTTGGCCACCCGTTGATCACCGTAAATCTTAGCGACACCCCAAGGTGTTGGAAACTTCACACACCGATGGTAAGTGGAGGGTACGGCCTTCATTCCGTGAATCCACGGTCTTCCAAGAATGACATTGTAAGATGTTGCGCAATCAATTACGCAGAACCGCTCCATGGTAAGTTGAGGCCCTTTGAGTATATTGGAAGCTTTATCTCCCCACCGTTTCTTTGACTTCACCACCGAAGCCTACCAAAGATCGAAGACTTTTTGACAATCTCCGATTCTCGGGATGTTCATTTCCTTAAGGGTACCCAACATAATAAGATTGACTTGAGCCGCCCCCATCTACCGTAATACGTCGTATTGGCTTGGCGATCCGCAAGGAAATAACTGACCGTCATGATGGGGTTCCAGCAAGTTATCACGATCACTTTCATCAAAGGTAATTGATCCGGCAAGGTGTCGACATCTTGGGCCGTCTCTCCGGCTTTTCCTCTTTTGACTCCTTAGCGTGTCGCTTTGCGGCGTAATAGGATGTTCCACATATTTCCGAGCCTCCACCGATGAAGTTGATCACCTTTGTTGATGCCGGGGGAGAAACCGGCCTTTCAGCCTTCATGAGGAGCTTCGCATTTTCAAATTCTTCTTTCTCGGATCCCAACAACTCCTTAAGATGTCCTTTCGAGAGTAAGTAACTGATCTCCTTTCTTAACGCGATGCGCCTTCGCAACGTGTCCAAAGTCTTCATGGTAAGCGCACCATTTTGATTTGTCACGCCATCCCGTGGTTTTGTCCGTTTCTTTGGCCATCCGGCTTTGTCTCCTAGGTTGCCCATTGCACAAAGTACACCCGAAATGTCACCGTAAAAACAATAATCGAAATGTTAGGCACATTATCACTATCTTCATCCTCACCGTCTACCGAATTAATTTTGCTAGTGTCAATTTCTGGGTAAGGATTGGGACGGTTGTTCCCGCGATGGGACGATTCGCCTTTCCGTCTGGGATGGTCATATGTCGACGTCTTGGATGACGACTTCGATCTTCGCAGCCTCATCTTCCTCCGGGCCTTATGAACCTTAATGCCCCGCTCCCGACTTCTTCTAGCCGCTTACAAGGAGTCATTACCAAATCTTGATAATACTGTGAATCTTTCTTCAACCCCATTTTGAATGCTTCTGTGGCTGTCGACATGTCAAGATTGGGAATTTCTAACACCTCCTTATTGAACCGATGGACATAATCCTTCAGAGTCTCATTAGGCTGCTGGGTCACATTGTAGAGATCACTTGTCAACTTTTCAAATTGTCGACTGCATGAGAATTGGTTATAGAACATGTTGATGAGCTGGGCGTATGAACCAATTGAACCTAAGGGTTTCCTAATCAGCCATTTGAGAGCTGGTCCAGACAAGGTGGATCCAAATCCCCTGCATAAGCAGGCCTCCCGGTACTGAAGCTGGATATGGATTATGTCCATCTTTTCTTGATAGTGTGCAACATGCTCCTCTGGGTCCGTGGTGCCATCGTACAACTTCATAGATGTGTGATGATGTGTATCCGAAAATTTTTCCATTTTTTGTTTAAAAGAAAATCAACGAAAACGGAGTCGCCACGCCATTTTAATTTTGAGGGCCAAAACTTTGAAAAAAGCCCGAGATCAGAGATTTTAGGTTCGGAGGTCATGTTACGCGTCGGGAAGGACGTTAGTGTGCACCCGACGCGCCTCGTAAAACGAGTCTTCCAAGCTGAAAATCATTTGTGTGTGTGTGTGTGTGTGTGTTTTGGCCAAAATAAGTTGAAACTCAGAAAAGTAAAAATTGGGATATCTTTTTAAGACTTTAAACTGATCCCATGATTTTTTGGAAGATTTTTGGATTGAGATTTGGTACTCAAAAGACCTTTTGAAGTTGAGAGCCATTTCTGCCAGAATGAAAAAGGCAGTGGACCTTTGATTTTGAAATGGATTCAAGGGTCTTAAAACTTCATAATCTGGATAAACTCAGAGAATGAAAGTTGTTCTAGACACCTTAAATAAAGTTTGTACGAAGGAATTTTCCATTTTGGAGAAGATTTGAGGGGTCAAAACCTTCTGGAAACCTCAGATATGAGATCTGGATTCCCAGAAGCTGATGAACTATCCTCTGAAAGAAAATTTGAAAAGAGGAGTTTTACTCACCCAAAAAATAAAGTAAAAATATGTCTGGAAATCTCTGGATGTTGGCTACAAAAAGTATTTTGTAGTCAACACCAAATTCCAAGTTCATCTGTGTCTAAAAATTAAGACCATGGACTGAGGTCTGAGAAAATTGCTACTGGACAGCAACTTCTCAAGAAGGAGAATATGATTTTAAAGGGGGTTTTGCATCCATGCTTGTCCCCATTTCCCTAGGTTTTGGTTAGTGATCACTAGACATTTTAGTGGTGAATCAACTATACCAAACCATCCTTGGGGTACATTAGGACTAAGCATTTCATTTGCTTGGGAAGGGGATTTTTATCCTTTGAAAATGAGATTTTATGCTTGAAAATGGTTTTTAGGGTTTTGAAAATGAGTTTTCTTTGCAAGAAAGTAAGAAAACTTGGAAATAATTTTGATCTTTGTAGAAGATCATCCATGGAGATGGTCTTCCATGGTGATCTTCTTAGATCTAGAGCAAGAAGATGAAAGAACTACATTTTGTAGTTTGAAGATGCATGCATGGATGAGATTTAGGGTTAGGAAGAGGAGGGTTTACCAATCTTCCTTGTGTTCTTGAGTGTTTGGCTTGAGTGTATGAGTGTTTAGGGCTTTAATATGAGAGTGAGTGGATGAGTATGAGTTGGGAAAGATTGGAGAGAAAATGGTGACAATTCAAGTGAATTCTCACAGTTTTCTCTCTATATTTCGCCGTAGGTTCGGTGCAAAATGTGTTGTTCCTCCTTATTTTTGTGACTCGGAGGGCTCAATTTATAGCCCTCCTGAAAATGCAAACTCATCCGCGCGGACAAGTCCCCTCAAATAATCGTTCATTAAATGCAAACAGCCTTCTTGGACAAGGGGAATATTTCTTTTCAAAATTCAAATTGACCAAATATTATGTTTCCAAAGATTTCTATTTGTGGTTTTATTCTTTTGTTTTTCTTTTTAAGATTCTTTTTAAGGTTTAACCTTAAATAACAATGCCCATTTTACCCTCACTTTGTTAGAAAAGTTAGGATTGTTAGGAATTGTTAGAAATGTTATAATCTTTCGTTAATTTTCTAACGAAAATTCTAACAAGCTCAAATTGGAGCACTTACAAGTAGCCCTCGGCGACGGCGCTTTCAAAGGAAGCTGGGTCGTCGATAAGAGTAAGGCTCCATATTTGGCGGGATGATCGAGTGATCGGGTGGCCGAACCTAGCGATAGGCTACCTACGTATCCCGGGTGGGAATCAAGTCAGCCGTAGTTCGGTCTTTGACCCTCGGAGATGATGGCGTTTTAGGTGCCTCGAACCCGATGAGCGAGTTCTACGGTCGTTCGGAAAGAAACTCTGCTGGGATAAGAGATGACCATTTTCAGCCTGATGGCTATCCGCTCTGCCGGGGATAGGAATGACCATTTTCGGTTTCGCTGGGATGATTGCGATTTATCGCTTTCCTAGTGATAGCGTCTTAGGTGCCTCAAACCTTGGAGATGGCGTTTAGGTGCCTCGAACTCGGGAGATGGCTTTTTAGGTGCCTCGGACCTTGATGATGGCGTTTAGGTGCCTCGAACCTTGATAATGATGGCTTTTTAGGCGCCGGACCTTAATTTGAAATGGCCTTTCGGTGGACTTTGTCTCGCCGAAGGATAGGGTGACCGTTTTGGCCGAGGGGTCCGGACCTAATGATAGGCTACCTACGTATCCCTAGTGGGAATCAAGCCCTTTCGTAGTTCGAGATCTTCTCGAGATTCCGTCGGCTTTGGGATTCTCGTTAACTTTGGCCGGGAGATTTCGTTAGGCTTTGGTGGGGAAAATCAGACGTATTCGTCTGGGAAATCGGTCTTACGTTTGACTGCCGTTGGATGATTTTGATGAAAGATACGGGATCTCGTTATCTTTCTCAGGGAGATCGGACTTACGTTTGACTGCCGTTTGATAATTTTGATGAAAGATACGGGATCTCGTTATCTTTCTCGGGCACTCGGTCTTACGTTCGATCGCCGGGTAATTTTGATGAAAGATACGGGATCTCGTTATCTTTCTCGTGGCACTCGGTCTTACGCTTCGATCACGGGGATGATTTTGATGAAAGATACAGGATCTCGTTATCATTCTCGTGGCACTCGGCCTTACGTTTGATCGCCGGGGTAATTTTGATGAAAGATACGGGATCCGTTATCTTTCTCGGGGCACTCGGCCTTACGTTCGATCTGGGATGATTTTGATGAAAGATACGGGATCTCGTTATCTTTCTCGAGGAGATCGGTCTTACGTTTGATCGCCGTTGGATGATTTTGATGAAAGATACGGATCCGTTATCTTTCTCGGCACTCGGCCTTACGCTTCGATCGCCGGGGATGATTTTGATGAAAGATACGGATCTCGTTATCTTTCTCAAGGAGATCGGCCTTACGCTTGATCACGGGGTAATTTTGATGAAAGATACGGAATCTCGTTATCTTTCTCGTGGCACTCGGTCTTACATTTGATCGCCGGAAGATTTTGATGAAAGATACGGATCTCGTTATCTTTCTCGGGGCACCTTGCCTTACGCTTCGATCACGGGGTAATTTTGATGAAAGATACTGGATCTCGTTATCTTTCTCGGGCACTCGGCCTTACGTTTGATCAGCTGGGAAGATTTTGATGAAAGATACGGATCTCGTTATCTTTTCGGCACTCGGCCTTACGCTTGACCGCCGAAGGATTTTGATGAAAGATACGGGATCTCGTTATCTTTCTCGGGGAGATCGGTCTTACGTTTTACTGCCGGGAATGATTTTGATGAAAGATACGGGATCCGTTATCTTTCTCGGGGAGATCGGTCTTACGTTTTACTGCCGGTTGATGATTTTGATGAAAGATACGGGATCCGTTATCTTTCTCGGGGAAATCGGTCTTACGTTTTACTGCCGGGGGATGATTTTGATGAAAGATACGGGATCTCGTTATCTTTCTCGGGGCACTCGGTCTTACGCTTGATGCCGGGGTAATTTTGATGAAAGATACGGATCCGTTATCTTTCTCTGGCACTCGGCCTTACGCTTTCGACCGCTGGGGATGATTTTGATGAAAGATACGGGATCTCGTTATCTTTCTCGAGGAGATCGGTCTTACGTTTGACTGCCGTTGGATGATTTTTGATGAAAGATACGGGATCCGTTATCTTTCTCGGGGCACTCGGTCTTACGTTTGACTGCCGGGGGATGATTTTGATGAAAGATACGGGATCTCGTTATCTTTCTCGAGGCACTCAGTCTTACGTTTTACTGCCGGAGATTGATTTTTGATGAAAGATACGGGATCTCGTTATCTTTCTCAGGGCACTCGGTCTTACGTTTTACTGCCGTAAATTGATTTTTGATGAAAGATACGGGATCTCGTTATCTTTCTCGGGAAGATCGGTCTTACGTTTGACTGCCGTTGGATGATTTTGATGAAAGATACGGGATCTCGTTATCTTTCTCAGGGAGATCGGTCTTACATTTTACTGCCGGGAATGATTTTGATGAAAGATACGGGATCCGTTATCTTTCTCGGGGCACTCGGTCTTACGTTTTACTGCCGGAGATTGATTTTTGATGAAAGATACGGGATCTCGTTATCTTTCTCAGGGCACTCGGTCTTACGTTTTACTGCCGGGGAAGATTTTCTTGACAAGGGGCTGACTTTGGGTTAACTCTGTCAAGTTGGGGACTGAATTGCAGAGTCATGGAATTTTAAGGGGCAAAAGGGTCATTTTGACCCTTGCAATCCTATCCGCGCGGATAGGGTTTGAAAACCAGGGGTATTAATTAGGGCCAACGCCCTTTTCTTCTTCCCCATTCAGTTTTGCAGTTTGTAGAGAGCAGAGAGAAAGAAAGTGAGAAATCCGCCATTTTTGGCCTAAAAAGCTTCGAAATCTTCCGATTTTCTTCGATTTTCGAGCAATGGAACACGGGGAAGGCGCTTTTCAAGGTCAAGGACGTGGCCCGGTAGCGGAGAGGCGATTGGAGCTCGTCCGGATGAGGAGGCATTACAATCTTTCGCAATCGGTTATGAGGAGCATTACCCCGATGCTTGGCAACATTGGGCTTCGGATTCGAATCTCCGAACGGTATACTTTGAAACCCTTTGATCCCTTTGTTGATTTCTTGTTTGAAATTTGAATTTTGGGTGATTTTTGAAATTTTTTTTTTGAAATTGAATATTGCATGTTGATGATGATGATTTTTTTTTTGAAATTGAATATTGATATTGATGAATGATGCAATGCATGCATTTTGTTTGGAAAGAATGGGCATTTTGCCAATATGGGATGTATGTATGTTTAGAATATATTTTTTTTTTGAAAAGTGGGACGGATTTTTCCTCCCGTTGCATGTAAGATGGATGATATGCATGTATGCATTTTTTTTTTGAGATGATGGATGGTATGCATGTTATTTTATGAAAATGGGACGGAGTTTTTACTTCCGTAGGAATGCATGCATTGGGATTTGCTGAAAACTGTTTTCTTTTATGCGAGAAAAATGGGGCTATGCTCATTGTATGCTGTTATGCTGTCGAAAATTTTTAATGCATGTGTATGCCCTCTTTTTTTTTTTTGTAAATGCAAATGCACTTTTTTTTTTTGACATTTTCTCTCTCTTTTTTTTTTTTGCAGGGCGGAAACCGTTTTGTGACGGAGCAGCTGAACAAAATGAAGACTCGAGGATCGGTGGAGTCCGTGATTGACTTGTGGGACCGGCTTCCGAATGCGGGCCGAGGAGCTTTGCCGAGTCCGAGACAGATTGTTGTCGAGACGGGGCTCTGGGAGTTCGTTGAGTGCTTGAGGGGACTGGTCAAGTTCCCTAAGAGCAAGGGCTTGATGTTTGCTCGGCGCAAAGCATTGGTGGGACGCGACCCACACCTTCCACTTCTTCCGGGGCGAGGCTACGGTTACGCCCTCCGATTACGCTGCGATTACGGGCTCCTGTCTCTTTAATGGACGCAAAGCATTGAGTGGCGGGATGGCTACGCGATGCCGATCCGCAGTGCTCTTCGGGATTTTCCCTATTCCCAAAAAGGGGATGGGGATGGAGTATGCCGTGGTCTACGGCAAGATTGTGGAGACCATAGCGAGTTATGAGGCCGGGAGGAGAGGATAGGCGCCGATCGATTGCCGTGGCCTTCTTGTGGTTTGCTTTTTCGAGCACGCTCTGGGACATGCCGAGGGGACGGCGCCTTTGCCTTGCTGAGGTCCTTGGAGGACATGGAGACGGCCTGAGATGTCTCGTGGGGAGAGGCCGGGCCGGGCAGAGCTTTATTTTGCTCTTGATAGGTACAAATCGGAAGGCCGTGAGCTCTTCAGACTTGCTTTGAGTTTGCCCCGAGGTATAAGCTCTCTTTTTGCTTTCCCTCCTTTTTTTTTTTTTTGAGCACGCACTTTTCTTTTCGTGACCGGATTGATTGGATTTTTTCCTTTCGCAGTATGGGCGTTGGAGTTTTTCCACGCCACGATGTGGCGGCACTGCGGAGTACGTCGCCGGCGATCCGGCCATGCAGCCTTGGTCCAAGCATGCCCGGAGAAGATAAGATCCAGTGGGGCATACGACTCTCAGTACGCGGATTGCCTTCCTTTCGACGTAGGCCGAGACAGATGAGGATGATATTCTTCCCTGGGATCGCTTCGAGGTGGCGCAGCTGAAGGGCGCCGAGATTTGGACCGTGCAATGGAGGATCCCGAGAGGTCCGACTCGCGATGCCTATTATCTAGGAGAGAGGGTGACGCGCCAAAGCATGGCGTGAATTCGCCTTTGAGGACACCGGTGGAGCCTCCCGCCGATATTATGCACTCCGAGCGATCGGTCCGTGACCTGGGATGATTACCGAGCCGGCCAAAGACTTCTCGGATTTCGTGGCGATTGAGCCATATGCGACATTCGTCTTGAGGAGAGGCCGAGGATGCCTCGGGTTCCTGGATAGGAGGGGCTTGGGATCCCGCGGTACCCCTCGGACGGATTTTTCCTATATCCAGGATGGGGTCCGATTGAGGGTGCAGATCCTCACCCCGAGCGACTTCCACGAGCTTTCCGGCCTCGTCCGGTATGAAGGTATGGCTTCACCTTTTCCCCTTCTTTTCTTTCTTTTGTTTCATCATCTTTAGCATCACCTCTTTTTTTGACGCTTTGCTTTTTTGCAGCTGAGGTGGTCGTCGAGAAGCCGACGAAGCAAGTGATCGGGGCCAAGAGATTCATCAGGAGGATGGTCGCTTGCGGGGCTCCTCGAGGCTAGAGCGAGGCGACCACGGCCGGCGCCCGTCGACGGGAGGCTTCCCCTATTCGCCGTAGACTTCTTCAGAGACTCCTCTCGTCTCCTCTCCTTGATCCCCGCGCTGCACGCCTTCGGATCACGTCATTCTCGGGGATCCACACGGGCAGGGACACGTTTGGCAACATGGCGGATCGTCTTCGTACGTCCGTGAGTCCGACGCCTTCACCTTCGGATACGATTTTTCGCAGATCTCGGCTTGCCCTATCGTAGCGTGTGTTGGTCCCGATGAGCCTCTTTCTCGGAGACGAGGACGATTCTGAGCCCGAGATTTTCAGTGGCTCTGAGGAGGCGGGCCCGAGTCGCAAGAGGGGCCGGGGCGACATCGGGCGCTGGAGACTCCGATTGATTTTTTTTTTTTTTGAGATTTGAGATTGAAATTTAGATTTGTACAGCTTATGCACATTTTTTTCTCTTTTTTTTTTTGGATGTAATAATTTAGGATTTCATTTATGTTTGCTTGTTTTTTTTTTTATGCACACTCTTTTTTTTTTGAATGTAATAGTTTAGGATTTTATTTTATGAATGCAATGCAATATGAATGCAGTGTTGCATGAGCCTTGGTTTTTTTTTTTTTTTGCAAGGGTGTTTGGTATATGGACTGGTTTGGGGAGGTTTTTGCACAAGTTTCGAGCAACCGGGACGGAATATTCCTCTTTTGGTGTAGCAGCTTGGACATTGCAGATTTTTTTTGGAAAGCAATCCTATCCGCGCGGATGGGGACTGCATCTGACACTGTCCTTTAATTTTGGTTCAGACCTGGTCTTGCTTTATTTCAAATTCAAATATCCTCTTCAACCTCCAGTCCCAACAGCCATTTTCGGGGGGAAAGAGAGAAAATCCATGGAAAACTTTAGAAAAGCTCCATCAAAATTGTCCCAAGAGTCCCAAATGTCATTCTTCAACAAGTTCAAGGATTGGTCCTGGGAAATCATGCATGAGAGGAGGTTCTTCTTTGAAGAAAGATACAAGGTGAAGTGCTTATGGTCTCTCAAGGAATTGATTCCGGATTATGAGCTTTTGAGAGCTTCTTCATCATTTTGGGATACTAGAAGGCATGTCTTTTGCCTTTCCTTCAACGAGATTGTTCCGACTGTCGAAGAATTTCGGGCCTTGCTTGGAGGTCCGGAGGTGGAAGAGATAGCGGTTCCTTTGCCCGGAGGGGCTTCTTTTGCTGACAGATTGTGCGTCCTCCTTCATCTTTCCCCGGAGGAAGCGCAAGGTATGATCCGCGGTCCCGATCATTTCGATATTTCCGGTCTTCCCGACAGATTTAGGGGCCTAGGTTTGGTGGATGATGCCTATTGGGATGCCTTTGCACTTTGTGTGTTTGGCACCCCGTTCATGGTCTATTCCTTCGGGATCCGCCATCGGTCCTGCTGGATGTTGTCTGCTCACTGTCGCCCGGCGTAGATGTCGTTCCTTTGATTCCGGGGAGACTCTTCATGCTCTTGATAGGGCAAGCACCGGGCAGACGCAGATATGCACGGGGCAGCCCGCTCCTCTTGACCCTGTGGGCGATGGAGCGTTTGGGGGTTCTTCTGGGAAACCTCGATATGATCAGGCCTGACTTTTGCCAGGAGAGGTGTTGATGTAGATTTTGATGATCGTGGCTCGTGGGAGCGCTGGATGGCGGGTCGCCAGACCGAAGATATCGATGGTCGGTGCCTCATTGGCGGGTGGAGACTCAAGAGTGCTTCAGGATGGGTCTCCCGTGGTCATGCTTCCGGGCTTTCTCGGTCTAGCTTCTATATTCCGGCTTTAGTTCGAGACGCTTTGGCCTGGAGCAGTTCCTTTGGAGGGCTTTGATGATATAGCCACCAGGGTGGTGGCTCTCGTTTCTATGGATGATCCCTCGGTGTTTCCATTTCTTTCCCGAGCATGGAGGTATGATGCCTTTCCTCCTCGGGTCATTCTCAGGCGTCCGAGACCGGTGTTCCTGACCACTTGGTACTCGGATTGGTATGAGAGGCATCTGGGAGAGACTCAGGTGGCTATTTTGAGACGGCGTGAGGCCATTGTAGGTGCGAAGGACCCGACCGTTTCGAGAGGAGGAGGGCCGAGGCGAGGGCCAACCCTCATGACAGGAGCGGAGACGCTGTGACCGATTATGAGGCTTACGTCAAGAGACAGGAGAGGAGGGCTCCTATGCTACCAGCTAGGTTACGGGAGATGAGGGATGACGCTAGGGCTACTAAGGCCCTGACAGAGGCCGGTTTGATAGACCCTGTCCCTATACCAGAGCTTGGTAGGAGGAACACCGACATTTTTCCTGCTCAGAAAAAGAAGACTCGAAGGGGGAAGAAGAGGGGAGAGGCCGCACGAGTGGCTTGGAGTGACTCCGAGGTTTCGAGTATCCCTTTCTTGTCATGGCAGACACATTAGTTTGATTATGTATCTTAGTTTTCCTTTAGCAGGTTGCCAGTTGTAGGAATGAATCGGGCTTAGACTCATCAAAGAGCTTTTAACTTGTAATGAATATTTGAATTGCTTTAGAGTTTTTGGAGACGCTTTCATGGTCTGATCAATTGTATTGATGCCAAGGTATGGCTTTTATTTGTGCTTTAGACCGAACCGTTTCCGGCTGCCTACGTTCCCCTCATTTTGAGGAGCTCAGGTCTTCGTAGTTCAACCTGGTGAACTCTTTTTTTGTTTGTTGTTTTTTTTTGTTGTTTTTTTTTGTTGGTTTTTTTGTTGTTTTTTTTGTTGTTTTTTTTGTTGTTTTTTTTTTGTTGTTTTTTTTTTGGTGCAACCCTGTTTTTTACCTAGGCCGCCCTTCTCGGGTTTTCAACCTAGTTGGGTATTACTCTTTTAGCACTCTTTTCCTTCTTTCTTCTTTTTTTTTTGTTTTACGCGTAGTATCTGCGCAGCTTGTCACCATTCACTGGGTGTACAAAGGGATTCCCGTCGAGGTCTGCAAGTTGCATGGCTCCTCCGGAGAAGATCTTCTGGACGACATATGGCCCGACCCATACAGGCTCCCATTTGCCGAGGGGGTTGATACGGACTGGGGGCTTTTCTTTTAAAACGAGATCCCCTTCTCGGATTTCCCGATGCTTTACTTTCTTGTCGAAGGCTCTAGCCATTCTTCCTTGGTAGGCCCGGATGTGTTCCATGGCCTTCAATCGGCGTTCGTCTAGTAGGGCCAATTCGTCATGGCGACTCTGGAGCCATTCGACCTCGTTAATCCGGCTTTCCAAAGAAAGATACGGAGCGAGGGTATTTCCAGCTCGATTGGCAGTACAGCTTCCATTCCGTATGTGAGGGCAAAAGGTGTTTCCCCGCTTGCCGTTTCGGCCGATGTTCTGTAGCCCCAGAGTGCCAGGTGTAACTTCTCGGGCCAATCTCTGCCTTGGACAGCCATTTTCCGGATGATATTTTCCAGAGTCTTGTTTGCTTCGACGGCTCCGTTGGTTTGGGGGCCCGTAGGGAGATGACTTGTGACGGGTTATTCGGAATTCCGCCGTAGCTTTTCACATTCCCCTTCGAAGTGGGATCCATTATCTCGAGATGATTTCTGGGCCGGCAACCCGTATCCGCACATGATGTTTTCTTTGATGAAGAGGGCAACTTTCTTTGAATCGAGGATTTTGTAGGACTTTGCTTCAACCCACTTGGTGAAATAATCCACGGCTACCAGGACAAACTCGTGGGTCAAGTATCGCCGATGGTGTGATTTTGCCTATGACATCAATTCCCCAAGTGACGAAAGGCCAAGGGGTTGTCATGCAAGATAACTCGTGAGGAGGCAAGTGATTAAGATTTGA
The DNA here is from genome assembly GCA_022495995.1 of Adenophora triphylla var. japonica. Classification (NCBI taxonomy): domain Eukaryota; kingdom Viridiplantae; phylum Streptophyta; class Magnoliopsida; order Asterales; family Campanulaceae; genus Adenophora; species Adenophora triphylla. The sequence goes on along the minus strand of JAFEMH010001212.1, from coordinate 212,029 downwards.
GTATCGCCGACATTTGTCGCAGCCTTTTGACGAACCTGGATGCGCCGGTTTCCATGGAGATCCAAAAGTACCCCATTCTCGCATGATTTGCATCGTAGCTCGAGCATTCATGTGAGGGCCGCAGTACCACCACGTATTTCTTTCATGAGTTCGGTAGCCTCTTGTTTGTCGATACATCGCAGAGGGGGCCTTGATAACGTTTTTTGTATAACATGTTTCCCAAAAGAACATAATGGGAGGCGAGCCGTCAGTGGCCGAGAGACTTTTCGCTTTGATTCCTTCTTTATATTCCCCTCTTCATTTTTGAAAGAGGCCTCGCCATCCTTCGTGTGGTAAATCCGTAACTGAGTGTACCAGGATCATTGATCGCTTCGGCTTCGCTTCAATTTCGAAGCAATAGGCGGGGTTTTCTCTTCTCCCGACTCCGAATGGTTTAACAGACTTTCCTTCGTGTATTTCGACAAGAGAGGCTAGTGTAGCTAGAGCATCCGCGAACCCGTTTCTCGGTTTCTCGGTGTAATGAAAGCCGATTTCTTTGAATTGAGCCACTAGTTCTTCCATGTAAGCATGATACTTCGCAAACCCGGATCCACGGTCTTCCATTTGTTAGAGACCTGATTGATGATGAGGGCAGTAGTCACCATACACCTCCAATTCCTTGATATTTCTTTCAAGGGCGGCTTCCAACCCAGCTATGCAAGCTTCATATTCAGCAGCAGTCATTGTTGGTGACTTCGGGTTCAAATTTCATCCGCTGCATGGGCGTGTTCGTCAAGAGGATCGACCGTAAGCATTCCTATCCCGTTCCCTTTTGTTTGACGCTCCGTCGAAGAAGAGTTGCCGCGATTTTCTCCTTCTAGGCGAAGATTCCATCATCGGGAAATTGAGGTTCAGTCCTCGAGACTCATCACTTGGGAAATCGGCCGATGTTCCGCCATTACGCGTCCTTTTACGGATTTCCTTGAAACATAAGTGATGTCATATTCGCCAAAAAGAACGACCATTTTGCCAATCTCATGGAGATGGAAGGCTTGTCGAACGTATATTTGATGGGATCTATCCTTGAAACAAGATGTATCGGTGAGACCGCATGTAGTGTTTCAACTTTCCCACTACCTGCACTCTCAAACCTGGCGCAAGTCTTCTCGCAAGGCAGAGTAATTGAGTTCGCTTCCTTGAGCTTTCGCTACGAAATAGATGGCGTTTCGACTTTGGAATCTTTCTTTTCTTGAACTAGCATAGCCCCAATTGTCAGATCCGCGACAAGCTTAGATATAGCAAGAGTGGCTTTGCCGATGTGGTGGGCAGAGAATCGGGGATTCACAAGGTATGCCTTAATCTGCTCAAAGGCAAGCCGACATTCCGGGGTCCATTCTGTGTAGGCATTTTTCTTCATCAACTCGAAGATTGGCTCGCAGACGAGGTCACCGATTTACAAAGCGGCTTATGTATTGTAGCCTTCCCATAAAGGATTTCACTTCTACGTGTCCGGGGGCGCTTCATTTCAACTATCGCCTTGATTTTCCGGGGATCTACTTCGATTCCCGTTCGTCACCATATATCCTAGCACCTTATCTCGTCCTTACACCGAAAGTGCACTTGGCCGGATTCGGCCTCATGTCGTGGTCTCTGAGGCGGCCGAAGAATTTTCTCAAATCAACAAAGTGTCACCATCCGATCCTCCGGAATGTATTATCATGTCGTCCACATAGACCTCAATTTCTTTGTGGATCATGTCATGGAACAGAGCCGTAGCTGCCCTTTGGTACGTAGCCCCAAAGCATTCTTTAGTCCGAATGGTAATGACCTGTAGCAGATATGTGGCTCCCAAGTGTCCGCAAGGCCGTTTTGGCTTGATCTTCTTCTCGCCATTTTGATTTGGTTGTAGCCGGCAAAACCGTCGACGAAGGATTTGACTTCATGGTTGGCCGTGGAATCTACCAAAATGTCGATGTCATGGGGAAATCGTCTTTCGACTCGGCTTTGTTCGCATCCCCGAAGCCCACGCAAAGATCGGATTTTTCCGTTGGCCTGTCACCGTTACTATGTTGGCCGATGCCATGTTGGGTATTCAATGACCCCCGATGAAACCCGCTTCCGAGCATCTTTTCTATTTCCTCTTTCACTTGTAAGGACCATTCGGCTTAATTCTTCTTAGCTTGGCTTTACCGGGCTTCGACTTCCGGGTCGAGCGGTATTCGGTGCTCAACTATGGAAGGATCGAGGCCCGGCATATCTTTATAGGACCATGCGAACACATCCACGAATTCTTTTAGCACTCAATTAGGGCATCCCTTTCTGGGCCCCGTCGAAGAAACTACCAATCTCGCCTCTTTTTAGGCTCTTCCGCTAGCCTCGCATTCACACTCACAAAGTCTCTTCTGGCAGCTGGGCTCGATTTTCCTCTTCCTGACAACTCCGCTTAAAGATTTCTTCGATATATTGTTCATTTAATGTGTCCGCCTCTTCATCTAGTGAATCGTTATTAATCGCTTTTAGATTATTAGTTAATTCATCATTAGTTAAAGCGGCAATTAAGGGATACTCGTAAAGGTTCATCATTTCATCAAGACGAAGGGGAATACAACGTCGCTACATGCACTCGTAGTCTTCGTGCGTAAGGCCATCTGGACGACTCGAGAGACTCGAACTCAACAATGAGAGACTCGGAGGACTTTACAAAGGTTGACACGAAAGGACGGGGACCAATCCAAGCTTGGTGATCATTTCCTCTTTGGTCGCGGACGGCCCGAGAGAGTTTCCCAATTCTTTAGCGGCATCGTCGTTGGTGGCTTCACAACTCGGGAAAGGCATGGTCTCGTGCTCCCTCTTCGCCGGCTATCATCTCTTTGTCTCGAACCGTAATCAATTGTGTTTGGCGTCCGAAAGCCGAGCATGTGGATGTAGGGATCTTCCTCAATCCCGGGATTTCCGTTTCGCCACAATCCGACCGCTCAATCCAGATGTAAGGACGTATTGCGCCTCGGTGAGCCGCTAGAAAAATCTCATGTCCCATACTCGAGCGGAAAGGCTCGGCAGTAGTTCAGCCAAGGAGGACGTCCCACACGACGTTCATAGATTCGAGCCGAGTCCGTCGGTGTTTGCCGACTTTTATCATGAAAATCTCCTCGCCCGGGCGAGGCCAAAGAATGGGTTTGCAGAATACCGACAAATCCGTGATTGAGGACCGGGGACTTGTGTGCTCGTATCATGGCGGTGTTCAGCCGTTTCCTTCCAAAGACGCCTCCAAGTGTTGGAAATAGCAATTAAATTTGATGAATCGAACTTCTTCTGAGTCTCGCTCGCTTGAGTGTGTCGACATAGTTGGCATCGCCGGATTCCAAAGGATGCCGGCGAGACTTGCCTCTTGAAGGATGTAGCCCCTGTTTGATCGTGGGCGTTCTTGGCTATTGTTTCAGCCTTCGTTCCCATGAGGAAACCGTCACCCCTTATGACTTCAAGGTCTCCCTGCCGATTGATGAATTTGACGCATTGGTGGAGAGTGGAGGCTATGGCTTTCATGTGATGCAACCAAGGGCGCCCTACTAGGGCCGCGAACTCTGAGGGGATATCCATTACATGGAACTTTGCGGGCACCATTTGGGTTTCGTACCGTAGTTCCAAAGTCATTGTCCCCGAATGGGACGAGACGAACCGTCGTAGGCCTTGACACAGGTAGATGGGATCACGCGCCTTTCATTTATGCGGAGGGCCCTCATCATGCCGAGGGGAAGGACGTTTACCGATGATCCATTGTCCACTAATACCCTGTGGAGTGACATGGTGTTGAGCCGAATAGTGATGTACAAAGCTTCATTGTGTTTCTGAGACATCTCTTGGCAAATCTTCATCGCGTAAGGTGATCATACTCCCATATAGGTGAGGATCATAGATTTGGTCCTTGTCTCAGATGTAGAGTCATTAAACCCGTCGCTCGTGCCTTTTTCTTGCGAGGTAGAGTCTTTGCCAAGCCCCCGGGTTATACCGATGCCTTTTGTGGCGGTTGCCATCCCCAAATAACATGTTGATTGAGTGGGGGCGCCAGACCAAGGCCGGTTTTTCTTCATCGCCGTATACTGAACTGGACAACCGAACTCGTCGACCCCGAGGGGGCTGGACTTCGTTCGCAGCACTCGGTATCCGAAAGTCTCAACTCGTCGTTGGCAAGGCTTTTCTCGCTCTTTTACCCCTTTTTGCTTTGGGGAAGACTGACCGGAGTAGAGTACATAATAATCAAATCCCCTGCATGGCTCCCCGAGCGTTCCCACACTCGTTATCACCGCCTCGAATCTCTCCTTCAATTTTTGCCGGAGGAAATTCTCTTTTTCTTAGGAGGACGGTCTTCGTGTATCCACCCCGATAGTCCCTTTCAAGGCAATCGGACGCCACAAATATCCCACCAAATGTGTTCTACTGGTGGCGGATTTGGGACCTCGGCCGAGCGGTGCCGGAATGACTTTTGAGTGGAACCGGTCCGGGGGATTCGCCGGGCTCCTCTGGTAGCGAGTGATTGGACTCGCGATAATGAGAGATATTGAGGTCCCGGGAACGGGCACATGTTTGTCCTTCGTGGTAGCCCCGCCGCTGGGATATTGTTAAGGTCCCGGGCGGCGTGTGGCCTCTTCCATCCAGGCTTGTTTGCCGTTCCGGCGTTCTTCCGTGGCTTTGATGGCTGACCATATTTCTTCAACTGCTCTCCGATTTTCATCACTCAGCCGATATTTGTGGGATCATCACTTTGAGAGGGGACAACCGACAAGATACCGAACTCTTTCGTCCCCCGATCGCCGTTGGGGGCCAGCTTGCCCCGTAAGTCGGCGGGCAGAGTCCCGGCGGTGGAAACATAGGAATCTTGGGGTAGCATCTTGATGTATCCGGACTATTAAGAAGAGGAGGAGAACCCTCTTCCTTCTTTGCGGTAAAAGTGCCATCGGAATTGAGACTCGATAGTCAAACCATGACTTGCGACTACCCCCAAGAGGTCATCAATTGAGCCTCATGTCGAAGTCTCATCTGTTCTACCAACCGGATCCACATCGGTCCTGTTCGAGGGATTTTGGAGGACGGAGCAACGTTATCCCCATCATTACCGGCCGATGCGTACATTCTCAAACCCTGAGTCGGAACAAACGGTGAAGCCGACGATGCGCTGACTCTTCCCAATTGATCAAACGGTGACCCGGTGCCCGAAACCAAGCTTTGTGTGGAGTCATGGGGGAAAGGACATGAAGGTTCGATGTCCTGGGAATGGAAGGAGGGTAGGTGTTTGGGCTTTAGGCTCATGCAACATGCGCTATTTGTTCACGTTTACTTAAAACATGTTTTATTAACCTAATCGGTTGGAAAAGATTGCTCTTCTTTTCGCAAACTACTCGATTCCCCGGATCAGTGGGCCCCGTCACTACGTCTATAAGCCCCTCGTATTCCACCTGTATTTCGACTTCCCAGGGTGGACAGCCCCGGGCGAGGGTCCTATAGGGCAAGCGAGTCCCACCGACCGAAAGAAAAACGATCCTAAAAGTCTGGCGGGTAATCGAGTCTTAACGAGCATTCGATGTAAATTATGGACAAAGCTGACGTCAAAAGTCAAGATCATGTCCGAGGGCTCGACGAAAAGTCGGCATGATTTGGACTGATAAATGTCCACGATTGATCTTGATTTGTTGTCAATTAGGCCGTAATTAGGCATGGAATAATCATTAATCCTTGATGACTCAGTGTCAATGCTGGGAGTCAGTGTATAATTTGTGCCAGTCAGAGCCGAAGTCAAGGCGCCGGCCAATATCTTGGTCAAAGTCTGCGGCGGAAAACCGGCAGAACTTCGACGGATTAGGGACCCGAAAGATATTGAGTCGGTATGCCGACAAAGGCTTGAAAGGAAAGGTCTATACACAGACAGGGCATGACACGGACCGTGACTAAAAACCAACCGGGTCTCGGACAAAGTGTGTCACGGACAAGTGCATGGTCGACACGAGGCTCCATGGGATGTTTGGGTAGTCCTGTGCTCATCCGAGAGGCGTAATAAGACCAAACGGACCGCGACAAGGATTTCCCCGGATTAAGGACGTAGTGTGCAGTGTACGGTCACGTGCGCGTAGTGTGCAAGCAGTCTATATTCTTTTCCGAGTAAAATAGAGATTTTTTATGAGTCTTAAAAATATGATGCATGATTTTTTTATTTTTTATATTTTTGGAAATTTTCTTTTTCTTTTTTTTTTTGAAAATCCTTTTTTTTTTGAAATTTTTTTGAAATTTTTAATGAGCACATAAGCACGAAAATTCCGACAGTTAGGGACATTATTCCGACAGTCAAAATTTTGACTTTCTCCGAGGCGGCCAAAACAACATGAAAACTGTGCAAAAATCAACACACACACAAAAATGATTTTCGGTCGGACGGAAGCTTGACCCTCAAAAGCTTTTTTTTGAAAACGGTGATACCGGTACGTGGGATTGTTAGACCACAATTTATCCCCGACTCGTGTTAGGAGGCGATAACGGGAAATTTAGTGGTTTCCACCAATATACCAAATACCATTTTTAAAAAAAAAGCTTAGTTCCCCAGCAGAATCGCCACTGTGATGATGTGTATCCGAAAATTTTCCCATTTTTTGTTTAAAAGAAAATCAACGAAAACGGAGTCGCCACGCCATTTTAATTTTTAGGGCCAAAACTTTGAAAAAAGCCCGAGATCAGAGATTTAGGTTCGGAGGTCATGTTACGCGTCGGGAAGGACGTTAGTGTGCACCCGACGCGCCTCGTAAAACGAGTCTTCCAAGCTGAAAATCATTTGTGTGTGTGTGTGTGTGTGTGTTTTGGCCAAAATAAGTTGAAACTCAGAAAAGTAAAAATTGGGATATCTTTTTAAGACTTTAAACTGATCCCATGATTTTTTGGAAGATTTTTGGATTGAGATTTGGTACTCAAAAGACCTTTTGAAGTTGAGAGCCATTTCTGCCAGAATGAAAAAGGCAGTGGACCTTTGATTTTGAAATGGATTCAAGGGTCTTAAAACTTCATAATCTGGATAAACTCAGAGAATGAAAGTTGTTCTAGACACCTTAAATAAAGTTTGTATGAAAGAATTTTCCATTTTGGAGAAGATTTGAGGGGTCAAAACCTTCTGGAAACCTCAGATATGAGATCTGGATTCCCAGAAGCTGATGAACTAGCCTCTGAAAGAAAATTTGAAAAGAGGAGTTTTACTCACCCAAAAAATAAAGTAAAAATATGTCTGGAAAGCTCTGGATGTTGGCTACAAAAAGTATTTTGTAGTCAACACCAAATTCCAAGTTCATCTATGTCCAAAAATTAAGACCATGGACTGAGGTCTGAGAAAATTGCTACTGGACAGCAACTTCTCAAGAAGGAGAATATGATTTTAAAGGGGGTTTTGCATCCATGCTTGTCCCCATTTCCCTAGGTTTTGGTTAGTGATCACTAGACATTTTAGTGGTGAATCAACTATACCAAACCATCCTTGGGGTACATTAGGACTAAGCATTTCATTTGCTTGGGAAGGGGATTTTTATCCTTTGAAAATGAGATTTTATGCTTGAAAATGGTTTTTAGGGTTTTGAAAATGAGTTTTCTTTGCAAGAAAGTAAGAAAACTTGAAAATAATTTTGATCTTTGTAGAAGATCATCCATGGAGATGGTCTTCCATGGTGATCTTCTTAGATCTAGAGCAAGAAGATGAAAGAACTACATTTTGTAGTTTGAAGATGCATGCATGGATGAGATTTAGGGTTAGGAAGAGGAGGGTTTACCAATCTTCCTTGTGTTCTTGAGTGTTTGGCTTGAGTGTATGAGTGTTTAGGGCTTTAATATGAGAGTGAGTGGATGAGTATGAGTTGGGAAAGATTGAGAGAAAATGGTGACAATTCAAGTGAATTCTCACCGTTTTCTCTCTATATTTCGCCGCAGGTTCTTGCAAAATGTGTTGTTCCTCCTTATTTTTGTGACCGGAGGGCTCAATTTATAGCCCTCCCGAAAATGCAAACTCATTCGCGCGGACAAGTCCCCTCGGCGTGCACTGTTCATTAAATGCACTCCGGCTTTGGACAAGGGGAATATTTCTTTTCAAAATTCAAATTGACCAAATGCATTATGTTTCCAAAGATTTCTATTGGTGGTTATATTCTTTTGTTTTTCTTTTTTAAGATTCTTTTTAAGGTTTAACCTTAAATAACAATGCCCATTTTACCCTCACTTTGTTAGAAAAGTTAGGATTGTTAGGAATTGTTAGAAATGTTATAACTTTCGTTAATTTTCTAACGAAAATTTTAACAAGCTCAAATTGGAGCACTTACAAGATGGTACGCTGAAACGCTTCGGGATGTCGACATTTGCAATTGCTGGGACAAACCGGGATTGATTATAACAGTTTTGGGTCACTGGTTGAATTGGAGGAGTTACACCTGGCACGTTCATTATCAGCTCTCTGAGATCCTGCATCTGTTTAGCTAGTGGGTTTCCTGCAAAAGGGTCAGCCATAGGAATACGATTGAAATTATTATTATTGAAAAGATTATTTAGCAAACCGTAATCGTCCGTAGTAGTCGTGACGGTAGTGTTGTCTATAAATGGAATGAATGGGGTGAATCCCGCGGAAGATGGCGTCAATGGGGTGTCCCTGTGTAAAAGATGTCGACATCATTAAAGATGTCACGGATGAGTTTGAGGAGGACTCGCCCATTGGAATGAATTCACTCGAAATGTAGATCCTCGGTGTTGTCAAAGTTGAGAACCCTTGCACGCAGCCGGGTGATATGTTCTCAAGCCGAGATGCGATGAGCTGTTGGTCTTTCTGCATCTTAATCATGGAATTGGTCAACACCTTCGAATTGTTGTCTTGCTGGTCCAACCTTTGATTCAACCTGGTTAGGATACTCCGGATGTCGCATCTCGCATTAGAAGAGGTTGCCCCCTTTTGTGGAGTCTTCGTAGGTTGAGTTGGCCGAGACCCTGGCCGAGGAGGTGGTGGTAACAAGCCGGTTCTACCTCCCGATGTGGGAACAACGACAGGACCTTTTCCGCGGTGGACACATTGGAGGGTGCGACATAGTGAATTTGGTTAGGAAATGTTTCAAATAACCGATAAACCACAGTGCCCCTATGGGCACCAAATTGTTTTGGTAGAAAACAATAAAGTAGAATCTTAACTAGGTTTAGTGTGTGGATTGAATAATAAGGAGGGAACTATGGAATTCGATTATGTGGAACAAAAGAATGAAAAAGAGAAAATGACAACACGATTTGTTAACGAGGAAAACCTTGGAGGTGATAACCTCTTTGGAAAAAACCCCGGGAGTTAGGTCTCCAACCTTAAAGGTTTCACTATAATAATCACGATTACAACTTTGGAAGATAATGGAGTGGATTACAAGAGCTTGTGTGTAGAGTGTGTGCGTATGAGCATGAATATGTTTTTCCGTCTCCATTTCCCCTTAAATACAAGTAGATATGAAAGAGTCAATATGGTTCCTATAATCTCGGCATTTTGGTTTATCACTTCAACCTCCGTGAGACCAAGTCGCCCTAGCCGTTTGAAGATCTGTTGAACGTGCTTGGAGATTGTTCCGCATTCCTCTCTTAATTACTGAAAAATAAGAATAAGAATATTAGGAAATATTGAACAAGTAAATATTAAAACAATACTTACAGTGTAATGACATCTCGATATGCAGGATCAATTGAAGATGTCGCCATGTTGAAAAATGCCCACAACAATTATGACCTTTATTTTTGAAATTTTATGACATTATTTGACATATTTGTTTAGTTCACAGTTGTTTTAGTATTTTATACCCTCTATTTTTGCTATTTTATGAGATTCTCTGAAAATTTTTATATGAAAATGTCCTATATTTTACTTAATTCACAGTTGTTTTGATTAAGTTCACAATTATATGAAAATGACCTTATTTCAAGAATTTTTTCAAATAAAGTCATTACAGGTATTGAGCATAGCTCCCCTAGGATTTACTCAATTTCCAATTATTCTAAACCATTCGGATATTAATTTTGGGGGGTTTACAGCCACTCCTTTTGGTGTGCATGTGTCCGTCTAGGGCTGTAAACGAGCCGAGCCGAGCCGAGCTTTTGATGTTTCGAGCTCGAGCTCGTTAATTTTTAAACGAGCTCGAGCTTTTCTCGAGCTCGAGCTCGAGCCCAGAATGCCTGTTCGAGCTCGGCTCGAATCAAGTTTCGAGCTTTTCGCGAGCTGGCTCACGAGCTTTTCGCGAGCTGCTCGAACTCGAATATTAACGAGCCGAGCTCGAGCTTCGACTTATTTTTTGAAAAAAATCTGAAATCAAACGAGCTTTATCGAGCCCTAATTCGAGTTGTAATCGAACTCGAGCCTAAACGAGCTTATATATATATATATATATATATATATATATATATATATACTAAAATTCATTCGAGCTTTTAACGAGCCGAGCCCGAGTCGAGCTCAAACGAGTCGATCTCGAACAGAGCTCGTCGAACATACGAGCCGAACACGAGCCGAGCTCGAAAAAAAGACGAGCTTAAAAATCGGTTCGAGCTCGAGCTCGAGTTCAACTCGAGCCCACTCGAACTCGAGCTTTTTTCGAGCCGAGCCCGAGCCGAGCTCGAGCAGGCTCGTTTCGTGTAACAGCCCTATGTCCGTCCTTGTAGACAACCATAGCCATTTTGAGACAGGAAGAAGAACAATATAGAATCTGGCGAAGATCAAATAACAGGTTTGCTTGTTGAGCATAGTTCTATTAAAATCTGTTAGAAGAAACCAAGTTTTGAACTTTCGGTTATTGCATAATACCATGATTTGAGTACTAAACTGTAATAACAATCTTATTTTGCGTCGCTGCTGAGTGGCTGGAGAAGGGACGAGGGTGACTGGTGGGGATGGGGAGAGGAGAAAGAGTGTGTGGTCAGGATGGAGAAAAGTAGAGAGATGGGGAGGGTCTGAATGCGTATGGAAGGAGAGGGGAGGCACTACAAGAAAAAACACTTTTCAGCCATCGCATATCTGGCAAAAGCCGTCGCCTAAAGATAACGCGATTGGGAAAACCATCGCCAGCAGTCGCGTAAAGCCTTGTCGTGGAAAGTTTATGCGATTGGAATAGCAGTTGCATTAGGTCGGTTGATTCCGCGACGGCACATCTCGTCGTATAAAGGGTTTCCTTATATGTTATATATCTTGTATAAAGAGATGGAAAGAGTCGCGAAAGGTGAAGACATTATGTGACCGCTTTAGCAATCACATAAGCCAAGGTATTTCAAAACGAAACAGGTTTTTGTGATGGTTTTGTCCATCACCTAAAATCCCGGGTTTTATTTTCTTAATTTCCTTGTTTTTTTCCCATTTTTTACACGTTATAAAACAAAAACAGGTTTTTGTGATGGTTTGGACGGTTTGAACTTTGAACTGCCACAAACTGCCGGTTCACGGTTCCAAGAAATAAATAACCTTAATCGAATAAGGGGGCGTTTGTTTTTGGATTTTAAGTCTTGTTTGCCTCTTAACACTTATTCATTAAGAGGATTAGAGAAATAAGTGTGTTTGTTTTTTTTTTGAAATAAGGCTTGTTAGGCTCTTAAAGTCCTCTTAATTTTAAGTGGTTAAAATGTTGCTGAATTACCTCTGAAAGCCTCTGAAAGCCACTATTTCATATTTGGTTTTGGTTAATTTTTTTTTTAAACTGTTTACTGTTTCATATTTGGCTTTGACGATTTTTTTTTATTTTTTTTATTTCTTTTAACTCAAGCTTTTAAAATGAATTTAGATAGAAAATCAAACAACTTATTCAATTCAAAATTCAGTTTTCGCTTTGCCTCTTAATCATTCACCATTTTCTAACTTAAATCGTATTTCAAAGACTTATCACTTAAAAAAACAAAAACCCCTAAGATAATCACGTATTCCAGTTATAGTTTTAGTCCCAAATCAGCCCCAATTCTGTTTTTTTTTTTTTTTTTTTCTTTTTTGGGTAAAACAGAAGGAATTCTTTGGATTATTTTTCTCAAAATATTATTCAAAAAAAAAAATTATTCCTCAAAATGTAACACTTGAAAGAGTATTGACTAAAGTAAGCAAGATTTTGATTACAGTGAATTTTAGTTTTTGTAAAATACCTTTCTGTTCTTCTAGCCTTCACCATTCTCTTACCAGTTTTCAACCAATTCTTTCCGGAAATTATTTTAAAAAACTTTATTTATCTGAATGTTATTTGCAATATTTCTTGACTGAATTTCTTCAATGTCAGTTGATAAATACTCTCTCCGTCCCAGTAATTGCTTCACCTTTTTGGGGTGGACACGCAAATTAAGGAAATTGGTGAGTGGAGAAAATATTGTGAGTGTAATAGTAAAATAGGAAAGAGAATGAGTGGAGGAAATAGTAAATTTGAAAAATGTTGTGAGTGTAATAGTAAAATAGGAAAGAGAATGAGTGGGTGGAATAGTAAAGATTTTTTGCCATTTTAGGAAAGGTGAAGCTTTAAATGAGACACCCATTTTGACAAAAAGTGAAGTTATTAATGGGACGGAGGGAGTATATTTTTTCTTGAATTACAGGTGTTGCAGTGGGATCTGGATGACAACAATATACTCCCTCCATCTCAGGTGAGTGTGGATCAAAATTTTGGGCACACAAATTTAAGAAAAGTAAGAGAGATAAATAGTAGAAGGAGGTGTTTATGAGTATGAAAAATTAAATAGGAGAGAAAATGAGTGAGAGGAATAGTAAGTTGATTGGTGTTGTGAGTATAAAAGTAAAGTAGGAGAGAGAATGAGTGGGTAGAATATGTTTTGGTAGAAAAAACAATAAAGTAGAATCTTAACTTTGTTTAGTGTGTGGATTGAACAATAAGGAGGGAACTGTGGAATTCGATTATATGGAACAAAAGCATGAAAAAGAGATAATGACACCACGATTTGTTAACGAGGAAAACCTTGGAGGTGATAACCTCTTTGGAAAAAACCCCGGGAGTTAGGTCTCCAACCTTAAAAGTTTCACTATAATGATCAAGAATACAACTTTGGAAGACAATGGAGAGGATTACAAGAGCTTTGTGTGTTGAGTGTGTGCGTATGAGCGTTAGAGTGTTTTTCCGTCTCCATTTCCCCTTAAATACAAGTAAATATGAAAGGGTCAAATATGGTTCCTACAATCTCGGCATTTTGGTTTATCACTTCAACCATCGTGAGACCAAGTCGCCCTACAAGCCAAGGTCCGTCAACGTGCTTGAAGATTGTTTCGCATTCCTCTCTTAATTACTGAAAAATAATAATATGAATATTAGGAAATATTTGAACAAGTAAATATTAAAACAATACTTACAGTGTAATGACATCTCGATATGCAGGATCAATTGAAGATGTTGCCATGTTGAAAAATGCCCACAACAGTTTGTCCCCAAAAACATTTGTCTATGTTGGCAACTGAAGAGGCAAAATGTTTTTCTCCTGATTAACCGTTCATCTTCTAACTGGTTTCAATGCGACGGTTAGGGATACGAGGCGACAAATAAGGAAGAGTTTTGATAACCTCAATTTCTGGATGACTATCGTTATTATCCAATCTTCTCAAAATTCCTTATCCAAATCAAACGTCTCCTACTATATTATGGAGAGAGTAGTCTTCTAAAGTGTATCACTTTTTATCCTTCCTCTATAATTACGACGTTCTCCAAAGAAGTAAGTCAGAATCAACGTATTATTTGGCTATTCGATTGAACCCCTGCTAATATGTATCCTTGTATGCAGTGACTTTCTCCGGTTTGACGACAAGCGATATTGTGGCCAAATATAAAGGTAAGATGAAAGCGGAAGAGAATATACCAGAGATAGATAAGATTACTCCGAAAAGAAAAAGGGTGGAACAAATCTCCTACGTAGAAAGACAAATTTGGAATGAAGAAGTGTTGGAAAATCGTAAGAGTTGCTTTTGTTTCCTGGACACATTGATACTCTTGTATTTTTAGTAAAATACCTCTTCCCGTTGTTGACAGCATTGTCTCGATGGCTAAATTAATGTCTAAAGAAATTAGAACATTGAGGGAAAAATGCGATACCTACGACATGAGTAAGGTTGAATATGAGAAGGACTTGAAGGAAGCTGCAGGCATAATAAGGGAAAGGGGACTGGAAATCAGAGATAAGAATGAAGAGATATTAAAATGGCGGTCCAGGCTTGCAAGTGTTGACATCATCCATGAAAGGGAGATGGAAGCATTTCGGGATGACTTGGTGCATGAGACTGCAAAAGCAGTCTTTGAAACTAGAATCCAAATGATTGAGGAATATCAGGCAGGAGAGCATGTGAATTGGAATCAATGAAGAAAAAATGGCTTTGCAAATGATTCATGAAGAAAAAGCAATCGATGACTTCAAAGATCTGGAACAGGCTGGTGAGGGTATTGACATGGGGTGATTTTCAGAAATTTGGAGGAGTTAGTTCAGAGCAATACCTACAACGGATGCCACCTGAAAAAGGTAAAATAAATTTCTTTTTGGTTTTTTGCTGATGTTACTGGGGTGGAATCCTTTGAGACAATTTTTATTTTTTGTTTGGTTTGTAATGGGTCCATAAGGACCAAAGACAATTTCCTTTATGTGTTGGGTTGGTCCAACACTTTTGCACTTTAAGCTTAGTAGTTTGGATGCTTTTTATGATAACTTTATGGTTTAATGATTTTCAAGCGTGTCAAGGCTTGTTTCTTTTGGATAATTTTTTGTATGGCGACATGATAGTATGTCGAAATGATAGATACTTAGGATGACATTTATACGTCATAAACCGTAGATACTTAGATGACACGTATATGCCATAAATCGTAGATACTTAGATGACACGAATATGCCATAACCATAAGAATAATACTTAAGATCAATCATCTAACTGAGTGGGAATGGATAAGCTATATGAGTTTACCCATATAGGCCCACCCCACACCTCAATTAGTGAGATAACTTGCGCTCCAGGCGAAGGTGTGGTAACCTAACTTCTTAAGAAAGAGGTAATTAACTCTTTAAACCTTAGAAGGGATTGTGTACCTTTACTTGAGAAGAGATGGCCAGTCTCTAACGGAGGAGAAATCGTTGTTCTTTGCGTGCATTCGATATGTCCCCATGTAGATGTGTCAATACCTCATAAGATAGAAACACGTTAAAAACGGACGGCAACTAAAGTTGACGTCTCTTCACAAAGTGTATTAGCGACATCTTAACTTGTAAATAATAAAAAAGATTCATAGGAGAAAAGAAAGGTTGTAAAGAGTTGAAAGACGATTCATACCTGGAAAGATGAGTTCATGGGAAATCATACTTAAATGTAATACCTTTTGAGATGAATGGCGTTCCAACTTCGCGGTATCATTTGGCCATCCAAGGTTGCAAGGCGATATGCTCCTTTTCCGGCTTGTGCATCTATTAAGTAGGGTCCTTCCCATTTTGGGGCGAGCTTGCCTGCATTGGGTTCCTTGGTATTTTGGAATGCCTTTCGTAGGACTAAGTCTCCTACTTGAAACCTTCTAACCCTTACGTTTTTATTGTAAGATCGGGCTACCCTTTGCCGATACGCCGCCATGCGAACTTTGGCCATGTCCCTTAGCTCGTCCACAAGATCCGTGTCATGTATCAAGATGTCTTTATTATGTTCGATGTCGCAAGCCGTATCTTGCCGTTGGTACAAGGACTTCGCCGGAATAACAGTATTCGCCCGAATACAAGTGAGTAGGGGTTTGACTAGTAGCATTCTTAGATGTCGTCCCCGTCGCCCCATAGGACCATTGGTAACTCTTTCCGCCCAACGTCCTTTCTTCTCGGTTTAGTCTCTTTTTAAGTTACCGATTATTATTTTGTTGCTAGACTCGCATGTCCATTGGCTTGAGGGTGAACAGGAGAAGATGTCACCATCTTAACACCCCAAGATGTCAGGAAATCTTGGGTCCTCTTGCTGATGAATTGAGAGCCGTTGTCACAAATTATCTCCGATGGAATTCCGAATCGGCTGAATATATTCCTTTTGATAAAAGATATCACTTCTTTGTCACGAACTTGCACATATGCCTCAGCCTCTACCCATTTAGAAAAGTAGTCTGTCATGGCCAAAAGAAATACTCGTCCCCCTGGTGCTATGGGAAGTTTTCCTACTATGTCCATTCCCCAAACCATAAAAGGCCATGGTGACAGGATAGGATGTAGCAAGTCACCGGGCCGGGTGTAGGATGTCCCCATGTCGTTGACAGAATCACATTTCTTTGCGTAGTCAACGGCATCTTTTCTCATTGTAGGCCATAAATAGCCCATTCTAAGAGCTTTAGTATGTAAACTTGGCCCGGTATGATTTCCACAATCTCCTTCGTGCAGCCTCCTTGAGAACCCGATGGGCTCTATCTCGCCTCTAGACATCTTAAGTAGTGACTGCAAAGCATTTTCTAAACAAGAGATTATCAATAAGTACATATTTAGATACTCTTACCCCGAAGGCTCTTGCACTTTTCTCCTCGATCGGGATCGTATCATCTAAGAGATATTTGATAATAGGAGCCGTCCAAGAGGTTGCCGCAGAGAGGCCAAGCATGTCGGCATCCAGGCGAACATCTCAAGATGGTCAATTGCCGGGATGTCAACATGTATGATTGGGATACTGGTTTGTGAGAAGCTTTTGAAGGCTGAACCCAAGTTTGCCAGAGCATCTGCTTGAGAATTTTCTTCCCGTGGGATTTGTTCCAAGGAAAATGTTTTGAATTTGGCCAAAATAATTTTTACAATTTCCAAATATGTTGTCATCTTAGCGTTTTTTGCGACGTAGGACCCGTTGTACTGATTAACAATTAGTAATGAATCCATGAACACCCGGATATGTTTGACATCTAAGTCTTGGGCCGCGTTAAACCCGCAATTAGAGCCTCATACTCGCTTCATTGTTGGTAGCCTTGAAACTGCAACTGATAGATTGTGGTATTATGTCCCCTTGTGGCGATTTTAGTACAACTCCAAGACCTGTACCTCTCATGTTAGACGCACCGTCCGTGTAGAGAGTCCAAATTTTTAGGATGTCATCATCTTGAAGTTGTTGTACTTCCAATTCCACCTCTTGTTGTAGCGTTGACCGAAATCGCCCACAAAATCGCCCAGGCTTGGGATTTTATTGCAGCCTTCTGGGCTCGTACTTGATGTCGTATGTGCTTAATTGTACAGTACCATTTCGCCATTCGTCCCGACATCTCTCGGTTTTCTCATGACATTCTTAATAGGATAGTTAGTGCGTACAATAATAGTATGTGTTTCAAAATAGTGCCTTAACTTAATAGAAGCAGCTTATCAAAGCTAAAATTAATTTTTGTAAATGAGAATACCTGGTCTCAAAGATCTAAGAGTGTCTTACTTATATAGTAGATGGGTTGCCGATTACCATCTCGTTCGTCACCAAGATCGCGCTTACAGCGCCTTCTGACACTCGCTAGGTAGATGTAAAGATGTTCTTCCATCTCGAGGTTTGGCCAATAAGGGAGGTGTCGACAGTAAGTTTTGAGCTCCCGAAAAGCTTCTTCATGTTGTTCCTCCCATTGGAACTTCTTGTTCTTTCTTAAGATGTCGTAGAAAGGTTTGCATCGATCCGAGGATTTGGAAATGAATCTAGTGAGTGCGGCAATTTTTCCCGTCAATCTTTGGACGTCCTTGACAGATTGAGGTGATGACAGTCGAGAATAGCGCGTATTTGTTCCGGGCGGCTTCAATGCCTCTTTTAGTAACCATATAACCTGTAAACTTGCCGGCCTTCATTCCGAAGTTGCATTTAG
Source organism: Adenophora triphylla var. japonica (assembly GCA_022495995.1). Lineage (NCBI taxonomy): Eukaryota > Viridiplantae > Streptophyta > Magnoliopsida > Asterales > Campanulaceae > Adenophora > Adenophora triphylla. The sequence goes on along the minus strand of JAFEMH010001212.1, from coordinate 194,231 downwards.
CCGGATTAAGTTTCATATTGAAACAATCCAAGATGTCAAAAGCTTCGAGAGAGGTTGCTTATGTGATCCTCGGCCTTCTTGGATTTTACTACCATGTCGTCGATGTATACCTCCATCAGGTCCCCAATCCGATCCTTAAACATCTTGTTGACGAGCCTTTGATACGTTGCACCCGCATTTTTTAGTCCAAAAGGCATGGCAATATAACAATAAATACCCGTGGGGTTATGAAGGCAATGTCCTCTTGGTCGATGGTTCCATCTCGAATTTGTTGAAATCCCGAGGACGCGTCCATCAAAGTGAGGAGTGCGTGACCTGAAGTGGCATCAACTAGTGAATCTATGTGCGGCAAAGGGAAAGGATCTTTTGGGCAAGTGTGCTTTATTCAAGTCGGTGAAGTCGACGCAAACTCGCCATTTCCCGTTTCTCTTCTCTACCACAACCACATTCGCCAACCATCTTGGATAATCGACCTCCCGTATCATGTTGGCTTTGAGTAAGCGCTCTACCTCCTCCTTGATGATCCGATTTCGGTTTCGCAAACTTTCTACGTTTCGGTGCACCGGTTTAAAGCTAGGATCTATGTTAAGTTTGTGAGTGATGACATCTTTGCTAATGCCTCGTCATGTCATCATGTTTCCAAGCGAAACTCTTTATTCTCGCTTCTTAATAGGTTCACAAGCTTCTCTTCTATATCTCGACGGGATGTCAAAAAGCCAATAAGTACTTTGATGTCCGGGTTGGAAGGATCTAACAAGACTTCTTTCACATCATCCTCCCTAGCTTCCAGGACTTCACGTACTTTCCTCGGTAATTGCTATGCTTGTTTTGGAGATGTAGACGCCTTCATTGAAGTTTTGTAACATTCCTTGGCCACCCGTTGATCACCGTAAATCTTAGCGACACCCCAAGGTGTTGGAAACTTCACACACCGATGGTAAGTGGAGGGTACGGCCTTCATTCCGTGAATCCACGGTCTTCCAAGAATGACATTGTAAGATGTTGTGCAATCAATTACGCGTAACCGCTCCATGGTGTTGAGGCCCTTTCGAGTATATTGGAAGTTTTATCTCCCCACCGTTTCTTTGACTTCACCACCGAAGCCTACCAAAGACCGAAGACTTTTTGACGATCTCCGATTCTCGGGATGTTCATTTCCTTAAGGGTACCCAACATAATAAGATTGACTGAGCCGCCCCCATCTACCAAAATACGTCGTATTACAGGCGCTGGCGATCCGCAAGAAAATAACCAGACCGTCATGATGGGGTTCCAAAGAAGTTATCACGATCACTTTCATCAAAGGTAATTGATCCGGCAAGGTGTCGACATCTTGGGCCGTCTCTCCGGCTTTTCCTCTTTGACTCCTTAGCGTGTCATTTTGCGGCGTAATAGGATGTTCCACATATTTCGAGCCTCCACCGATGAAGTTGATCACCTTTGTTGATGCCGGGGAGAAACCGGCCTTTCAGCCTTCATGAGGAGCTTCGCATTTTCAGCCTTCTTCTTCTCGGGATCCCAACAACTCCTTAAGATGTCCTTTCGAGAGTAAGTAATCGATCTCCTTTCTTAACGCGATGCAGCCTTCGCAACGTGTCCAAAGTCTTCATGGTAAGCGCACCATTTTGATTTGTCACGCCATCCCGAGGTTTTGTCCGTTTTCTTTCGCCATCCGGCTTTATCTCCTAGGTTGCCCATTGCACAAAGTACACCCGAAATGTCAACGTAAAAACAATAATCGAAATGTTAGGCACATTATCACTATCTTCATCCTCACCGTCTACCGAATTAATTTTGCTAGTGTCAATTTCTGGATAAGGATTGGGACGGTTGTTCCCGCGATGGGACGATTCAGCCTTTCTGTCTGGACGGTCATATGTCGACGTCTTGGATGACGACTTCGATCTTCGCAGCCTCATCTTCCTCCGGGCCTTATGAACCTTAATGCCCCGCTTCCCGACTTCTTCTAGCCGCTTACAAGGAGTCATTACCAAATCTTGATAATACCGTGAATCTTTCTTCAACCCCATTTTGAATGCTTCGTGGTCAGTCGACATGTCAAGATTGGGAATTTCTAACACCTCCTTATTGAACCGATGGACATAATCCTTCGGTGTCTCATTAGGCCGCTGGGTCACATTGTAGAGATCACTTGTCAACTTTTCAAATTGTCGATCGCATGAGAATTGGTTATAGAACATGTTGATGAGCCGGGCGTATGAACCAATTAAACCTAGGGGTTGCCTAATCAGCCATTCGAGAGCCGGTCCAGACAAGGTGGATCCAAATCCCCGCATAAGCAAGCCTCCCGCATGAAGCGGGATATGGACTATGTCCATCTTTTCTTGATAGTGTGCAACATGCTCCTCTCGGGTCCGTGGTGCCATCGTACACTTTCATAGATGGTACGCCGAAACGCTTCGGATGTCGACATTTGCAATTGCTGGGACAAACCGGGATTGATTGTAACAGCTTTGGGTCACCGGTTGAATTGGAGGAGTTACACTGGCACGTTCATTATCGCCTTCTCGAGATCCCGCATCTGTTTAGCTAGCGGGTTTCCCGCAAAAGGGTCCCATAGGAATACGATTGAAATCATTATTATTGAAAAGATTATTTAGCAAACCAGAGTTGTCCGTAGTAGTCGTGACAGTAGTGTTGTCTATAAATGGAATGAAGGGGGTGAATCCTGCGGAAGATGGCGTCAATGGGGTGTCCCCAGGTAAAGATGTCGACATCATTAAAGATGTCAGCGGATAAGTTTGAGGAGGATTGCCCATTGGAATGAATTCACTCTGAAATGTAGATCCTCCGGTGTTGTCAAAGTTGAGGACCCTTGCACGCAGTGGTGATATGTTCTCAAGACGAGATGCGATGAGCTGTTGGTCTTTCTGCATCTTAATTATGGAATTGGTCAACACCTTCGAATTGTTGTCTTGCTGGTCCAACCTTTGATTCAACCTGGTTAGGATACTCCGGATGTCAGCATCTGCATTGGAAGAGGTTGCCCCCTTTTGTGGAGTCTTCGTAGGTTGAGTTGGCTGAGACCCGGTCTGAGGAGGTGGTGGTAACAAGCTGGTTCTACCTCCTGATGTGGGAACAACGGCGGGACCTTTCCCGGCGGTGGACACATTGGAGGGTGCAGACATAGTGAATTTGGTTAGGAAATGTTTCAAATAACCGATAAACCACGAGGCCCCTCGGTGGGCGCCAAATTGTTTTGGTAGAAAAAACAATAAAGTAGAATCTTAACTTTGTTTAGTGTGTGGATTGAACAATAAGGAGGGAACTGTGGAATTCGATTATATGGAACAAAAGCATGAAAAAGAGATAATGACACCACGATTTGTTAACGAGGAAAACCTTGGAGGTGATAACCTCTTTGGAAAAAACCCCGGGAGTTAGGTCTCCAACCTTAAAAGTTTCACTATAATGATCAAGAATACAACTTTGGAAGACAATGGAGAGGATTACAAGAGCTTTGTGTGTTGAGTGTGTGCGTATGAGCGTTAGAGTGTTTTTCCGTCTCCATTTCCCCTTAAATACAAGTAAATATGAAAGGGTCAAATATGGTTCCTACAATCTCGGCATTTTGGTTTATCACTTCAACCATCGTGAGACCAAGTCGCCCTAGCCGTTTGAAGGTCTGTTGAACGTGCTTGAAGATTGTTCCGCATTCCTCTCTTAATTACTGAAAAATAATAATATGAATATTAGGAAATATTTGAACAAGTAAATATTAAAACAATACTTACAGTGTAATGACATCTCGATATGCAGGATCAATTGAAGATGTTGCCATGTTGAAAAATGCCCACAACAGAATAGTGAAAATTCTATGCCATTTTTGACAGTCCACACTCACTTGGACGGACGAAAAAGAAAATAAGTGCACACTCACCTGAAACGGAGGGAGTATATATAAACTTAGGTTGATACTACTTGGTTGGAGCTCCCCTTGGAGCTTCAATGGCCTGGATTTATCACCTGGGCGTTAAGGTATAATTTCTTTTTCCTTACTATATTAGAGGGGTGCACTAGACTAGTTATCTGGGCATTGAGTAAAAAGTTGTAAATGAATGATAAAAAAAATAATTAAAAAAAAAAAATTGCTCCCAATCAAGAATAAATATGAAAGTTTTTTGGATATTCATTTTGGGATACAAAGTAATTATTTTTTCGGCCTTTCTGGATTCAAGGCTGTTCAAAGACTATATCCTAAAGTAATGGTTAGATGAACTAGCCCAAATAATTGGTTTAGTGCAATGTTCGTTGGATAAGTAGTAAAGATATGATCTTGTATTTCTCTTAAAAATAATTTTACATTTAGGGGGCCGTTTGGTTGGAGGTATTAACCCTGGATAGGATTAGCAATCCCGCCATCAGTCAGTCAGACTTTTTTGGGGTCAATTAACTAATCCAGGGGCATTTAAAGATTTTATATGCATTTAAAGGTTAAAAATTGACAAAAATATATGAAATACTTAAATTGGCAAAAAAAAAAAAAACATTATGATGGATGAAAGTAACAAAAAATATTTATGTGGGACCAAATCAATAAAAACTGGCAAGTTTAGGGACCAAACAATTACATAATCAAGGAATAGTTTCGATATTTTCGAACATTTCATCGATTGAAGGGCCAAACTTGCAAAAAAAAAAAAAACAGAAAAGAAAAAACATGTGGGACCAAACTAATAAAAAATATTCATGAGTGATCATACTAATAAAAAGTGTCAAGGTAAGAGACCAAATTATTATTTAATCCCTTTTTTTTTTACAAATATTTATTTCTTTTAAGTCCTTGTCAAGTCACTGATCTTCTTTTTCAAAATTTCTCACAATATTTATGTGTTGTGTGTTTTTTTTTTTTTTGAAAGAATGCCTAAAATACTCTTAAAATTTGCAAAGGTTACAAAATACATTTAGCGCCAAAAATTAGAAAAATTGAAAAATGGGCTATTTAATTTTGGAAAAATTCCACTAGAGCCCCTCGGTCCAAATTTTTTTCCTTTTAAAGAAAACATTTTGATAAATTTCAAAAAAAGAGTTATCCTTAAATTTAAATTCCCAGACACCCCTCTCCCTCCCCTCAACTTCATTTATCACATGTATCTCTCTCCAAAAATCACACACACACATACTCAAATTTTTCTCTCTTCCCTTCTTCTCTCTCCAAACCATCTCCGACCGGCGATGATCTCCGTTCTCCGACGATGCCCTTCATCTTCTCCGGTGAGGCCCTTCATCTTCTCCCTCTGATTCTGGATCTGGGTAGACCGGCAAGCAAGGTTCTAAAAAGCGCTAGGCGGATGCTAGGCGGCGGAGCTGGGCCTAGCGCCTAGGCGGGGACTAGTCGGGGACTAATCGGGATTAGTCGGGATTAGTCAAGACCTAGGCGGGGCTTAGAACTAGGCGTTGGAGAGGGGCCTAACGCCTAGGCGAGGCCTAGGAGCCCTTAGGCGGGGTCTTTTAGAACAGAGCCGGCAAGTCCACAACCACCGATGATCGGAAGAAGAGACAGGTAGACCGGCAACGGAAATGATTCACCCAAGACAAACCTTGAAACCAAAACGCTGAAAGCAGGTTCCCTCTGATTCTAGATCTGGGTAGACCAGCAAGTCCACAGCCACCGACGTCGTAAGATGACTTCCCATATCAATTTAGGTCAGCTGGTTGTAGGTATGCCAAATACTAAGGGGTATGAGAAATTATTGGATTTGGTATATAATACTTCTAGTGATGGTAGATAATACTTCTAGTGATGGCACTTGCATCATGATTTGAGGAAGAAGTTGTTTGGGAAGACAGAAGGGATCCGGTCTTCAGTGATGAGACCAAGCTTGTCTAAGCTTCCCCCAAATAGGCCTGCACAGTCTGCACTGCCTTCCCCTTCAGATACGAATCAAAGTTAAAGCAATTGTAGTTTCAGTTTATGGTATGTTATTGAGGAGTTTTCCTCTTTACTTGAATCCTGAATTATATAGCTTTGTAGATAATATTTGTTATGTGCTTTATGGTATATAACCAGATGATAATTGTTTACCTCATTATTTGATGAGTTTGATATTAACTTTTGAGTCCATATACCTATCTACCTGAATAATCCCATTGACCAATCATATGCAAACTTCACTTCATGTGAAAAAAATATGTGTCTGCTTACATCTTTGTATACTGAATAGCTCTAAGATGATTCGAGAAAAGGGCCAGTCATATGAACAATATTGATTAATATGTACACTATTTTAGAGCTCATGTTGTCTAGTTGAGTGAACTTCCCAGCCAATAAGGGTCTAGTATTTGGTTTTCTTTTGATCTGCCTGGTAGTTAAGTAGTGATAATGTGATCTCAATTACCAATCAAAGAAGACTTCTAAATCCCCCAGCCATTGAATTCCGCATATGCCTGTTGTATAATGAATAGAAATGAAGTCATAGCTCTTTGATATATGATGTATTGAGCTGCACGAATCGGAGGAGAACTGGTTAAATTCGTCTAGTTTGTTCCTCCTGTTCACATAATCTTCCAAACCTTTGCTGGGGTAAGTGGTCACCAGTGTCCTTACTACATGCTGAAACTAAGATTTTTTATGTTGAAAATTTTGTCTTATAAGTCAATTATAAGAGACAAAGTAGTCTTATAATTAACTTATAAGAGTTTGTAAATGTGTAAATTATGAGAATAATTCGTTGTTATTATTGAACTTTTTGATTTTTTTGGTTGAAAATTTGTCTTATAAGTCATTTATAAGAGACAAAGTAGTCTTATAATTAACTTATAGAGTTGTAAATGTGTAAATTATGAGTGTTTTTTAATAAGTCTTATATGTTACTTATAAGACATTTTTAATTAGTCTTATAAGTTACTTAAAAGACTTTTTAATAAGTCTTATAAGTAACTTAAAAGACTTTTTAAAGTCTATTAAGTTACTTATAAGACTTATAAGACTTTTTTACTTTTTAAAAAAGTCTTATAAATAACTTATAAGACTTATTAAAAAGTCTTATAAGTTTCTTATAAGACTTATTAAGTTACTAATAAGACTTATATAAGACTTTTTTACTTTTAAAAAAAGTATTATAAATAACATATAAGACTTATTAAAAAGTTACTTATAAGACTTTAAAAAGTCTTATAAGTTACTTATAAGACTTATTAAAAAGTCTTATAAGTTACTTTTTAATAAGTCTTATAAGAGACATATAAGACTTATTAAGTTACTTATAAGACTGATAAGACTTTTTTACTTTTTAATAATTTATAAGACTTATTGAAAAGTCTTATAAATAACTTATAAGACTTATTGAAAAGTCTTATAAGACTCTTATAAGAATTTAAAAAGTCTTTTAAGTTATTTATAAGACTTTAAAAAGTCTTTTAAGTTATTTATAAGACTTTAAAAAGTTTTATAAGTTACTTATAAGACTTATTAAAAAGTCTTTTAAGTAACTTATAAGACTTTTTAATACGACTTATAAGTTAATTATAAGACTACTTATAAGACTTTACACTTTTTAAAAAAGTCTTATAAATAACTTATAAGTCTTATAATTAACTTATAAGAGTTGTAAATGGGTAAATTATGAGAGCAATTCGTAGTTATTATTGAAATTTTTGATTTTTTTGGTTGAAAAATTTGTTTTATAAGTCAATTATAAGAGACAACGTTGAAGGGGTAAACTGTGAATTAATGGGTTGAATTTATTCAAAAATAGGTCCCTCGCTTATTGATCTTTTCTCATGTTAGTCACTAGCCTTTTTTCACCTTGGCAAAAAATATTTTTATTATTAAAAGTATTACTCCCTCCGTCCCACCTCAATTGGTCCATTGAGGTGGGACACGGTTTTTAAGAAAAATTATTAAAGTGGGTAGAAATTAGAGGAGAGAGAATGTAAAAGTTAAATGTGTGGTAGGAAATAGGAGAAAGAATGTAAAAATTAAAAATATTTAATAGGAGAGAGAATGAGTGGGAGGAATAGTAAGTTAAAGTGGGTATAATGAATGGTTTTTTTGTAAATATATGGAGATGATAAGGGTATTAATATAGGAAAAACTTTCCATTTAAGGAATGGACCAATTGAGGTGGGACGTCCCAAAAAGGAAAGTGGACCAATTGAGGTGGGACGGAGGGAGTATTTTTAATTATTATTTAGCATAATCATGATAATATTTAATAATTTTTTTCAGCAGAATTTCTTTTAGAATAATTATAATAATTATTTTTAATAAATTTAGCAAATAATATTTTTAGTTTTTTAAAAACTGATGTTTATCTCTTAATATTTATTTTATGAAGCCCTTTATTTTTTCTAAATAATATTACTTACTATAATTATTTTTACTAAATAATATGATTTTCTTTAAAAATTATTTAGAAAATATTAGAAAAAAATTATTTATTTCATATTGATATATGAATATATTATAAATTACCAATTATTAAAAAGAAAACAAAAATGGAAGGGACGAACTTGTAGAGAAGAGGATGAGAGGGCTGAATTAGGAGAGAGGGTGTGGTCAGGTAAGATGAAGAAGATAAATAAAGAGAGGATGGACCTAGACATGTGGGTATTTTGTTTTTTTTTTGTTTTTTCTTTTTTACATTTGGCAATCTATGATATATTATTATATCAATAAAAAATATACTAATTGTAATATGTAAATTTTGATATATTTTCTAAATAATTTTAAAAAGATAATAAAATTATTTATTAAACATAATTATATTGAATAGAATTAGTTAGAGGAAATAAAGGTTTTCGTAAAATGATTATTCAGAGATAAACTTAATTTTTTTTAAATAAAAATTTATTTTTTAATTCTTTTATTAAAAAAATTATTCTAAAAATATTTTTGTGGATTTTTTTATTAAATATTATCATGATTAAGTTAAATAATAATTAATATTATTAATTTTATTAATAAAAATATTTTTTGCCAAGTGAAAAAGGCTAATAACTAACATGAGAAAAGATCAATAAGTGATGGACCTATTTTTGAATAAGTTCAACCCCTTAATTCACAGTTTATCCCTACCATATCGTTTTGATCCAGTTAGGTCCCAAAATCATTAAATTTTGGACGAAAATTTAACAAATGACATATATACTCTCATTTTTCATGAGTTTAGGGGTAAGGATGTCAATTATCAATGTTAGGGGCATATCTGCATACAAAGTCTAAATTAAGGGACATATTTATGTATTTATACCGTAAAATATCTAAACTAATGCAAAGAAAAGAAAAGAATAAGAAAAAGTAAACCTCAATATTTTCCAGTGTTCTAAAAGACCCCGCCTAAAGGCGCCTAGGCCCCGCCTAGGCGCTAGGCCCCTCTCCAACGCCTAGTTCTAAGCCCCGCCTAGGTTCCGACTAATCCCGACTAGTCCCCGCCTAGGCGCTAGGCCCGGCTCTGTCGCCTAGCATCCGCCTAGCGCTTTTTAGAACCTTGATATTTCCTCATTTTCCCACACCCCTCCTTTCCCATAAAACCCACTACACTTCTCCTACTGTTGAAACCTCCGACCACCGCTCTCATTTCTCACTTTCTCCCGGGGAGCCAATCCATCTCTCTCACTTCCACTCCTCCCCCCTCCCTTTCTGACACACCTGCCCTACCTTTCCCCCACCAATGTTATCTTTCCTCTCACAATCACACAAATTCGATCATCACACTCTTTTTCTGCCTTTCCTACCTCTGAGTTCTTCCTCATTTCCTCTTGCCTAGTTCGCCCATCCCCTTCCTTCTCTGTTTTTATTTTAATCTTTGATTTTTTGGATAATTTATTTTGATTTGAGTATTGTTGGTGATTTGGGAGAAATTACTTTGATTGTTTTGCTAATTTTGTTTTTTGATTTCGTGAAAAATGGTAATTGAGGATAAAATTTTGGTTATGGTGTCTGGAATTTAGGATGGTGGGAAGGATGGTAGTGGTGGTAGCATGATGGAGGTAGGGAAGATGGTATGGAGTTTGAGATTAATTCATTTTTACACATATCCCCCTTCATTTCAATGAAATTCCTAATCAACATTTCATATGAAGACATATCTTCACGTGAAATTTTCGTGCAAGTTCTATTGTATGAAAAAGACAAAAATGTCCCTTAAGTATGTCACATGAGTGACACATAACATATTTCTCGTTAGGTTTTTAACGGGTCATCCAAATTTGTACATGATTGCAACAAAATACAAATTCAGTAACCAATTTGTAACAAATACAATATGATAACTGATGATGCCAAAATCGTCAAAACAGCCCAAATCCAAGCGATGATTGCTCCGGTGATTGCAAGGCCTGAAAATAAGAGAAAACACGTAAACTAAGCCGGGGCGGATCCGGCTAAAGGCCCTCCGGCGTGAGAGTAAGTTCACGATTTGTATATGAGAAAACAAATGGACAGAGTTTTCCCAATGTAAAAAGTGACGTACCTAAAAATGAGCCATGGGGCTTGTATTTATAAGGATGGATTGATAGAGTCCATGTTGAAATAAACTTGCAAAGAGATAAGATGTAATCCTAAGAGAATTACATCTGTTAAGGAGTCATTGTTTGACTTGGATTGGTGTAGCTGATTACAATCTGGATTGAATCATGAATGTGTAATCCTTATTGTATAAGGATTGTATGTTCTGCTAACCGGAACGCCGAGGAACACTAATGTTTTACCTCGGCCTTAACAAATAGACCGAGGTAACTGATTCTGCTTCCTCGTCATTTGGAGATTGGCCGGTACGGAGATATGCCGAGGTAAATGATTTTGTTTCCTCGTCATGGTGGTGAAATGCCGAGGTAAAAACTTTAGTTTCCTCGTCTCTTGCTGCATAACGGCCCAAACATGTTGACGTAAGGCTGAGATAAACGCTCCTCGTCATATAAGGAAGACCTTACTCGGCCCTGATACTTGGCTATTTAGATAATATTCATGGCCCAATTCAATTAGGCCCAACTTGAGCAAACCCATATTCGTATCTCGGTTTATACTGTTCAGTGGCCCCCGACTTTCTAGCTCGGATTAGGACGAGTAGAAAGTCATCTCATCCTCATCATATGGAATACGAACGGGTTTGACACGTGTCCTCGGCGTCGCTTCATATAACTGACGATTGCCATTCTGGGGCCCCCAAGTCTTGTCACGTCTTGAAACCGTCAATTCGCATTTAATTCTTGGGGCGCCAGACCCGGAATGTTAACTTTACCCATGGGTTTAACCCGATTGAGGGGTATAAAAAGCTAAATCCTTCTCATTTTACTCTTTACAAACCCCAAATATTCGAGAGCAATTGCCAAGGTTCAGGCGACAATAATTCCGGCGACTTTGATCTTGTTCGAACCCAGTTTCCGGCGATCTAGCTTTCTGTTGTGATTCCATCAATCTCTTCAAACTCAGGTATGAAATTTCTCCCCTTTTGTGCGTTTTGAATCTGATTTCCATCTTCTTAGGGTTTGTTGGGAAGAATCTTGAACACACCAAGAACAGGCAAACCTCCATTGTTAAAGAATGAAGCTTTTCTTCATCAATTCAAAAAACTTCAAACTTTTGATTTTCATTGTATTTTATATGGACTTTCTTGAATATTGAATGAACTCCCCCTTTCATTTTTGATTCCCCTTAGAAATGGCTCGTTCTTGGGACCATTCTCCCCGATTCCGTTATGGATATCATACTGGAAATTTGAGGGTCTATCGTAGAGAGAGAGGTCCATGGTTGATGCTCACTCTGGATGATGTAAGCAAGCAGTTAAGAGGTTATGGTCGAACTCGTCTATTCCTCCAATACCCTGACTCCACAAGAATAGATAGGATTGAGTCTGGTTCACCCAACATTATAGTTTTTGAGGATAGGGCTGAGATGATGGAGCACATCGAGCTGTTCTACCCGGCCTCTGATCGCGAAATGCGTGAGCGCCTGAGAGGTACGGCTCCCTCCTCGGCCTTATTAAATGACGAGGAGGGGAATCTCCCTTCCCCGTCCTAAATCAGTCATGGACGAGGTCACTAATTTTGTCTCCTCGTCTTTATGCAGATATGACGGGAAGAGAAGGAGAACCCTCCTCGTCTACTCAGATAGTTGATGCTTTCATGGAAGAAGCACAAACTGATGGCCGCTTGGCCCGAAGAAGAGGAGGCCGAGGACGAGGAGGCCAAGGATTAGGACAAAGACAAGAGAGGACCCCAAGAGCCGGGGATCCCATGCTGGAAAAGCTGTACTCCAAGTACGGGGTAGACAAAGCTGAGTACAGGCTAACTTATATGGGCCATATGGAGCTGAAGACAAAGAAGGAAGAGGACAACTTTTACTATAACCAAGACTTTGTCCACTTCTACTTCAAACAATTCCAACAAGGACTTCGTCTTCCCCTGGATCCTTTCATCTGCGAATTTCTAGACGACGTGAGGGCGGTGCCGGCCATGCTAGGAGCTAATGGTACCCGGGTTCTTGTCAGCTTCATCGTCCTTTGCCGTAGCTTAGGGTACGAGCCAACCATGGGAGCCTTTAGACATTTCTACCATGTTCAATTTGTCAAGGAGAGTTGGCTCCTCGTCATTAAGAGTGCATCTAAGAAACCGAAGCTGCTCCTCCCTATGTCTAGCAAAGTTGCTGGTTGGGATAACCATGTCATAAGGGTTGAGAGCCGCCAAGGATGGGAGTTTCAGTCTCCTTGTAAAGGTCCAACTTCTTCCTTTCCCGTCCAACAATATGAATGGACCAAGGACTTGATTAAACGCCTAGAAGAATTTGCCGAGGTGGGGGTCCTCGATTGGTCAGTGGTTGAGTCCTCGGACCATTATTACATACAGGCGGGTTTGATGCCGGAAGAAGGATGGGGTATCTCCTTGTCACCGTAAAGAGGGAGACGCTTGATGGTGGGACATTCATCTCGGCTTGGTATTCCATGAGGATTGCATTAGGTGCAAGACTGAACGTCCCCGGGATCAGTGTCTGGATGATGTAGACATAGTTGGATGTAAATATTTTATCTTTTTTACTTGGTACTTTTTGAATGCTTGTTACCTCTGCTCGTATTTAACTCTTTCCTCGTCCTTGCAGATCTAACCGCCGAGGAAGAAGAAGCTATAGCCATGGAGAGACTAAGTCCCCAAGAGCTAGTGAAGAGGAAGAGGAGGCTGAGCAAGAAGGCTGCCTTGGTAGAAAGGAGGGAAGAGGCTAATGCCCGTAATCTCGTCCTCAACGTCCAGGATGACCAACCCCTTCCCCTTAAATTACACGGGGAAGTAAATGCCGAGGAACCGGCGGCTGACGAACAAACCAATCCATCAGCTGCGAGAGGGCATAGCCTCCATGTTGATGCCGAGGAAGAGGCGACCGAGGAAACTAGCCTCGTCCAAAAGAGATCAGGCTCCAAGAGAACGCCAACTGTTAGCGCCGAGGAGCCTGCAGCTAAACGGGCAAGCGTCAGTGCAGCCCCCAACGTTGATGCTCCCCCTCCCTTAACCGTTCAAACTATCAAGACTGTTGAGGAGGCCGACGAGCTGGCCAAGAGTATGTCCCTCAACGTTCCCCGTCTTAAGGGACTTCCCCTGTTGGCAAGGGAGGGACCCTTAGTGAGATTGGGCCGAGCTCCCATTCAAAGGGCTATGGACGAGGATGCCTACGAGGCATTTTGTAAAGAGGCTCCCAACGAAGATACCTTGCTCTGCCACAAGGGACTCTTGATTGCTGAGGTAAATGTTGGTCCTTTTCTTGTTTACTGCCCTTGATATTTGCTTACCTTTCTAATAACGATTTCTATTTCAGCTGGCTTCTGTCACGGCGTACGAGAATGTACTAGCCAAGAAGAAGACAAGGTGCCTGAATGAGGCCAAGGCTGCCCAAGCAAAGAGTGAAAATGATAAGGCTTCCTTGGCTAAGCTTTTAAAGGCCAAGGACGCTGAACTTGTGGCAGCCAAGGCCAAGGTGGAGGCCGAAGTGAAAAGGGCCGAGGAAGAGAAGGCCAAGGCCGAGGAACATCTCCGGCGTAAGGAAGAGGAGCTTGCCCAGGCAAAGGCTGATAAGGCCGAGCTTCAAACCAAGGCCGATGAAGCTGAGGCTAAATGCCGGGGATTGGAAGCTACCCTCCCGGCTAGGGAGGAAGAGGCCGTAGCTCGGTTCAAGGAGAGCTCGGCTTTCAAGGAATTGACGATGGCCAGCTCGGCCTTCAGAGAGGCCGTGGACGAGCAGACGACCACTATGTTTGAAGATGGCTATCTTCATTTGGCCCGGAGCATTTTGGCTGATCCTTCCACCGGTCACGGACATCAATAAGGTTGCCCGGCTAATTTGCGGGGATCAATATCTTTGAGGAAGTCAGGGCTCTCCATCACTTGGTCCCCTATTCTGAAAGCAACTTGGAGCTAATGGCTGCCAAGGATGCTCACGCTTGCAGGGAAGTGTGGAGGCCGGCCTCTGTTGTCCCCGGCAATATAAAAGACCTGGTGGAGGCGATCCAGGATGCTGAAGAGCCCGAGGTCATAGAAGCCGAGGTGGAAGGAGGGACCGAGGAAACTAATGCCTTCTCTGAACAAACGGTTCTTCCTCCCCCCGGCACTATCACTGAAGACTGGCTGGACAAGCCCTTTGATGACATGCATCAGTCTTAGGATAGCTTTTTTTTTTCTTTGTTCTGTAATAGATGGTAGGACTTTTGTAATTTTTTGAATATCAATGAAAATCCTTTTGTCATGATTCGTGTTATTCCCATAACTTGCTCATATTTTTGTATGCTAGGCCGAGGCACTAGACTTAAGAAGTCGGGATCCAAGGAAGGTTCCTTGCTCCCAGATGTTGGGCAAAGTGGTTAGGCCGAGGAAATACTCCTCGGCTTTAACTATGCTCTTTAGTTATTTAGGCCGAGGAGGGTTTCCTTGGCTGTAAAGTGTTGTAATCCTGAATCAGAGTTGACTCATGGTAGGAGGTTTGTCAAGCCATTAGGTCGAGGAAAGTCCTTGGTCTTGGCTGTTAGTCTCCTAAGTCAAGGTGGACCCTTGACATGATGTGTTGTAAGCCATCAGGCCAAGGAGGTCCCTTGGTCTTGGCTGTTTGGTATCCTGAGTCAAGGTGGACCCTTGACAGGATATGTTGTAAGCCATCAGGCCAAGGAGGTCCCTTGGTCTTGGCTGTTTGGTATCCTGAGTCAAGGTGGACCCTTGACAGGATATGTTGTAAGCCATCGAGGCCAAGGAGGTCCCTTGGTCTTGGGCATTTGGTATCTGAGTCAAGGTGGACCCTTGACGGGGATGTGTTGTAAGCCATCAGGCCAAGGAGGTCCCTTGGTCTTGGCTGTTTGGTATCCTGAGTCAAGGTGGACCCTTGACATGATGTGTTGTAAGCCATCAGGCCAAGGAGGTCCCTTGGTCTTGGGCATTTGGTATCTGAGTCAAGGTGGACCCTTGACGGGATGTGTTGTAAGCCATCGAGGCCAAGGAGGTTCCTTGGTCTTGGGCATTTGGTATCTGAGTCAAGGTGGACCCTTGACGGGATGTGTTGTAAGCCATCGGGCCAAGGAGGTCCCTTGGTCTTGGGCATTTGGTATCTGAGTCAAGGTGGACCCTTGACGGGATGTGTTGTAAGCCATCGAGGCCAAGGAGGTCCCTTGGTCTTGGGCATTTGGTATCTGAGTCAAGGTGGACCCTTGACGGGGATGTGTTGTAAGCCATCGAGCCAAGGAGGTTCCTTGGTCTTGGCTTTTGGTATCTGAGTCAAGGTGGACCCTTGACGGGATGTGTTAATACGAGAAGAGTCGGGGATGCGGTCCTCGTCTTCGATGTACGTATGAAGAGTTGATAGTTGCTTGGCGTCTTTGGAAGAGCTTTTTCATAAAGCGAAATGCGATTACAACTAGCGCAAACCTATCAACTAATCAAAACTAAAAGACGAGGAAATAAGAAACTAATCTCTTGTAAGATAAACTAGACTAGTGATAGTATTTTCTAAGGTTGTCGGAGTGCCAGGGATGTTTGAGGTCCTTCCCCTCCTTGGTCTTCAATCTGTAGGTCCCTTCTCGAATGACTTGAGTGATGATATAAGGACCTTCCCAGTTTGGGGAGAGCTTGTTACATTACTGTCTTTCGTCCGGCGGCTTCAATTTTACGAGTACCCAATCGCCTACTTGGAATACTCTTTTGATGACCCTCTTATCATGATACGCCTTGGTCCTTTGTTTGTAATTCACCATCCTCATACGTGCGGCTAGTCGTTTCTCATCTATCGGAGTCCGGAGTCCGGGAGCCTATTGACCTTGTTGACTTGCTCATCGTAATGGGAATTTCTCACCGTAGGGATGGCCATCTCCGCTGGTGCCATAGCCTCGGAACCGAAGGTTAGTGCGAATGGGGTTTCCCGGTTGGCCCCCGGGTGGTTGTGCGAAAACGACCCGTAAGGCTAGGGAAGTTCGTCCAACCATCTACCCTCGCGTCCTTCAAGGTTCTTGGTGAGGGCGGTTAGGACCGGTTGTTTCTTTGCTTACGCTTGGCCGTTGCCTTGTGGTGCGCTGGCGAAGATTTTGCATGGCGGACTTTTACTCTTCCCAACTACGTAGTGAATGCTTTGTGGAGAATTGCAGTCCATGATCGAGAGACAATTGTATGTGGAAGGCCGAATCCGCACCGAGATGTTGTCATGGACAAAGTTGATCGCGTTCTCTTACATTATCTTGGCTAATGCCTTGGCTTCTATCCACTTGGAGAAGTAATCATGACTACTATCACGTACTTGCAATTACCACGGGCGGGAGGGAAGGGTCCGATGATATCGATCCCCCACATATCAAACGGCCACGTAGGTATTACAAGTGTTTGCTCAGCTGCTTAGGTAGTCTAGGAATGTCAGAGAACCTTTGGCACTTGTCACATTTTTGAACATAGGCGTGCGCGTCTTCCCTCAGGTTTGGCCAATAGTACCTTAGTGATATGATTTTGTCAGCTAAGGTTCTGGCCCCCGGGTTTCCGCCGCAAACACCTTCATGTACTTACGCCAAGAGGTTCTCAATTTCCTTGGGATAGACACACCTTAGCGGGGGCTTTGTGAAAGATCTTCGGTAGAGGACTCCATTCATCACCACGAACCTTGGGGACCTCTTTTTGATAAGCTTAGCTCGAACATCATCTTACGGTAGTTTTTCCTTCTCAATGTATTCAATGTAATCATCGATCCGGCATCTATCTTCTCCATCTAGGAGCATGATTTGTAGTCTTTCGTATGCGGGTTCCTCGGCATAAACCACGTAAGGGTGGTCTTAGATACATCCATGGTAGCCAATTTGGAAAGAACGTCTGCGACTTGGTTATCTTCCACGCCAATTTGTTTGAGCTCGAAAAATTCCATCTTCTTCGTCATATCTAGGACCAGGTCTCTATACTTGGCAAGGGTGGGGTCTTGGGTATTATACTCTCCCTTTACTTGTTTGACAACGAGTTGGGAGTCGCGAGAAGGCCGCCACCTAGTCGCTCCATAGAAGGAGGCTAATTCAATGCCAAATATTAGAGCTTCATATTCCGCTTGATTATTGGAGCGGGGAACTTGAAACGGATGGCGTCTTGCGTAGTATATTCTCCTTTCGGGCTTGCTAGCACAATTCGGCTCCGCTTACGTCTTTGGTGGCTGATCCGTCCGTATACGGGATCCAAGCGGTTGGATGGGAGTTCAATGGGAGAGTCTTTATCCTACAGTGCGTTTTGCTTCCTAGAGGTGGGGAGATGCTCGCCCATAAAGGCGATCTCGACCATGAAGTCAACCAAAGGCTGTGCCGGGAGGGTCTTCCTTGGTTGGTAAGTGATATCGAACTCGGTGAGAGCGATGGACCCGGTTAAGGAGACGCCGGAGCCGTCCAACTTATGTAGTATCTTCTTGAATGGTTCATTTGTGTACACGGTGATAGGATGTGCGAGAAAAATAAGCACGTAGCTTCCTTGATGCAATGACTAGTGCGTACGCTATCTTCTCCACATTGAAGTATCTGCTTTCCACGTCGAGATAGTGCCTTAGAGACATAGTAGACGAGGCTTTTGAATTCCTTCGTCATTTCGAACTAGGGCAGGCTGCGACAGGCGTGATCGGTGGCGGCTAGGAAGACGTACATCATCTCTCCGGTAGTCGGATCGCTAAGCAAGGGAGGGGAACCCAAGTACTCCTTCAACCGGAGGAATGCTTGAGCATTCGGGAGTCCAGAGAAGCTCTTGGTACCCTTCAATACCTTGAAGAAAGGCGGTGACTTTTCGGCGGATTTGGCAATGAATCTTGAGTGCGATTCTTCCATTAAGTCTTTGAACCTCCTTGATGGTGGTAGGTTCCTTCATGTCAACGAGCGCCTTGATTTTTCGGGGTTTGCTTCAATCCCCTTTGTGATACCATGAAGCCTAGGAACTTTCAGTACATGTTACTCCAACACGCACTTGCTCGGATTTAGCTTCATGTTATTAGCTCGGAGGTTGTGGATTGTCTCTTGCGGGTCGGGAACGTGGCTGCCTTCCTTGGTCTTTATGACCATGTCATCAATATAAGCTTCCATGTTGCGACCTATTTGGCTTGCAAAAACTCGATTCACCATTCGGCGGTATGTAGCACCCGCGTTCTTGAGCCCAAAAGGCATCATGATGTAACGGTAATTACCCAGGTGTTTGGAAGGCCGTCTTCTCAATGTCCTCTTCCGCCATTTTTATCGATGATAGCTTTGAATAGGCATCTAGGAAGGCGAGAGTTTGATGTCCGGCGATAGAATCAACCAACTTGTCAATTCTAGGAAGAGGATAGGCTGTCCTTGGGGCGAGGCTTTGTTTAGATCGGTAAAGTCATGCACATGCGCCATTTCCCATTTTGCTTCTTCACCATAACTACATTGTGCCAACCAAACGGGGTACTTAACTTCACGAATTATTCCGGCACTAAGTAATTTACTGCACTTCTTCTTTTATAGCTTCCTCCTTATCCCTTGCAAAATTTCTCCTTATGCAGGAGATAGTCTTTGCCAAAGGATCAACTTGAAGGCGGTGGAGAGCTACTTCTTCATTGATCCCCCTCATATCTTCGACTCTCCAAGCAAAGACGTCGAGGCGCTTTTAAGAGGGAGATGATTTTTTCTTTCTCTTACGGAGATAGTTGGCCCCGAGCTTGATTTTTTGTTCGGGATAATCGGGGTTGATGACTATCTCTTCCGGTTCGTCAACGAGGCTTCATTTCAAGACCGTCACGGAATTCTAGAGACTCGATGATGATTTCTCTAATTCTTCTCCCTTCATTGTCATTCACGTTGAGGCCCTCTTCCTCCATGAGTTTATCAACATCTGGGAGACTGACCTTCTCTAGGTCGTGGTTGGCCCCCGAGTTCTGGCCGTTGAAGAGAACAGGGTCTTCTTCTGATACGGACTGAATTATGCCTAGGTCATTTGCAATTTCTTGGACCGTAGGGTCTTCCTCAGGTACAGATAGGAATATGCCTTGGTCATCTGCAATTTCTTGGACCATAGGCTCTTCCTCCTCCGTGGGCACTTCACGAATATAGCTCATTCTGGAGCTAGTTTCGGTGGTTTTCTGAGACTTGGAGATCTTAATATTTTCCTCGGGGGTATCTATCTCTACACTCTTGGATTTCTTTCTGCTCTTCACAACATGTTCCAAGAAGTCCTTGGGGGTGGCCCTCACGCATCCAATCCCTGCCCGGGTGGGGAATTTAACTCGTTGGTGGGGAAGTGAGGCTACCAACCCAAGTTTGGCTTGACTTGGAATGCCTATGATTGTATGGTAGTCACTAGTCAAATCCATGACTACAAAATTGACTGTGGCTTTGGCTAGGAAGGGATGATCACCGACTTCGAGTTCTAGCTCCACAGTGCCCTTGGCTCCAACTTTGTGGTTGGTGAATCCTTCTAGCCTTCCATGGTAGGGTTCCAATATGGTGTCTTTCAAGCCCATATGTTGGAATGCTGAGTAATACAGGATGTCACGAGAGGCCCCCGTGTCAACAAGAAGTCTTTCGGATTCAACGTTGTCTATTCGACCTTTTATCACCAAGGGTTGTTCACGAGCTGCTCGGCTTCCAGCTAACTCATTAGGAGAGAAACTAATGACCTCTTCCGCTTTATGGATCCAAGCAGGAACATGGTACACTTTGCTCAGCTAGTGGATCTGGTCCCTTAGTTTTCTGGTAGACGTTACCTCTTCCCGTATCACATGCAACTTGGCCCTAGGAGGCCTTCGGTCTTCCTCCTCGCTTTTGTCGTCATCTTCACTTTCCTCTTCCTTCCGCTTCCGCTTGTTATCTTTTTTCATAACATAACGGTCTAACTTTCCCTCGTCGACCCATTTTTGGATTATTTTCTTGAGAGCACAATAACCATCGGTGGTGTGCCCGTTATCTTTGTGAAAATCACGGTATTTGTTCATGTTACGAGGAATTTTGGCTTGTCGGTCATTGGTTGAGGTGGAGGAAGGTTGACAGTTTGCATGATTTCGAAATGGATTTAGTAAGAGGAGTGAACTCGAAGCTTCTCCGTACTCCTTGTTTTGTTTTTCCCTTTGGAACCCTTGCCGTTTCCATTACTATTACGGCGATTGCTGTCGCCTCTGTTTACGTCTTGTCGGCTCCCTCTTCTTTGTTTTATCCTCGGCCATGGAAATGGCATAAGCTACCTTGTATAGCTCGGACTTTGTTTGAGGTTCCCTGGTGAGAGTTCATAAACGAGGGGACAGATTATAAGCGGAATTGAAACAAACAATAACTTCCCTGTCGGTGAGGCTTTCTTCAACTTGGTCCGCCATTTTGAACCGATTATAATAGGCGAGGGTGGTCTCTCCTTTCCACTGCTCAATGTTGGCCAAGTCGGCCAGTCTTATCTTCCTCTTACCGGCCGGTAGCAAAGTGGTCCAAGAACATTCTCCTCATGCCTCTCCGGTGATCGATGCTACCTCTTTTAAGCTCACGGAACCGAGTGAAAGTACATTGGGAGAAGGTGCTAGCGAAAGCTTTACAGAGCAGGTCATCAGCAGTGGTGAGGAGATTCATAGTTTGTTCAAAACTCTGCACATGGTCTTTTGCATCAGTAGTGCCATTGTATTTTTCGAAATTAGGAAGCTTGAGGTGAGGATTAGGTGGAGCTGCAGTTATCCTCAAAGAGAATGGACGTGTTGCCCAGTCGTAGTCATCGTCATTAAACTTCTTTCCCCTTTCCATGTCATCTAGTCTTTGTTTCAACAGTTCCCATTGCTTGGTTTCCACTCCCTTGTCACTGCTTGAGCGGGTGCTTCGTTGGGAGCTTCTGACGGATTTATCCTTGGGGCGATCGTTCACCCTACTGTGCTCAGCGTCATGTCGGTGGCTGTCCCGTTTGGAAGGAGCTCTGTCACGCCTTAATTCCAGGTCTTGACCGCCAAGTATCATTCTGTACGGCTCTGGTGTCCTTGGTCTTGCAAATTCTCGATGCCGAGGACGAGGAGAATCCGGTCGACGAGGTCGAGGAGAATTTGGTTGACGAGATCGAGGTGGCGTGGGACGTTTAGGTGCCATGACAAGACGAGCAGGAGATAGTCGTCTGTTCAAGCTGAGTCTCGTTCTTAGGTCCCTGGAATTTACTTCCTCTTCCCTAGGAGTTAAGTGGCTTCTCAAGTCGACCACTGGAGCTCTCTGCTTACTGTTGTTTCGAGGATGAGGAGAATCCCGGGGGGCTGGCATTGGTAGGTCCTTAGTCTTGAGGGGAGGAGGTTGTTGCTCATCCTGTCCCTTTTGAGGGGTTGCCTGAGATGGCCTAATAAATTCAGCCATGGAATGCTCTGGATCTAATTGCAAGAGAGCAACTTTGTGTTTCATACATTCTTTGTAATGTCTCCATTTGCTTATGCAACAAAGAGCGTCGGTCAATGAGTTGACTTCCTCCAGCTTGACCGGCGTCGGCATTCTTTGTTTTCTTCCTTCCCACTTGCTTTCCACGAGCACGAGTGGGACGAGGAAGCTCAGCGCCTTCTCCCTCGGCATTCACACTTTGACCCTTGGAACGAAGGGTCATGGAGAGGAGGAGCATCTGGCTGAGGTAGAGGAGGAGGAGGAGGCAGTTCCTCGGCTCCTGTGTTCGCCCCATTCACCTGGGTGGGGTCCTCAGCCGTAATACTTGTAAACTGTCCGTCCATTGTAAGCCAACAGCAAATTACCAAGTGTAAATTTCCAAAAACCACAATTTCAATAGATCCAAGTTTCTGGCCAAAATTAGGGCAAAATTTGACCAAAATCAAACAGCCAATTGCAATTTTTCCAGCACAAAAAATTCAAGCCAAAATTGGGATCGAATTTAACGCTAAAAACGCCTTTAACGGAATCTGGGCAAATTCCGGCTGAACTTGATGATTCCGGTGATGTCACGAACAGTCTCAATGATCCAAAAATTCCGTTCACAGAAAGAAAAAATTCCGGCAAGAAAATTGGCTTTTAGCGAGCGTTTTCCAGGCCAAACAAAGGGTGTTTGAATCGAATTCCCGGCAATGGAACCAATTGATGATGCCAAAATCGTCAAAACAGCCCAAATCCAAGCGATGATTGCTCCGGTGATTGCAAGGCCTGAAAATAAGAGAAAACACGTAAACTAAGCCGGGGCGAATCCGGCTAAAGGCCCTCCGACGTGAGAGTAAGTTCACGGTTTGTATATGAGAAAACAAATGGACAGAGTTTTCCCAATGTAAAAAGTGACGTACCTAAAAATGAGCCATGGGACTTGTATTTATAAGGATGGATTGATAGAGTCCATGTTGAAATAAACTTGCAAAGAGATAAGATGTAATCCTAAGAGAATTACATCTGTTAAGGAGTCATTGTTTGACTTGGATTGGTGTAGCTGATTACAATCTGGATTGAATCATGAATGTGTAATCCTTATTGTATAAGGATTGTATGTTACGCTAGCTTAGGAGCGCCGAGGAACACTAATGTTTTACCTCGGCCTTAACAAATAGACCGATGTAACTGATTCTGCTTCCTCGTCATTTGGAGATTGGCCGGTACGGAGATATGCCGAGGTAAATGATTTTGTTTCCTCGTCATGGTGGTGAAATGCCGAGGTAAAAACTTTAGTTTCCTCGTCTCTTGCTCCATAACGGCCCAAACATGTTGACGTAAGGCTGAGATAAACGCTCCTCGTCATATAAGGAAGACCTTACTCGGCCCTGATACTTGGCTATTTAGATAATATTCATGGCCCAATTCAATTAGGCCCAACTTGAACAAACCCATATTCGTATCTCGATTTATACTGTTCAATAACCAATTGAAATATTTTGTAAAATTCATGTAAATAAAATGCAATTTGCCCCTTTATCGACAGAGATTTTTATGTCTAAGTTTTTATATCCATTACTTGATGTAAATGTACTAGGAAATTTTGTTTTTTGTTAAAATTGTTTAATCATTAAAATCCTTGACCTTGTACTGTTTCTCCAAAAAAGAAATTCAGACCAAATCTTAGCAATGACACACTATTTTATGTCTTTATCATATTGACGATGAAGAATACAAAACAATATGAATAACTTATCCAACTGATTGCAATTATGAGTTGGAAAATGTGGACTAGAATGAATTAAAATAATGCTAAATAGCCACAAGTTACAAAAGCGTCCAGCTCTCAAGAGTTTGAATTCAATTAGGATTTGTATTTACCTAACCCAAAGAGAAAAAGGTACTCCCTCCGTCTCAAAGAATTTTACTCATTTAATGAGAATTAAGGAGTAATTTTAAGTAGATTTTGTGAGTGGTTATGAGAGAAAGTGGAGTAGAAAATAGTAAATGAATAATTGTTATAGGTATAAAAAGTGGATCCCATTAAAAAAAAAAATTATATAGTTTATTTTTAGAAAGTGAGACTTATCAATGTGATGCCCTAAATGGCAAAGTGGATAACGTTATCCGGGACGGAAGGAATATTCTTTATTGGTTTTCGAGAAACAGTCTCATTTTAATTTTTATGCTAATTTAAATTCAAATTTGACTAAAATTTCATTAATTTTTATGTACCCTCATAAAATTCTCAATATTTTCACAAAACCTAATAAGATTACTATGAATAACTTTTTTAGTATTTAATTATAATATTTAAATTACCATAATTTTTATTTAAAATTCAACCAAGTTGGTCAGTAAGAATATCATGTTGAAATGGAGAGATTAATACGTAATTGGTACAAATGTTATTCCCACTATTTCAGGTGAACTACATAAAGGAAAAACAATAATTTGAAAAAGAACTTGATTTTATTAATGATAATCAAGAGATTATATACAAGCTAATACATCTATCTTTGGTAAAGAGATATACATCAAATAATAAAAAGATTACAATGAATATATTTACACTAATCTAAATATGTGAAGATAATTAAGGAGGAGGATCAAGAGCAGATTTGTGTATCTGTTGATCATGATCTGCAGATTCTGATGTCACGAGTCGTGATGTCTGGGACGACTCGTCCCTTATGTCGCTGAAATTATTCGGATCGTGCGCGGAAAGCGCGGCGAGCAGTCCTTTCGCGAGCTTGGGACCTCGCTCCGGGAGAGAGAGAGAGAGAGAGGAGTCGCCACGCGGTTTTGTATTTTGAGCCCAAACGTTGAGAATAACTTTGAAAATGTGACGTTTTGTATTATGAGCCCAAACTTTAGAAATGGCTTTGAGGACCAGAGATTGTTAGGTTCGGAGGTCACGTTACGTTTCGGGAAGAGTATGTTGAGATCACCCGAAACGCCTCGTATGACGAGTCTTTCTACCTTTCTCAAAATTGTGCGTGTGTGTGTGTGTTGCATTTTTTAAAAGGGAGGCTTGAATGACAAGCTTAATCTTTGTTTGAATGTCAAACGTTGATTTATGAAAAAAGCGAGCGTTTGAAAGACAAACGTCGATTTTGAGGGTTTTGAGGAAGAGGGTGTGAGGGACGATTTTAAATCTTTAGTTTGAGTGTCAAACGTTGATTTTGAGGAAAAGAGCGTTTGAATGTCAAACGTCGACTTTTGATTTAAAAGTGAGCGTTTGGACGCCAAACGTCACTTTTGCGCGTTTTGAAAAGGAGTTCGAATGACGAACTCCGATTTTGAACCGGGCATTACATTGTTATCAATTTTATGAAAAAAGACGTTAAATGACATGCGATCGACGAGTCGTTTTGCGACTCGAACTTTGATAAATTAATACTATCACAAGCCAAACGGTTCGAACTTGTAAATAACAGTATTTAAATTACGGTATCAACGGAATCAAACGATTCGGACAGTAAAGGTGCGATCGACGAGCCAAACGGCTCGAAGTTGTAAAGGTACATAATTTAAATGACGGTGTCGACGGATTAAACGATCCGAATTTTGTAAATAACTATCACGAACCAAACGGTTCGGACTGTAAGATGCGAATCGACGGATCAAACGATCCGGACTGTAAATAAAGTAAACGTAAAAAAACGGGGCCGAAGCGCCGTTTTAACCCGAAATTACTTCTCTTACGGGAGAGAAGATGATTTTGGGATAAAACGTATCGAACCCCGTAGACGGCGTTACGTCTACATTTCGAGAACTTTGATCGGAACGATTATGGCGTTTGACGCGTAAATCGAGGCAAAACGAGCTTTTTTAGAGAGAGAGCTTTACCTATGGCTAGGGGTTGACTCTTTGACTCGGTAGACGTATACGGGATACGGTTTGGTATTTGAAAGGGTGTTTTGAGTTTGTTAGGTTCGTGTTTGGTCGGAAAACGAGGTTTTCACGCAAATCGAGACAAAATGGGGCTCGGAAGGGGGGAGATCAGTTTAGAACCGTGGGGTTTCTCGAGAGTGTTTATAATTTTTCCTCTTTCAAATGTTTTGACAGTCCTTGTATTTATAGGATGAAATTGCAAAACAGTCCACGGACTTTCCTTCAATTTCAGGAGGTCCTTTGATATTTTGAAAAGTTGGAGGACTTGTTGGCAATTTTGGCTTTTCAAGCAAAACAGTCCGGCCGGACAGTCATTCAAAATAAAGGGTATTTTGGTCTTTTTACCCTCAAATTTGATTGATGTTGATTTGTGGGCTTTGGCATGCGTGCCACGTGCCCCTGTGACTCACCTAGGCTAGGGTTTTTGTCCCGTTATTCCCGGTTTTGTCCATTTTTTAAATAACTGTTCGAAAAATGTCCGAAATGCCCCCGAAAAGTCCTTAAAAGTGCGTTTTTCAGGGAAAGCAGTACTCTTACGTGTGATAACGTGTGTTGAGTATGCTTTGAAGTGGGATGCACGGGACAGTCCCGAAATGTCTCGTTGGCTTGAGAACGGGGAGCTTAACGGGTTTCGATTAACCTGGAAAGGGCCAGTTAACGGATTCCGATTAACTTTTAACATATTTTAACAATCCAGATTTGGGTACTTATAGTAGCCCCTGGCGACATCACTTTCGAAAGAAGTGGGGTCGTCGAAAAAGATAAGGATCCAAATCGGGGGATGCCTTTCTTGAAGAGACCTGAGAGGTCAGCTGGCTGGACCCTTAGCGGAAGGATTCCTACGTATCCCGAGCGGGAATCAAGTCGATCGTAGTTCGTAGGTGCAAGGGCTGCTCGTGGGGGCCTTGACCTAAGTGAGACTATTCAGAGGCGTCTTAACCTGAGTGAGACTGCTGGGAGGCCTCTAAGCCTAAGTGAGACTGTTGGGAGGCACCTAAACCTATGTGAGACTGTTGGGAGGCGTCTGAACCTAAGTGAGATGTTGGGAGGCGTCTGAACCTAACTGAGACTGTTGGGAGGCGTCTGAACCTAAGTGAGACTGTTGGGAGGCGTCTAAACCAAAGCGAGACTGTTGGGAGGCGTCTGAACCTAAGTGAAACTGTTCCGGGTTTGATGGAAAGACTTTTTTTTAAAGTCGTTGTGCGGGCTTACGCTGACAGGCCGCTCATCTCTTGTCTGCTGGGGATATGGTGTTCGGGCTTACGATATTTGCCGAAGAGGGATTTGTTGTGCGGGCTTACCTTGATGGCCGCTGAAATGAGATGGTCGGGCTTACGATTGATGGTCGGGGAAATGAATGTTCACTGGCTGGAGTGAAAAGATACTCGGGCTTACTATGGCAGCCGAAGAGGGATTGTTGTGCGGGATTACCTTGATGGCCGCTGAAATGAGGTGGTCGGGCTTACGATTGACGGCAGGAGAGATGAATGTTCACTGGCTGGAGTGAAAGGATACTCGGGCTTACTATGGCGGCCGAAGAGGGATTGTTGTGCGGGCTTACCTTGATGGCCGCTGAAATGAGGTGGTCCGGCTTACGATTGACGGCCGGAGAGATGAATGTTCACTGGCTGGAGTGAAAAGATACTCGGGCTTACTATGGTGACCGAAGAGGGATTGTTGTGCGGGCTTACCTTGATGGCTGCTGAAATGAGGTGGTCGGGCTTACGATTGACGGCCGGAGAGATGAATGTTCACTGGCTGGAGTGAAAGAATACTCAGGCTTACTATGGCGGCCGAAGAGGGATTAACCATCCGAAGACGAAATGTTAGTGAGGACTAACGGAAATTTTAACGTCTGGAGATGGGACGTTAGAAATGTCTAACTGGGATTTAACCTCGGGGGAGGGGGCGTTAGAAGTGTCCAACTGGGAATTTTTTTAACTTTTGAGGGCCGAAATGGTTAAATTCGAAATTCTGGAAAGCTGAGAGGCCAAAGTGGCAAAGGAGCGTTCATGGTGTAAAAGAGTCCAGCCAAACCCTTCTTCAATTTGGACAGATTTAAATCAGCGCTGGGGCCGACGCTGAAATGGCCAGAAAAAGCCATTTTCAGCGAGAGAGAAGAGAGAAAAGAGAGAAATTTCTCCCCCTTTTTGCGAGTTTTGTTCAAATCTTTGAGAGATTATCATTATGGAAGCCGGATTAGGGTAAAGGGGTCGGCATAGGAGGACCGACAACGAGAGAGCGAGGTTGAAGAGGACGGTGCGGACTACTGTTCTTCCCATGGATCCAACCGAGTTTTATCCGGCTCGGGACACCCACAAATCCAAGGAGGGGATTGCGAGGGGGGTAAGCATCCTCTAGATTCCGTTAATTTTTAGAATGTGCATTCTTGAATGTTGGGAATTTGACTAGAATTGAGTTAGGGTTCTTGGTGCCCGAATTGGGGCTTTTGACTTTGTGATGCTCCTTTGTCGAAATTGACTATAGCTTAGTTCAATTGACGTTACGGGGAGACAACATAAAAATTTTGGTGGCAAAATTCCATGTCTAGGGGTATTTTCCAAAATTAAAGTAAGTTTAATTCGGGACGGAGTAATTTTTTTTTGAAATGTTTGAAAGTTCCGATTTCGACGGGGTTTTCGAGATGTTTTTTTTTTTGAAAGTTCTGAGTTCGAAGGATTTTTCGAGATGACTTGGAAAGTTCCGATTTCGACGGATTTTTTGAAATGCTTTGAAAGTTCCGATTTCGACGGAGTTTTCAAAATGCTTTGAAAGTTCCGATTTCGTCGGAGTTTTCGAAATGCTTTGAAAGTTCCGTGTTTGACGGATTTTTCGAAATGGCTTGAAAGTTCCGATTTCGACGGAGTTTTCGGGATGTTTTGAAAGTTCCGATTTCGACGGAGTTTTCGAAATGCTTTGAAAGTTCCGATTTCGACGGAGTTTTCGAAATGTTTGGAAAGTTTGAACCGTTAACATTCTGACTGGGACAGGAATATTTTTAGGAGAAAGGGGCTGTATCTTTGTTGACGTGTTTTTTCATCTCTATATGCACTTATGCATTTTGTGTACGTTATCTCTGTAGTAACATACTTTTGCCGTGTTCACCTGCAGGGGCGAGGGCCGATTAATGTACATAACTTGAAGAGTAGGGGAGCCTTTGAGGCGATCCGTGAGCTGTGGGAGATACTACCAGATGAGGGTCGGGACGGGGAGAGGAGTCCACGGCAGTTCGTGGTTGACTCCAACCTGGCAGGATTCATTAGTGCGGTAGCCGTGGTGGCTTCGACGCAGAGGGCGAGGGTACTTCATGTCGCCTTGAGCGAGTACTGGTGGGATACGACCTACACGTTCCATTTCAGGTGGGGTGAGGCGACCGTGACTCCCCCTGATTTTGCAGCGATTACGGGGTTGCCATTCTGGGGCAACACTGTTGAGTGGGTGGATGGCTACACCAGGGAGCAGTTGTCGGAGCTGCTTGGCTTTGACATTACTGATGCCAGGGTGTAAGTGCTCCAATTTGAGCTTGTTAGCATTTTCGTTAGAAAATTAACGAAAGTTATAACATTACTAACATTCCTAACATTCCTAACTTTTCTAACAAAGTAAGGGTAAAATGGGCATTGCCATTTAAAGTTAAACCAAGAAAAGAATCTCAAAAAGCAAAAGAAATAAGAAAAATCCGAATTGGGCAAGTTGAAAAACATAAGCTATTTGGATTTTTGAATTTTATTCTTCTGTCCAAAGCACTGAAGTAATTAATGAACGAGTGCAGCTGTCAATCATATCCGCGCGGACATGTTTGTCAATTTCGAGGGCTATAAATTGAACCCTCCTCTCTCGGTTTACACAACACAATTTGATCACGGCAACGAAACTCGGCGAAATATAGAGAAAACAGTGGGAATCCTTAGATTGCCACCATTTTCTCTCAATCTTTCCCAAATCTCACTCACTCACAAACACTTCAAATCACTCTCATACATACTCTCATACATACACCAATCCAAGCTCAAATCACCCTATAGGAGGAGGATTAGAGAGAAAATATAGAGGACTTCATTGTTATCTACTTGTTTTCTCTTTAACCAACTCAAATCATCAACCCTAAACACCCTCAAACACTCTCATATTCAAGCCTTAAACACTCTCACATTCAAGCCTTCAAACACAAAACACAAGGAAGATAGGTATAACCTCCCTCTCCTTACCCTAAAATTCATCCATGCATGCATTTTCAAGCTACAAAATGTAGTTTATTCATCTTCTTGCTTTAGATCCAAGAAAATCACCATGGAAGTTCATCTCCATGGATGATCTTCTACAAGGATCTACATTATTTTCAAAGTGTTCTTACTTTCTTGCAAAGAAAACACATTTCCAAAACCCTAAAAATCATTTTCATACATCAAATCTCATTTTCAAAGGATAAAATTCCCCTTCCCAAGCAAATAAAGTGCTTAGTCCTAATGTACCCCAAGGATGGTTTGATATAGTTGATTCACCACTAAAATGTCAAGTGATCACTAATCAAAACCTAGGGAAATGGGGATAAGCATGGATGCAAAACCCCCTTTAAAATTATATTTTCTTTCTTGAGAAGTTGCTGTCCAGTAGCAATTTTCTCTGACCTCAGTCCATGGTCTAATTTTTTGGACATAGATAAACTTGGAATTTGGTGTTGACTACAAAATACTTTTTGTAGCCAACATCCAGATATTTCCATACATATTTTTACTTTATTTTTTGTGTGAGTAAAACTCCTTTTTTCAAATTTTCTTTTAAAGGTCAGTTCATCAGTCTCTGGAAATCCAGATTTCAGATCTGAGATTTCCAGAAGGTTTTGACTCCTCAAATCATCTCCAAAATGAAAAGTTCTTTTACAGAAACCTTTTTAAAGGTGTTTTGAACATTTTTCATTCCCTGACTTTTCCCAGATTCTGGAGTTTTCAAGCCCTAAAGTCCATTTCAAAGTCAAGGGTCAACTGCTTTTTTCATTCTGGCAGAAATGGTTTTCAACTTCCAAAAATCTTTTCAGTTCCAAATCTCAACCCAAAAATCACCCAAAAAATCATGGGATCAGTTTAAAGCCTTAAAAAGAATTCCCAATTTTTACTTACCTCATTTTCAACTTATTTTGGCCAAAACACATACCCACACCCCCACCCACACACACAACAAAGGATTTTGAATGTTTGGAAGACTCGTTTTGCGAGGCGCGCCGGGTGCACACTAACGTCCTTCCCGACGCGTAACATGACATCCGAACCTAAATCTCTAATCTTGGGCATTTTTCAAAGTTTTGGCCCTTAAAACAAAAATGGCGTGGCGACTCCGTTTTGATTTCAAAAAAAATCGGGTACATCACAGTGGCGACTCCGCTGGGGACAATAAGCTTTTTCTAAAAAAAAATGATATTTGGTATATTGGTGGAAACCATTAAACTTCCCGTTATCGCCTCCTAACACGAGTCGGGGATAAATTGTGGTCTAACAATCCCACGTACCGGTATCACCGTTTCCAAAAAAAAAAAAGCTTTTGAGGGTCAAGCTTCCGTCCCGGCTTTGAAAATCATTTTTGTGTGTGTGTTGATTTTTGCACAGTTTTCGTGTTGTTTTGGCCGCCTCGGAGAAAGTCAAAATTTTGACTGTCGGAATAATGTCCCTAACTGTCGGAATTTTCGTGCTTACGTGCTTATGTGTTCATTAAAATTTCAAAAAAAAAGGATTTTCAAAAAAAAAAGAAATTTTTCAAAAAAAAAATCATGCATCATATTTTTAAGACACATAAAAAAAATTTCTATTTTACTCAGAAAAAGAATATAGACTGCTTGCACACTACGCGCACGTGACCGTACACTGCACACTACGTCCCTAACCCGGGGAAATCCTTGTCGCGGTCCGTTTGGTCTTATTACGCCTCTCGGATGAGCACAGGACTACCCAAACATCCCATGGAGCCTCGTGTCGACCATGCACTTGTCCGTGACACACTTTGTCCGAGACCCGGTTGGTTTTTAGTTTGGTGCGTGTCATGCCACTGTCGGTGTATAGACCTTTCCTTTCAAGCCATTGTCGGCATACCGACTCAATATCTTCGGGGACCCTAATCGGTCGAAGTTACGCGGTTTTTCGCTGCAGACTTTGACCAAGATATTGGCCGGCGCCTTGACTTCGGCTCGGCGGCACAAATTATACACGATTCCCGGCATTGACACTTTGAGTCATCAAGGATTAATGATTATTCCATGCCTAATTACGGCTTAGCGACGACAAGTCAAGATCAATTGTGGACGCTTATCGGTCCAAATCATGCCGACTTTTCGTCGAGCCGGATATGATCTTGACTTTTGACGTCGGCTTTGTCCGTAATTTACATCGAATGCTCGTTAAGACTCGATTACCCGCCGACTTTTAGGATCGTTTTCTTTTCGGTCGGTGGGACCCGCTTGCCCTATAGGACCCTCGCCCGGGGCTGTCCACCTGGGAGGTCGAAATACGAGGTGGAATACGAGGGCTTATAGACGTAGTGACGGGGCCCACTGATCCGGGAATCGAGTAGTTCGCGAAAAAGAAGAGCAATCTTTTCCAACCAATTAGGTTAATAAAACATGTTTTAAGTAAACAAGAACAAATAGCTGCATGTTGCATGAGCCACTAAGCCCAAACACCAACTTTGTTTCGCTTTCAGTGCTGAACCACACCCTTTTGTGCCTTCCACGGTAAGCAAAGTTTGGATCGAGACCCGGGTCATCGTTTGTTCGGCTCGGTCATTCGAAGCCGGATACTTCATCGGTTTCCTCCTTCGCTTCAGCTCAAAGTTTGAGAATGACCAACTCGAGAGGAGAACGGTGGGGACGTACAACTCCACACCCGAAAATCCGCAAAATGCCGAGCAGTGGAATCGAGATGTTGGAACAGATAAGACAAAATCAAGAGGCTCGAATCAGTCGGTTATTGGAAAGTATCGAGAACCCGGGGGCTAGCAATTGTTCACCACCCTAATGGAACCTTTACGGTTGATGCGAAGGTTGGAGCTAATTACCCTCCAGGGCATGCCAACTACCATCAAATGCCTGTCCCCTTTCGTGTGGAACTACTAATGGGCCAAGCATCCCCAAGCCTATCACTCGGCCTTGCCTCTCGGCCTCATCGTATCGATCTTGGTCAACTTCCCCCGGCGCCTCCCGGTTTTCACCTTTGGTTTTCAATCGGCTTGGAATGGGTCGATTCGCTACTCCAAAACATCGATGCAGTTCGGGTCATCGGCTTGGAAGGGTCGGTTTACTACTTCACCGCATCGATCGCTCGGGTCACCATCTCGGAATGGGACGGTTCGTTTCTCGAGCTCCGTGGTTCGAGAGGGCCGGCTTGCTTCCTCCAATTCTCAAGCACGGCTGGCCCCATGATACTGCAAGATCACGTGGGTCACCAGGCTTTTATCACCACTTCATCAGGCTCTACCCCGCCCCTCCGGTTGGAAAGCCCGACAAGGTCAAATGCTCCTCATCAAATTCTCCACCCGGCCGTTACGCAAGCTGCTCCTGCTCATCAAGTACAGTATACACATTTCCCTTGCGGTCATGTTCCTCGGTGCGGTCAAGACACATTCAATCCTACATTACGATGCCTCAAACCTCATGTTTTCGGCGGCCTTACGGATCCGCACTCACTGCACCACTGGTATCCACCCATTACGAGCCATATATCTTCATCTTCGGCAAGCTGCCGGGCCTTATGAGGAAGATTACAGTCACGCTTTTAATGCTCGGTGTCATTCCTCCCACCAGAGTACTTCCTACGTGGTTTCGTTTGCTAATGCCAATCTTGTGGCGGGGTCATGCAATCCTAATGTTCCTATTGACTCGTCCAATGGATTATTGGTAGAACCAATTAAGAAGGTACAAGAAAAGCCTAGCAACGAGAGTATCGACGATCGCTCGACTCGGGCCATCTCACCATATCAATCTTGTGTATCTGACACGAATGAAGTTTACAAAAAGGTCGAATCTCGACGATTACATTGATGATTACATCAAAAGGGTTCGTGCACGGGAAAAGACTACGAGTCTGAACATGTCTCGCCGCTATAAACCTTACCCTTCCAACACGGCTCCGACATCCGGTAAAGGAAAAAAGGTATTGTGTACAATTGACGGCCCCAAAGCAACCAAGAAATGGTGGTCCTTTAAGGCAACGAGAACGTTTTGATGATCTTGGGATGCCCATGGGCTTAATTTTCAAGGGCTTAGTAAGGGTAGGCCTTTTGGAGCCTCTCGAGGACTACCATCGAGGAGCTCAAATGCACCTCTCGACTGAGTAAGCACTGCGCCTTCCATGATCATTATGGCCACACGGCCGACAAGCTGCATAGTCTTGAAGAGAGCGGTTCAAGGTTAATCGAAACGGGCAAGCTTGAGCGCCCCAATGGACCAAAACCGGCAAACCCTGTTCGAGAATGGTGACCAAGTCAATGACCAAATCTCGAATCCAGAGGATTTGGGTGTTCCATAAGCAAAGTTTTAAATAGCTTGCTAGAGCGGGGTCTCCTCGAACCCATGAGAAACTATCGGCCCAAGGATCCCAAAATCCCTTTTGACACCACTAAGCATTGTGCTTTCCACCGGTACCACGGTCATACGGCCAACAACTATACGGCTTTGAGAAAGGCGATTCGGGGATTAATTAAGAAGGGCAAACTCGAGCGCCTCGGTGATCTCAACCCCGCCAATGATCATTTCCCAAACAACGCGAATGTAAACATGATTGAATTTTATGATTCAAACTCTGTGAATTCAACAGACTCGACAAGCCGAGATGATTTAGTCGCAACAAATGTCGAGAATGGATGGTTTGATCAACAAGCATGTGGCCATGGCAAAATTTGGATTTGGTGAAATGCTTTGAACTCTCGCCCTCCAGATAAGTTCACGGCGACGCCAAGGTTAAATGGGATGATAATGATCGATGGCAGATTTGGCGAAACGGTAAGGATACAAGAAATCCGATGATTAGGAAGGAAGAGTTAGTCCTGGCTTTGGAAACGCCCATAAGATTCATGAAGAACAGTGACCACTGCTCATCAATGCTCTCCGCCGCCATAGAGTTCGAGTAACGGTTGAGGCGAATGGTTCCCTGGTCATGGTCGAAGATGAGACTTCGAGAAACTTGATGATTTCGGTCCCTTCATCCTATAACTCTCCATCCCACGGCCAACACCTCCCTCCATCCACATATGATCCCTTGCCAAGGACAATTCCTCTTCACCCTTTCCGGCACCTCGGGCCGTTAGGGCTCCATCGCCCTCGGCTCCTCGTAACGAGTTGGGCTCCATCACACCTGTTCCTCAATTTCGGCAATACACGGTTTATGCTCCGGCTTCACATAATCGGTTTGAGCTATGTGGCTATGTTAAAGCCTCTACACCCACCTGAATGCGATCATGAGTTGCTAAAAGAAAATCCGGATGCCACAAGTTTTCCGTTGTCATCTACCGGACTTAGTGAATTCACCCGTCGGTTTCACCGGTCTGCGGTGTGTTTTCCTCTGGCGATAAGAGTCTTGTTGCGGGTTTTGATAACTCGAATGTTCCCGTTGATCCCCATGTGGCAATATTGATAGAGCAAGTGAAACAAATGCGGGAGAAGCTTGATCTTATGATAAGTACTAGCACTCCTTTGACCCAAGATGTCGAACCAGGCAAAGAAATGATTACGTCGCGCAAAATTCAAGTGCCCGAAGTGAGAGAATCCGATAGGACAACCTGCCCCCGAGCACACTTGTCTAATGCCGGTTCCAAGCTTGAGAAAGGCCCGAAGACACAATCGGCTAGTATCACCCCTTTCACTCAAAACAACCGGCGCATCGTTGAATCCTCCCAAACGAGCCCAATACCCCTCAAGGTCCTCTCGGGTTCACTTCCTTCCATCAATATGCTCGATCGACAAAGTTCGTCCCCGTGACTTTTCCGACCCGTTTCTTTGGACAACTTGTGCTTGCCCCAGCTTGCTCCATGGCCTCAAATTCCTCCACTTCCACCGGTATCATGGGCACGTAAGCGATCAGCTTGCCTCGGTCTCTGATAATGGAATCGAAGTTGACGAGAAAGATGGAAAGCTCAGCGTCTTGGCGGTCAAACAACAAAGAGTAGCTAGACTAGGGGCTACCCATCCTTTAATATTAAAACAGATCTTTTAGTCAACCTTCGTAGGTTCTAGTACTTTCTTCGTGCAATCAAGTCCTCCTTGGACAGTGTAGTTAATCTCAAATTTTCTATAAAAGAGTCTTTTTCTTTTCTCGCTAGACTTTAGACATTATTTTCACCCCTACGTTACATTTAATGAAATGGTTTTACTTTAAATGATCACTCGCATTGCTCAACAAATAATCTCTGGAAATGATTAAGATTTTAATTAATTGGTGCGAGAAAGTCAACTAATGCCCTCCCTATACACTTTCCTCACCTCACAAAGGCCTCCATCAAGCCATACACTTTCCAAAACATATCCCCATCATCACCTTGATCAAGTCAACGAAGGCGGCAACATCAAGGGACAACAAGGTCACTCGGCATCGGGAAATCGACCCCATATCGAAAAAAACGGGGGCTTGCCTCCGCCCCCATGCATCAAGAAAGTTCAAGTAGAAGCTTGCCTTCGTCCTCAAGTGCTCAAAAAAAAAAAAATAACAGCTTAAAAAAAAAAGCTTCAAAAAAAAAAGCTTCAAAAAAAACAAAAGCTTCAAAAAAAAAAACAAAAGCTTCAAAAAAAAACAAAAGCTTCAAAAAAAAAAAAACAAAAGCTTCAAAAAAAAAAAAACAAAAGCCTCAAAAAAACAAAAAAAAATGAGGCGGACCTAGCACCGCCGATCGAAGGTTTGACATATGGGCAAAATTAAAGCCCGAAGAACGGAAGTTGTCGACAACAAGGGAGCGATTAAAGCAACGGCAAAAACATATCATAAGCCCTTAAGTTTGCATCCAAAATATTTCTCCCCGATGAAGGACGACGATCAAGAAGCAACGGAATCGCTCAACATGACTTGTCAAGGAATCACCTCAAGGCCCGCACCTTATCATCCAAACTTCCTATCCGAGCCTTTTCACCAAAAGTACCACAAATGTTCATACCCCTTTTCTAAAGCCAAACACGGTTCGGACCCGAACTACGGCGGCACGAGCTCCTCACAATGAGGGGAACGTAGGCAACCAGAAACGGTCCGGTCATAAACACATTCAAATCCCAGAAAATCCGGCCTCACCAATAGCCTCTCCTATACACGATCCCTCTTCACCATTCGCCAACTTCGACTCTTGGTATCAGTTGACTTTCTCCTCATGATTAATCAAAATGTTTGTTCATATCGAGATTAGGGGTTGAATAACCCGAACATTAATAAAGGGTTTTAAGCAATCTTGTGATCATTTTGAATAAAACATATTTTCAGATGTCTCGATGTTAGTACCCGGTCCGAAAAAAGGGGCTGAAGCGCAATTCGGGAAAATTCGGGACTAAATTGGCATTTGGAAGCTTTTTGGACCAAATTGGAATTTATGGAAAATTCAGGGACTAAACGGGAAATATGGAAATTTTGGACGAATTTGATATATAAAAATTCCTGGGATTAAATGAAAGATAAAGTCCCAAAGAGCGAAATGCAAAAGAAGCCATTAAAGTGGTCAAAATGGACTTGGAAATAACGAGAGGCGAAACTTGAGTAATATTGGTACAAAATCATAAAATATGTGGCCAAGGAAGGCTAGGCCATTTCCAAGGCATTTAGGGCCGAGTGGGCCATTTACAAGGCCAAGGTACACGGCTGGGCGGCAAGGTTGGCCGGCCATCTTCTAGGCCATTTGAGGCCAATGTGGTGCAAGACTAGGCCAGGAGAAATTCAATTTGGGCCAAAGCGATGGTGGCCGATCGGCCTTTGCCTTTTCCCACATCGCTTTCATAAAACGTTCTCCCCAATTCCTTTCACTATATAAACCCCACTCCGCCTCACACTTTAGACACGGGGAATTATTCTACGGAAAACTCAAGACAAAACTTGAGGTTTCCTCCATAGAAAACTTGAGACTAAACTTCGAGTTTTCTAAGTCTAAATATTTTATCAAGCACGTTCTTCGAATCTTCATAGATTCGATCCAAAAGCCTTGCCATTATTAGGTAAGTCTTCTGTTTATTTTTTCTTTCTTTATTATTATTGTCTTTATTATTATTATTGTTTGCATGCTTAGTATATTTTAATTACTTTATTTCTTGCTTATGTCATATATGCTAGATTTAGGGTTGTTTTAATATATTTAAATATGTAATAGCCGAGGATGATCTAAGGTTTCGCCAAGAAACCCAATGGATCTAGGAACTATTTCTTTCCTTCCACCTTAGTTATAATTATCCCATGATCAACAATCCCCCAAGGATGAACATTGATTAGTGCACCTTCCGAGGGCCTAACTCAAAGGTTCTAGGGTGTGATCATCAATAAATTCTTTCTCTCCCCTCCTCCTTATGCATGATCCCGTTTCTTCTATCTATTCCTGTAAACACCGCACACAACCAACACCCCATATGCTAGAAAGACCGATCCGTCGGGCAATAGGAGTGATAGCGTTTCTTCTTCTGTTGTAACTTGACCCCCGAACCCAATTAACTGTTTAACCTTTTTTCAAAGCTTTGGGCTATATCAAAGTGGCGTGGCGACTCTCAAAATTAAACTAATATTTTAATATGGTTTAAATCGAGTGTCACTAAATGAATATCCTATTTCGGTCCGACTTTATATGATTAATTATTTCAAACTTCCGAATGCGCGTTGCATCGGGACGGGGTATTCACAGTGGCGACTCTGCTGGGGAACTGTTTTGAAATTTTTTCAAACTAAGTGGGTCAGACTTTCGTTTTCTTGTATGGTGTTGTGTTTTACTTCCTTTTTCTTTCTCTCCTATTCTTAACTGTTGCATTGCATGCATGCATTTCATGTAAATAAAAATCTTTCTCTTTTTTCTTTAAAAAGAATTAGACTTCTTTACCTCACACTACCACTAGAGTCCGTGTCACACTGCACAGACACCCTTTTACCCTTCTGAAATTACCCGGGATCCGGCTCGCGCGCGGATGGTGCCCCCGTGCATCTCGCGTTTCGTTCGCTGTTCGGGAATGTTCGCCCGGATCCGAGAGGCAGCACAATCGCGCCCCGGCATCTGGCTTATTCCGTCTTAGCGTTTTGCGAGGTTGGAGGTGTCTCGCTGTGTTTTGCTTTGTAGAGTCGCCACGCCGTTTTTATTAAGCCCAAAACATTGAAAAAGGGCATCAGTTTAAAGATAAATTTTAAACTGTTTTTGTGTGATGAGATTTTGAGTTCGGAGGTCAGATGACTCCTCGGGAAGAGAATATTAGAATATTAGAGCTCACTGAGTAGCCTCGTAAAACGAGTCTTTCGGATACCCCTAATATCCTTTAAAAAGTTGTGTGTGTGTGTGTGTGCTTTTAAAAATGCATCTTTGTATCGGATGTCTACATTGTATTGAAATGTATTGAAATAGTGTAGGAAGGAAGCCTTACCAATGTTGGTTCGTGTCTGTCTTCCGCGGGGAATAGTGTTTGAGGTCGGAGTAGCGTTCGGATTGCTTCGGGGATGCCGGTTGTCCGCGGACGAGTTTCGGCGTGAGTTGAGGTTGTAGGCTGCGTTCGGGCGAGAGGTTCGGCGTGCGTGGGGATCGTCGGGATCACTCGGGCGAGAGGTTCGGCGTGCGTTGTGGTGGCGAGAGTCACTCGGGCGGAGTTTCGGCGTGGTTTGGGATCGTCGGTTTGACTCGGAAAGAGCCGGGACACCGGGGAAAGACCGAGCAAGGCCTCGGAGTACCACGAGGGGCCTCGGAGTACCTCGAGAGTGCCTCGGGGCGGCGCGGGAGCGTCTCGGGAGCGCTCGGAGAGGCTTCGGAGCACCTCGAGGGCTCGGAAGGCCTCGGAAGGATCCGAAGGGCGGGAATGCCTCGAAAGGGCTTAGAAGGGGAGCAGAAGGCTTAGGGAGGAAGAGAGAAGAGGGAGGTGTGAAAAAAAAATGAGGAGGGGAGCCCTCTATTTATAGTCTCGAGATTTGGTGCAAAGAGAGGTCCGTACGGACCTCAGCAGTTATCCGGGATTTTGGTTTTCCTCGATTTGAGGAATATGCAATGATGGTGAATATTACGGAAATGATGATGTCCCCTTGCAAAGAGGTCCGTACGGACCATCTTGCATGCAAAAGAAGTCCGTACGGACCAAGTACGCATGGAAACCATCATTTCTCCGGGATTTGAGGGAATATTGTGGACTTTAAGGGGATTCGGTAATTATGGAAACAAAGAGGTCCGTACGGACCTATATTGCTTTTCCGGTTTCTGAAAATTCCCGAAAGGTCCTTTGTCCCTTTTTATCCCGAGAAAGGCTCCTCCCTGGTTTGGTTGGGGGTTTGAGAGGGTTTTGAGAGGGTTTTGAGTGAGAGAGGTCTACGAGGCTGCGTGGATGAGTCTGCGGTGTTTCCGGGTGTTTGAAAGGGAGTGATCCAGATTGGGGTACTTACGAAGCCCCTCGACGACGTCACTTATGAAAGAAGTGGGGTCGCCGATAAGATAAGGAGTCCTAATGTCTGGATCGCGTCTTTGGGAGAGGAAGTGACCGTGAGGGTCAAAGTGAGGACGTGGTGGTGTCCTTTTGGGTGACCGTTTAGGTCAATAAATTTGGACCTGTGATAGGATTCCTACGTATCCCTGGCGGGAATCAAGCACTGGTCGTAGTTCGGGTGTGGGGTGAGTGTTACGTGAATACGGGCGTGGTGGTGCCACGAAGTGTCGTGTGACCGCCGAGGTCGGTGGTGAGGACGTGGTGGCGTCTAGGTGACCGCATAGGTCGGTGATAAGGAGCGTGGTGGCGTCTGGGTGGCCGTATAGGTCGGTGGTAAGGACGTGGTGGCGTCTGGGTGACCGTATAGGTCGGTGATAAGGGCGTGGTGGCGTCTGGGTGACCGTATAGGTCGGTGATAAGGGCGTGGTGGCGTCGGAGTGACCGTATAGGTCGGATGGTAAGGACGTGGTGGCGTCGGAGTGGCCGTATAGGTCGGATGGTAGAGACGTGGTGGCGTCTGGGTGACCGTATAGGTCGAGATGGTAGGGCGTGGTGGCGTCTGGGTGGCCGTATAGGTCGAGATGGTAAGGACGTGGTGGCGTCTGGGTGGCCGTATAGGTCGGTGATAAGGACGTGGTGGCGTCAGGGGTGGCCGTATAGGTCGGTGATAAGGGCGTGGTGGCGTCTGGGTGGCCGTATAGGTCGGTGATAAGGGCGTGGTGGCGTCGGAGTGACCCGTATAGGTCGGATGGTAGAGCGTGGTGGCGTCCTGGTGGCCGTATAGGTCGGTGATAAGGGCGTGGTGGCGTCAGGGGTGGCCGTATAGGTCGGTGATAAGGACGTGGTGGCGTCTGGGTGGCCGTATAGGTCGGTGATAAGGAGCGTGGTGGCGTCTGGGTGGCCGTATAGGTCGGTGATAAGGACGTGGTGGCGTGCAGGTGGCCGTATAGGTCGGTGATAAGGGCGTGGTGGCGTCTGGGGTGGCCGTATAGGTCGGTGATAAGGACGTGGTGGCGTCTGGGTGGCCGTATAGGTCGGTGATAAGGACGTGGTGGCGTCTGGGTGGCCGTATAGGTCGGTGATAAGGGCGTGGTGACGTCTGGGTGGCCGTATAGGTCGGTGATAAGGAGCGTGGTGGCGTCTGGGTGGCCGTATAGGTCGGTGATAAGGGCGTGGTGGCGTCTGGGTGGCCGTATAGGTCGGTGATAAGGGCGTGGTGGCGTCTGGGTGGCCGTATAGGTCGGTGATAAGGACGTGGTGGCGTCTGGGTGACCGTATAGGTCGAGATGGTAGGGCGTGGTGGCGTCTGGGTGACCGTATAGGTCGAGATGGTAGGAAGCGTGGTGGCGTCTGGGTGGCCGTATAGGTCGGTGATAAGGACGTGGTGGCGTCAGGGGTGGCCGTATAGGTCGGTGATAAGGGCGTGGTGGCGTCTGGGTGGCCGTATAGGTCGGTGATAAGGGCGTGGTGGCGTCGGAGTGGCCGTATAGGTCGGATGGTAGGAACGTGGTGGCGTCTGGGTGGCCGTATAGGTCGGTGATAAGGGCGTGGTGGCGTCTGGGTGGCCGTATAGGTCGGTGATAAGGACGTGGTGGCGTCTGGGTGGCCGTATAGGTCGAGATGGTAGAGAACGTGGTGGCGTCTGGGTGGCCGTATAGGTCGAGATGGTAGAACGTGGTGGCGTCTGGGTGGCCGTATAGGTCGGTGATAAGGGACGTGGTGGCGTCGGGGTGGCCGTATAGGTCGGTGATAAGGAACGTGGTGGCGTCTGGGTGGCCGTATAGGTCGGTGATAAGGGACGTGGTGGCGTCGGAGTGGCCGTATAGGTCGGATGGTAGGACGTGGTGGCGTCACGGGTGGCCGTATAGGTCGGTGATAAGGACGTGGTGGCGTCTGGGTGGCCGTATAGGTCGGTGATAAGGAGCGTGGTGGCGTCGGGGTGGCCGTATAGGTCGGTGATAAGGGCGTGGTGGCGTCTGGGTGGCCGTATAGGTCGGTGATAAGGGCGTGGTGGCGTCGGAGTGGCCGTATAGGTCGGATGGTAGGGACGTGGTGGCGTCTGGGTGGCCGTATAGGTCGGTGATAAGGACGTGGTGGCGTCTGGGTGGCCGTATAGGTCGGTGATAAGGGCGTGGTGGCGTCTGGGTGACCGTATAGGTCGAGATGGTAGGGCGTGGTGGCGTCTGGGTGGCCGTATAGGTCGAGATGGTAGGGCGTGGTGGCGTCTGGGTGACCGTATAGGTCGGTGATAAGGAGCGTGGTGGCGTCAGGGTGACCGTATAGGTCGGTGATAAGGACGTGGTGGCGTCTGGGTGGCCGTATAGGTCGGTGATAAGGACGTGGTGGCGTCGGAGTGGCCGTATAGGTCGGATGGTAAGGACGTGGTGGCGTCACAGGTGGCCGTATAGGTCGGTGATAAGGGCGTGGTGGCGTCGGGGTGGCCGTATA
Organism: Adenophora triphylla var. japonica; assembly: GCA_022495995.1. Lineage (NCBI taxonomy): Eukaryota > Viridiplantae > Streptophyta > Magnoliopsida > Asterales > Campanulaceae > Adenophora > Adenophora triphylla. The sequence continues at coordinate 151,526 of JAFEMH010001212.1, read as the reverse complement.
GGTCGGTGATAAGGACGTGGTGGCGTCTGGTGGCCGTATAGGTCGGTGATAAGGGCGTGGTGGCGTCACGGGTGGCCGTATAGGTCGGTGATAAGGACGTGGTGGCGTCTGGGTGACCGTATAGGTCGGTGATAAGGCGTGGTGGCGTCTGGGTGGCCGTATAGGTCGGTGATAAGGGCGTGGTGGCGTCTGGGTGGCCGTATAGGTCGGTGATAAGGAGCGTGGTGGCGTCTGGGTGGCCGTATAGGTCGGTGATAAGGACGTGGTGGCGTCTGGGTGACCGTATAGGTCGGTGATAAGGAGCGTGGTGGCGTCTGGGATGGAAATTTTACGATTTTCCTAATCGGGTGGTTTAAGGCCTTAGGCCGGAGAATGGTGTGAGGACTTGGATCGTCATCGGCGGCGGTTGGTGCCATTTGTGTTTTTGCATGTTGATGTAGAAGGTCGGACTTACGATGGCTTGCGGTGCTTGTCTTGCTGCCGTTGAAGTGAAGCGAGATGATGGCCGATGATTGCTTGCTTCATCATTTGGCGTTTTGGGAGGCGCTTCGTGCCTTGGGACTTGTACTCGGAGGTGTTGGCTCCTTCGCGTGTTTGTTTTGCCGTGGAGTGGCGAGAATGATGGTCGATGTCTTTGAGGGTATGCGGTCTTGCATGACTTCCCTTTGTCTTCTTTGAGGAGGAGCTCGGGCTTACTTTGATGGCCGGTGCTTGCGTTGCCGTTGAGGTGGGCGAGATTCGGAGCTTACATCGGCGACCGGTGCTTGCGTTGCCGTTGAAGTGGGCTAGGTTCGGAGCTTACAGCAGCTGCCGGTGCTTGCGTTGCCGTTGAAGTGGGCTAGGTTCGGGCTTACTGGCTGTTGCCGGTGCTTGCGTTGCCGTTGAAGTGGGCTAGGTTCGGAGCTTCTGGGCCCGGTGCTTGCGTTGCCGTTGAAGTGGGCTAGGTTCGGGCTTCTGGCACTTAGGTGCTTGATTTGCCGTTGAAGTGGGCGAGGTCGGGCTTACATCGGCTTGCCGTGGTTGCGTTGCCGTTGAAGTGGGCTAGGTTCGGGCTTGCTTGTGCCCGGTGCTTGCGTTCTTTGAGGATGCATGACCACTGTAGGGGCCCACTTTTACATTGGGAAGATGACTTCGGACTTTCAGTGGTTGAGTTGTCGTTGAGCGTTTGGAGGCGTCTTGCGCCTTGATATTCGTGCTGGGAGGTATTGGCTCCTTCTTGAATTGCCGTTGAGCGGGCATTGGTTGAATTGCCGTTGGAGTGGGCGAAGATCGGTCTTACGTTGACGGCCGGGGATTGAATTGCCGTTGGAGTGGGCGAGGACCGGTCTTACGCTGATGGCCGGGGATTGAATTGCCGTTGGAGTGGGCGAGGACCGGTCTTACGCTGATGGCCGGGGATTGAATTGCCGTTGGAGTGGGCGAGGACCGGTCTTACGCTGATGGCCGGGAAGTTGAGGACGCCGCAGGTAGTGGCGAGGGAGAGAGAGGCTGGGCCACAGGCTCCCCCAGAGGTTCCGATGCCGGGGCCGGATTTCACTTATGTCCGTGGGGACGGATCGCGGAGGAGGGTATGCATGCCGTTCTGAGCGAGCTCTGCTGCGTCTGGGTGGATCTGATAGATCGGTGAGTGTGCTTGACTCTTTTCCATTTTGGCATCTTTTACGCATTTTTTTCTTTTGTTGTTGAGTATAGCTTGCATTTGATGAGCGTTTCCTTGGCTTCTTGTTGGTGCAGGTCCCGGGGAGAGCCTACGATATGCTGACTCGCCGTTACGTGGCGATGCGCTCCTTCGCTAAGAAGATGGCGTCGAAGATGTCTTGCCGGTCTTCGCGTCGTATGCCAGCGTATGAGCCGATGCCTTCGAGGCATTCAGTGGATGTTCCTCCACGGGAGCCGAGCGGGGCCGCAGCGGGGAGGACCTTCGAGAGAGGCGGCATAGCATGGATGCGGGGCGTCTTACGGAGAGCTGCGGGGGCCTTCGAGGGAGCAGCCCTTTTATCGGTTCATGCCTCGCGCATGGCGCTCGGGGTGAGGATTCTCGAGCCTTCTTTCTTCGACCCTTTCGCGGATTTGATCCTTGATTATTTTGAGTGGCGAGGCTCGGAGAGGGCTCGGTACTACGATGATGAGGGCGTGACGGGCGAGTTCGCTGGGATGCCCGATTTTTCTTTGGAGGATCTTGGCGAGGATGATGATGACGAGGGCTCTGATTAGTATTCATTTGCTTTCCCTCTTTTCATATCCCTCTCTCCTTCTTTTTTTTTTGTTTAGCAGACATTTTGTACCTGTAATAAAACATACGTATTTGCATGGCAAACAGTATTTTATTTTAAGATGTAATGTCATTTTTGTGATTCAGGGAATTGTCCTAGAAATTGTTGTTATTATTATTTTTTATTTTTGTACATGCCACGTGAGGTGAGAGTGCGTTTGTGGGTAGTGTATGTTTACGGAATGGCTTTGGCCGGTGTTTGGGCTGTTTGGAGCAAGGTTTCTTGAGGACGGTGTTTGTTATGCTTGTTCTTTGAGGAAATGGGCTCACGATTGCAAAGAGGTCCGTGCGGACGGAGACCTACATTGCAAAGAGGTCCGTACGGACCAACCTTGCTTTGGGAGGACTTAAATGTTTTCCAGGTGTCTGGACTTTCTCCCATTCCCCATTTGCGGCCATTTTCGAGCTTTCTTCCCCATTTTCTCTAGGGACCTCCATTTTTGCCATGGATTCTTCGTATGTCCCTAGAATTTTGCCGAGGCTTTCGCGGGAGAGGCAAGCACACTTCTAGAGCGGTTGAAAACGTGGATGCGGCGCCGTATGAGGCATCGAGAGACGGGCTTTCGAGGTAAGGTTTCGTCTTTGCTCGGTTTGGTCTTTTAAGGAGTTGGTTCTGATTGGGATTTGTTGCGGGCTGCCGCGAAGTTGCAGGATGTTAGGAGGCACGTGTCTTGTTTCTCCTATAATGAAATGGTGCCCACTTTTGAAGATTTTCGGGCTTTGATTGGAGGACCAGGAGGTGGAGGCCATCTCGCTTCCTTTGGTTGGTGGTCTTCTTTGTGAGCGTGAAGCTTGCGAGACTTTCTTCGTACTTCGTTGGAAGAAGTGCGGGGCATGATCCTTGGTTCGGGTCATATCGACATTTACGAGCTTAGGAGCGGTTCATGGTTGATGATGAGTGACGTCTCTTGGGATGTATTTGCCTTGTGTACGATAGCGGCGCTCTTTACAGTCGGCTCCCTTGGCATTTGTGATGGCGCTTTGCTAGATGTGGTAGGGCGCTTTGCGAGTGGAGAGGATATTGTCCCGTTGGTGCTTTGGGGAGACTCTTCGTGGTATCGGCCGTCGCGGCGGGGATCGTTTTATGAGAGGGGGAAGCCCCGCTTTGCTCACCTTGTAGGCTGCGAGAGAGACTTCGGAGCCATGCCGAGGCTCCGGCGTCGTTTAGCCAGTGGTCATTTGCTCGGCGACCTCTGGTGTTGGATATGGATCGATCCGCTGGGAGAGATGGATGGCACGGCTTGGTACGCCTCGAGATCCATTGGTGGGTTCCTTGCTGGAGGATTGAGACCGGGAGGATCTTGCGGGAAGGGTCCTACGTTGTCGAGTTCCGAGTTTGTCTTGGTCCTCCTTCTATATTCCGTCGCTTGTTTCCGGCGGTTTGGGATGAAGCGAGGAGCCTTTGTTGGTGGGATGACCTTGCTCTGCGGAAGTAGTTCCTCTTTGTATGGCGGCTCAGGTGCCTTCTTGTATTTTACGAGGGTATGGAAGTATTCCGCTTTCCCTCTGTGGTACTTCTTAGACGTCGGGAGAGTGTCGTGTTGACGACTCGGTATACGGCTTTGGTATGAAGCGGCATGTTGGGCGGTCCCAGGTGGTCTTGGAGAGCGAGGCGTGTAGCGATGCAGGACCCGGTTGCCGTAGTAGCTATTGCCTTAGGAGTGCCGAAGCACAGTCGACCCTTTGGATGTGACGGGAGACACTTTGTTTGACTACGAGACTAGAGTTGACCGGCCGACGGGGAGAGGTCCTCTTTACGGGACTCGCGGGGAGAGATCCGAGCCGAAGCACGGGCGAATGAAGCCACGAGAGCTCTTGGATTATTTGACTCTACGGGGAGGACCCGGATCTCGGGCGAGAGACGCGAGTTGGTTCACGTGGAGCGAAAGAAGACTCGCCGGGGACGAGGAAGAAAGGAAAGAATGGCGAGGACAAGCGCGAGATGGCGCGGAATGACCTCCTAGGTATCCATTCATTGCATTGCAAACACATTATTAGTTAAATGTATTAAATTTGTCTTTTAGCATGTTGTGAACTTGAGAGTAGACCGTGCTTGAACTCATCAAGAAATGTTGTAACCGTTAGTGATTTGTGATTTACTTTTAAAGCTTTGTCGAGACGCAAGATCTCTTGTTTTGCCTTTGCTTACATTTGTGCACTTTGTCGGCGTCCATCTTTGGACTTTTACATTGCATCCGCGGTAAGACGATGCAGGCCATGACGGTAATCCCCTTTTCTTTGAGGCTTTGTATTTGGTGAGAGGTTGAATGCTCCCTTGACAAGTCGTTACGACGGTCTTTTCGTAGCTTCCTTGCCGCTTGTTGGCGTCGGGCTCTTGACCTCAATTTCGCGGCTTACTGTTTGAGCTTCTTTTTTTTTTTTTTTGTGTGAGCCCTTGCTCGAGCTCTCTTTTTTTTTTTTTTTTTTTTTTTGAAGCGCGTGAGGGCGAAGACAAGCCCCTGGCTTGGAAGTGGACATGAGTCGATCGTTTGATCTTTGAGTGACCCTCGGATGTCTTTGGATGTTGCCGCCGTCGTTTGACTTGGTCAAGGTATTTGGGGCGTGTTCTTGAAAAGTGCGGAGCTTGATGGAGGTCTTGATTGACATTCAAACTTTTGACTTTTTGTGTATTTTTAGGCCGGACCAATTAAGGTTGCCTACGTTCCCCGGACTAGAGGGCTCGAGTGCTGCGTAGTTCGACACTACATGGAGTGCCAAGAGATGCACGATTGTTCTTCTTCGGGCGAAGTATCTGCGAAGTTTGCTTCCGTTATTTGGATTCATGAAGGGATTGCCGTCTAGGTACGGTAGCTTCATGGCGCCTCAGGAGAAGATCTTTTGAACCACGAAAGGGCCGATCCATGTGGGTTCCCATTTTCCCAGATGGGTTGGTTCGAGTGGGAGGCTTTTCTTTGAGTACAAGGTCACCTTCACGATGTCTCGGGATTTGACTTTCTTGTCGAAAGCTCTAGCCATCCTGCTTTGATAGGCTCGGACGTGTTCCATGGCCTTTAGTCGTCGCTCGTCTAGCGAGCCAATTCGTCATGTCGGCCGGAGCCATTCGACTTCGTTGATGTCATTTTCCAGCGGCACTCGGAGTGAGGGAATTTCTAGCTCGATGGGAAGGGCTGCTTCCATCCCGTATGTCGGGAGCAAATGGGGTTTCTCCCGTGGGCATTACGGCTGATGTGCGGTAGCCCCCAAAGTGCAAGGTGCGGCTTCTCGGGCCAATCTCGTCCTCGGGTGGTCATTTTCGGATGATCCGTTCGAGGGTTTTGTTTCTTTGCTTCCACGGCGCCGTTTGTTTGTGGCCGGTAGGGAGAAGATTTGTGGCGTGTGATCTTGAATTCAGCCGGCGATGCAGCCAAATTCTCCTTCGAAGTGTGAGCCGTTGTACGATATGACCTCATTTGGGATGCCGTATCGGCATATGATGTTTTCCTTGAGGAAATGTGCGACTTTCTTGGAGGTGAGTACCTTGTAGGACTTGGCTTCGACCCATTTGGTGAAGTAGTCGATGGCTACTAAGATGAACTCGTGGCCAGATTCTTTGCTGGCGGAGCGATTTTCCCGATGGCGTCAATTCCCAGTGGCAAAGGGCGAAGGTGTAGTCATGCGGTAGAGATCGTGGGGCGGCGAGATGATTGAGGTTGGAGAACCGTTGGCACTTGTCGCGGCTTCGGACAAAGTGGATGCAATCTGCCTCCATGGAGATCCGGTAGTAGCCCATCCACGAGAATGATTTGCATCGGGGCTCTGGCGTTCATGTGAGGACCGCAAGCCCCATTGTGGACTTCGTTCATGAATTTGTACGCTTCTTCTTGGGCGACGCGGCGTAGGAGTGGCCCGTGGTAGCGTTTCTTGTATAACATGTCCCCGAGGATGACGAAGTGAGAGGCAAGGCGTTTTAGGGCCATGATGCTCTTGGTTTTGACCCCTTACGTGTGTTGACCTTCCTTGTTCATGAAGGCGGTTTCCCGTTCTTGAGGTATTGGAAGATCGGCTTGTCTTTGGAAATGGCGTCGGACTTGCGTCTCTTTGGCTCTTCGGCAATCTTGCAAATCGTTGTGATTAAAACCTTCTCGGCGGCTTGGGCCCGGTTTTCTCTCGTTTGACAACATGCTTAAATGTTTGCTTGATGCATTTATTTAATTAATGTGTTTGCCTTTTGTATAGATGAGTTTAAGCTGTTTTGATTAGTTAATGTCATCATTTGTTAAAGATGCAATGAGATGGTTTTTAGGAAGGTCGGACCTTTTATTGAAAGCGTGAAGGCGTACATTGTTGATCAAAGATTCACAATCGTCGGGCGTAAAGCCGTCAAAAGACACAAAAGATGTGAATACACGAGACAACAAGACTCGAAGCTAGACTATAGGCGACGAGGGATTGGACCGAGCTTCATTACTCCCGGATGGTTTGTAGCTCTAGAAGGAGTGGTCTTTGGTTCGGGTGGCCAATCTTCCCTTGGCATGAGTCCGGAAAGTAGCTTGCATGCGGTTCGATTTCAAACCGGATCGCGGAGGTTTTGGCTGCTCCCACGATGATGTCCCTCCATTAGTGTTGCCACTGAGTCCTTGGGGGTTTTTTGATAGAAGTCGGCGAGGGCTACTTCTAGGAGGCGAAGCATTCGGCGGTCGGAGTGGATTCTTGCGATGTTGATCACTTTCATAGAATCTGCCTCTTTATGCAGGATCTTTGCTTGGACGACATTTACAATGTACGATTCGGCGGGCATGCTATATCTCCTTCCTGATTAAGCCTTGGAGGAGGTTGCGCCCTTGTTCGTCCGGAGTCGGACACCGGAATGTTGAATTGAACTAAGGCTGTGATGTTTGTCCACAGTAAGATCCGAGTGTCGGCGAAAGGGTTGTCTTGTGCCGGAGGATCGGTGATGAGCCGGTTGCAAGAGGGTTTTCGGCGAAGTAAGGGTCTACTCCTCGATCCAATCTCCATTAGGGCATCCATCTCTTGATCTTCTCTCAAGCATTCTTCACGGTCGCATATATCGAGTTGTCATCGACCCATGAGTTCTTCAATTTCCGGCTCGTCGCGGCTTAGAGCGTGGATGTAAGGATCCACTTCGTAGCGGGACGGGGTAGGAGAATCGTGCAGGGAAGAGTATTCGGTCATGTCGGGACCTTCTTACAGGTCATAGCTTGCGGCCAAGCACTTGCCATTACTGCTTGCTTCCGCGGATCACTTCGATCGTTCCGTTGGCATTGATGAATTTCACGCTTGGTGAAGAGTAGATGATCTTGCTTTCATCGATGTATCGAGGCCGTCCCAACCAAGCGAGAGAAGGTTGGTTTGATTTCCACGACTTGGAACTCTCCGAAGGCTCCGGTTGTACGTCGGAGTGGATCCTCAAGTTGATGACTCCTACGATTGATCGTGCGGTGGAGTCGTAGGCTCGGATTACCCGAGGTGAAGGCCTTATCGAGAGAACGGTCGATGTGGAGTCGTTTCGGTGTGCTTAAAGCGATGATGTTGGCTGCGGAGCCGTTATCAATCAAGGCGTTCGGGAGGAAGAACCTCTCTATCTTTATGAGGATGAGGAGAGCTTCGTTGTGCCGATTCTCACATATTGGCAAGTCATCGTGCGTGAAGACTAAACCGCTTCCCGTGCTACCGTTGGACTCGGTCTCGTGCAGGGAACGTTCGATCCAACCATTTGTATGCCTTGGGCGGGGCAAAGATCGTAGGGAGACGGTGGCCCTTGGGCGTTCTTGTCGGAATTCCCGGTCACGAGACCTTTTGACTCTTGTTTCACGCTCCCGGTCATGGCGAGACGGCATGCGACGGTCTCGGAAAATGCGGGAGTCTGCTCTCGCTTGGGATTTCGTCAATGGCTATTGAGTTTACCACTGTCGTTACGGGAATGGATTTCCAATGGTATTGGGACCACGGGCGTTCCAATTTTCCCTCCTCAATGAGCCTGAATCACACTGCTTGAGTACGAAGCAATTGTCGGTGGTGTGGCCGGGGTAGTTATGGAAGGCGCAGTGCTTGCTCATATCCATGTTGGGTTTGAGGGTCTTCGGTTGGAAATTCTCGAGTGGTTTGAGAAGATTTCGCTTCACGAGCTTGAAATACTTGACCCGAGGGCATTTCCGGGTTATCAAAATCTTTGGAGCGTGGGAAGCGAGGGGGTTGCTATTCTTTGGGGGCACGATCGCGGTTTACTTGAGCTCCATTACGAATGTAGTGCCTTTGTTCATTTGCTTCCTTTCCTTTGGTTGGGGCGGGAGTTGAAGTTGCCGGGTTTGTTCGATAGCGGTAAGATGAGGCGGGGTTCTTTGTTGCCTTTTGAAGACTCGGGGTCTTTTCAAACTTTGTCCGGCGTTGACCATGGCACGGAGATCCGGATAGAAATGGTGGGCGATCAAGGTCCTCAAAGATGGTTTGAGGCGGGAATGGAAGATGTCCATCTGCTCTTCTTTGGAAAGTGGATCCATTATCTCGCTTAGCTTCAGTTCCATCTTTTGTAGAATTCGCCTTTGGTTCGTCCTCCTTTTGTTCGGTGGCTTGCGGGTCATGGCGGTTTGTTTCCCATTCAAGATTGGCGCGGTACTTCTCCGGGGAAGATTTCACTAATCGATCCCACGTGGAGCGGTTTTACGCCTTCACATTGAGGAACCACCTTAGTGCTTTGTGGATTTGAGGAATGCTTGAAAATGATGCGCCATTTGTTGAGGGTTGCCCCTTTGGCTCTCATACCCGGGACGTAGGTGTCGATGTGGGTTTTGGGCATTACATTCCGTCAAACTTTTCCATTTCCGGCATCTGAACTTTGGAGGGAGAGGGACCACTTTGTTCGGATCGGTAGGCGGGAGGGAGTCCTTGAGAACTAGCTAGCTTGCCTTGCATGTCTTTCATTTGTTCGATCAACCAAGCCATGTGAGGGTGTTTGTTTGAGGTGGGTTACCGTTTTCGGGGACGGACACCGAAGATGGAGGTGGATTGGGCGATGGGATCGCCATTCGGGAGTCTTGGGGAGAGTAGTTGAGTGTATACCAACCCATACCACAGGGTGTTGAAGTTGAGGGCGTGATTGCCTGGTCCGCTAAGGGTTGTGTTTGGGAAGCTGGGGAAACGATTCGTTAGCCCCAATTGGCGGACTTGCGGGTGGCAAGCTTGAGATGTCGGGATATCCGCTAGGGATGCACTGTCCTGGTAAGAATGGGGACTTTTGATTGTGGTTGCGAGGCTCGTATAGAGGCAAAGGATTGAATCTGGGGATACCGAGATGCATTGGGATACAGCGGAGCGAGCACGTATGTGTCTTGTTAGTGCGAGCTTGATGTGCAGAGCGGGAAGCGGCGATCCCGAGGCGGGCATGTCGGAGCGCTTGGCCCGATGCGGAGGAGCTTTGAGCGAGAGGCTGCTTTGCGTTGCTTGGGATCTCGTAGCTTGGCGGAGGCGGGACTGCGATAGCATTGAGAAACCGGAGGAGCGGTATATCTTCGTCCTCTATGAGAACAAAGGTTCCGTCGGGTTGGGAGGCTGCAAGCTGTTCCTCGAAGACGCAAGAGTGTCGGCGATCCGGAGTTTCTTTGTTCTTCTTGGCGCTTCTTGATGGCTTCGAAGGCTCGCAGCACCTCCTCCATTGTGCAGAGATTCCTTAGTGGCGGGGTTCCGTTTCCCTGGCCCATTATCTGTGGATCCCGTCATGGGGAGTATTGGACGGTGCGGACCGTTGAAGCTGGAAGAGAGCTATCGGACCTTGTGACCTCGATGCGAAAAGGCGGCTTCCGGGGATTCTCGGCCACTCTCGGTTATTTGGAGGGGTGATGGGCAAGGTTTAGACACGGGAATGGCCTAACGGGATAAGAGGGGGAAAGCTCACGTGGTATGCGGTTTCCGTTTCTTTTATTTTCTGATTTTTTTTGTTGTTTTAATTTACTTAAAACAGTATTTTCTCAGAATCCTAGGTAGGTTGGAAAAGATTGCTCTTCTTTTCGCAACTATGCTAGATCTGGGTCGATGGAGACCATACGTGCGGCTATAAGCCCCTCGTTTTGCACACGTATTTCGACATCCCGGGGTGGACGGCCCAGGGCGAGGGTCCTATAGTGCAAGCGGTTTCCACCGGCCTAAAGAAAAATCGAACCTAAGGACCGAGCTGTCATGTTCGTTTTGATGCGTTAGCCATGTGAATAGTGAACCGGCCGGCCCTTTGAGTCAAGATCAAGTCAAGAGTTCGGCATGACCTCTCTTTACCTTGCTTGCGCAAGGGATCTGTGACGTTAGGCGTTGGCTGGGTCATATTGTCATGGGCGACGTATCAAAGGCGTGATGACATGGTGTCATGCGAGCATGGATGTATATCGGGACGGAACATCGTGCAGGTGTAGCCGGAAATCAAGATCGAGTCAAGATTTTAGCATGACCTTTCATCGCTTTGCTTGCGCAAGGGATCTTGAGTTAGAGCCTTGACTCGAGAAAAATGGCCGGCATGGTATATGTATCCAGTGTATGACACACTGGTAAAAACCAACCGAGTGCGGACGAGTGTGACTCAAGACTCAAACGTGCAGGGTTGACGCTTGGCTAGGATGGGATGTTTGGAATGATCCCGTGCGCGCCCAAGAGGCCTAGGAAGACCAAACGGACTGCAACTGAGACCACTCCGGGTTAAGGGTTGTAGTGTGCGGTGTATCCGAGGCAGCAGTGCGCATAGTGTGCGGTGTAACCGAGGCAGCAGTGTGAGTAGAGTGCGGTGTAACCGAGGCGCGGTGCGCGTAGTGTGCGGTCTCTAAAATTCTTTTACGAGTAAAATAGAAGTTTTTGAAGAATTTTAAATGTATGCACAGATGTATATTGATGCATTTTTTTGTATTTTTATTTTTTTTGTAAAATAAAAAACGAAGCACGTGCACACACACACAACAGTTAAAGGAAGGGGTAAAATGAAAGTTTGACCCTCATCATCGTTTTAAAAATCTTTTGTTTTGTTTAAAAGTTTTTAAAACAAAATGTCCCAATGAGTCGCCAACTGAAATTACCCGGGATCCGGCTCGCGCGCGGATGGTGCCCCCGTGCATCTCGCGTTTCGTTCGCTGTTCGGGAATGTTCGCCCGGATCCGAGAGGCAGCACAATCGCGCCCCGGCATCTGGCTTTATTCCGTCTTAGCGTTTTGCGAGGTTGGAGGTGTCTCGCTGTGTTTTGCTTTGTAGAGTCGCCACGCCGTTTTTATTAAGCCCAAAACATTGAAAAAGGGCATCAGTTTAAAGATAAATTTTAAACTGTTTTTGTGTGATGAGATTTTGAGTTCGGAGGTCAGATGACTCCTCGGGAAGAGAATATTAGAATATTAGAGCTCACCCGAGTAGCCTCGTAAAACGAGTCTTTCGGATACCCCTAATATCCTTTAAAAAGTTGTGTGTGTGTGTGTGTGCTTTTAAAAATGCATGCTGTATCGGATGTCTACATTGTATTGAAATGTATTGAAATAGTGTAGGAAGGAAGCCTTACCAATGTTGGTTCGTGTCTGTCTTCCGCAGGGGAATAGTGTTTGAGGTCGGAGTAGCGTTCCGGATTGCTTCGGGGATGCCGGTTGTCTGCGGACAGAGTTTCGGCGTGAGTTGAGGTTGTAGGCTGCGTTCGGGCAGAGGTTCGGCGTGCGTGGGGATCGTCGGGATCACTCGGGCAGAGGTTCGGCGTGCGTTGTGGTGGCAGGAGTCACTCGGGCAGAGTTTCGGCGTGGTTTGGGATCGTCGGTTTGACTCGGAAAGAGCCGGGACACCGGGGAAAGACCAGGCAAGGCCTCGGAGTACCACGAGGGGCCTCAGAGTACCTCGAGAGTGCCTCGGGGCAGCGCGGGAGCGTCTCGGGAGCGCTCGGAGAGGCTTCGGAGCACCTCGAGGGGGCTCGGAAGGCCTCGGAAGGATCCGAAGGGGCCGGGAATGCCTCGAAAGGGCTTAGAAGGGGAGCCAGAAGGCTTAGGGAGGAAGAGAGAAGAGGGAGGTGTCAAAAAAATGAGGAGGGGGAGCCCTCTATTTATAGTCTCAGATTTGGTGCAAAGAGGTCCGTACGGACCTCCTTGGTTATCCAGGATTTTGGTTTTCCTCGATTTGAGGGAATATGCAATGATGGTGAATATTCTGGAAATGATGATGTCCCCTTGCAAAGAGGTCCGTACGGACCATCTTGCATGCAAAGAGGTCCGTACGGACCAAGTCTGCATGGAAACCATCATTTCTCCCGGGATTTGAGGGAATATTGTGGACTTTAAGGGGATTCAGTAATTATGGAAACAAAGAGGTCCGTACGGACCTATATTGCTTTTCCAGTTTCCTGAAAATTCCCGAAAGGTCCTTTTGTCCCTTTTTATCCCAGAAAGGCTCCTCCCCTGGTTTGGTTGGGGGTTTGAGAGGGTTTTGAGAGGGTTTTGAGTGAGAGAGGTCTCTGAGACTGCGTGGATGAGTCTGCGGTGTTTCCCGGGTGTTTGAAAGGGAGTGATCCAGATTGGGGTACTTACACCTTCGGAGAAGCCAAAGTGCGGGAAGTGTGGTGATCATGTCGCCTCCCTTCCGAGTCTCACTTGGCCATCCACTCATCAGTGCGCTTCGGCTGCACGGTGGGAGCCTAAAACCTAACCCTTGCGTCACCCACTTTTCTAGGAATACACTCCATGTGACCGGTTGGTTTGACTAGCTTTTTTATGTAGACAATTAATAAGGTCTTTATGTTAAGTCACTACGAATCAATGATAAGTCAAGATCTATAAAGGCACTAAAAATTGATTTTCCTTTTAAAGGACGTACCATGTAAAATTTGAATGCTAGATCTTGTCTTATCATAGGTCTGTAGTACTTCCCATATATATATCATATTAAATGTCTATATGAGACGGTTAGTCGTTAGGATCCACCACTTTAGGACCTTTAGTTAGTTGCGAAAAAGGGGTATCCCTTCCAACCAAGAGTAGGTTCTATAAAAAATTAAAGGGCTTTTTTGTAAATAAAATGCTTAACCATTCCTCATTTTTAGGACCTTCCGAGGTCCGCTCCTCATTTTTAGGACCCTTCGAGGTCCGCTCCTCATTTTTAGGACCTCCGAGGTCCACTCCTCATTTTTAGGACCTTGAGGTCCACTCTTCATTTTAGGACCCTCCGAGGTCCGCTCCTCATTTTAGGACCTTCCGAGGTCCGCTCTCATTTTTAGGACCTTGAGTCCGCTCTCATTTTTTAGGACCCTCCGAGGTCCGCTCCTCTTTTTTTTGGACCTTCCGAGGTCCGCTCCTCATTTTTTGGACCTTCCGAGGTCCGCTCCTCATTTTTTGGACCTTCCGAGGTCCGCTCCTCATTTTTAGGACCCTCCGAGGTCCGCTCCTCATTTTTTGGACCTTCCGAGGTCCGCTCCTCATTTTTTGGACCTTCCGAGGTCCGCTCCTCATTTTTAGGACCTTCCGAGGTCCGCTCCTCATTTCTAGGACCCTCCGAGGTCCACTCCTCATTTTTAGGACCTTCCGAGGTCCACTCTTCATTTTAAGGACCCTCCGAGGTCCGCTCCTCATTTTTAGGACCCTCCGAGGTCCGCTCCTCATTTTTAGGACCTTCCGAGGTCCGCTCCTCATTTTTTGGACCTTCCGAGGTCCGCTCCTCATTTTTTGGACCTTCCGAGGTCCGCTCCTCATTTTTAGGACCCTCCGAGGTCCGCTCCTCATTTCTAGGACCCTCCGAGGTCCACTCCTCATTTTTAAGACCTTCCGAGGTCCACTCTTCATTTTTAGGACCCTCCGAGGTCCGCTCCTCATTTTTAGGACCTTCCGAGGTCCGCTCCTCATTTTTAGGACCTTCCGAGGTCCGCTCCTCATTTCTAGGACCCTCCGAGGTCCACTCCTCTTCTCTTGGACCTTTGAGGTCCGCTCCTCATTTTTAGGACCTTCCGAGGTCCGCTCCTCATTTTTAGGACCCTCCGAGGTCCGCTCCTCATTTTTAGGACCCTTCGAGGTCCGCTCTTCATTTTTAGGACCTTCCGAGGTCCACTCCTCATTTTTAGGACCTTCCGAGGTCCACTCTTCATTTTTAGGACCCTCCGAGGTCCGCTCCTCATTTTTTAGGACCTTCCGAGGTCCGCTCCTCATTTTTTGGACCTTCCGAGGTCCGCTCCTCATTTTTAGGACCTTCCGAGGTCCGCTCCTCATTTTTTAGGACCTTCCGAGGTCCGCTCCTCATTTTTTGGACCTTCCGAGGTCCGCTCCTCATTTTTTGGACCTTCCGAGGTCCGCTCCTCATTTCTAGGACCCTCCGAGGTCCGCTCCTCATTTTTTGGACCTTCCGAGGTCCGCTCCTCATTTTTTGGACCCTCCGAGGTCCGCTCCTCATTTCTAGGACCCTTCGAGGTCCGCTCCTCATTTTTAGGACCCTCCGAGGTCCGCTCCTCATTTTTAGGACCTTCCGAGGTCCGCTCCTCATTTCTAGGACCTTCCGAGGTCCGCTCCTCATTTTTAGGACCTTCCGAGGTCCGCTCCTCATTTTTAGGACCCTCCGAGGTCCGCTCCTCATTTCTAGGACCCTCCGAGGTCCGCTCCTCATTTTTAGGACCTTCCGAGGTCCGCTCTTCATTTTTAGGACCCTCCGAGGTCCGCTCCTCATTTTTAGGACCTTCCGAGGTCCACTCCTCATTTCTAGGACCTTCCGAGGTCCACTCCTCATTTCTAGGACCTTCCGAGGTCCACTCTTCATTTCTAGGACCTTTGAGGTCCGCTCCTCATTTCTTAGGACCTTCCGAGGTCCACTCCTCATTTTTAAGACCCTCCGAGGTCCGCTCCTCATTTTTAGGACCCTCCGAGGTCCGCTCCTCATTTTTAGGACCTTCCGAGGTCCGCTCCTCATTTCTAGGACCCTTCGAGGTCCGCTCCTCATTTCTAGGACCCTCCGAGGTCCGCTCCTCATTTCTAGGACCCTCCGAGGTCCGCTCCTCATTTCTAGGACCCTCCGAGGTCCGCTCCTCATTTCTAGGACCCTCCGAGGTCCACTCTCCATTTCTAGGACCCTTCGAGGTCCGCTCTTTACTTCTTGGACCCTTCAAGGTCCACACCCTCTACTGCGGACCGCTCTAGGATCAGTCTCTCTATCTTGGACCGTTCAAGGTCCACTCTTTGACCCTTCGTGGTGCTCTTCCTATACTATGTCCACTCTCCCAATCTTGGACCATTCAAGGTCCACTTCTCATATCTTGGACCGTTCAAGGTCCACTCCTCATATCTTGGGCCGTTCAAGGTCCGCTCCTCTTCTCTTGGACCCTTCAAGGTCCGCTCCTCTTCTCTTGGACCCTTCAAGGTCCACTCCTCTTCTCTTGGACCCTTTAAGGTCCACTCCTCTTCTCTTGGACCCTTTAAGGTCCACTCCTCATCTCTTGGACCCTTCAAGGTCCACACTCCTCATATCTTGGACCGTTCAAGGTCCGCTCTTCTTCTCTTGGACCCTTCAAGGTCCACTCCTCAATTTAAGACCTTTCGAGGTCCACTCCCTCTATCTAGGACCATTAAAGGTCCACCCTTCCACTGAGACTCTTCGAGGTCCACCTCGTCTCTTGGACCATCCATGGTCCACTCCTCTACCTTAGACCCCCATGGTCTACAAGTTAGGACCCTTCAAAGTTCTACCTCTCATCTCTTGAACCATCCACAGTTTGCTCCCTTAGTCTTAAAACCATCCATAGTTTAGATCCTTTATCTCTAGCACCCTTCAGCCAAAGACCCACCTAGATCAAACCTCTCTCGACCCATATAGATCAAACCACCATCTAGGGCCTACCTAAGCCAACTTACCAAGTCCAATTAGCTCGTCTAGATCACCCTCACTCATATTTGACCAAGGATCGAGTCATCTTCCTCTCCTTTTTTCACCAAACGGACTCTTTTACATTCATCCTCTCTCTTTCTCTAAACTTAACCCTGGTTGTATCATCAATCGGGGCCCCCTCGAACTACGGTGACCTGAGACTCATATCTTAAATGGTAAGGGTTACGTAGGCAACTTCAGCCCGGTCAAACTCAAAATTGTGGAGGTCAAATATTTTCTCAAGGATGCCTTAAGATTAATTATGAATCTAATTCAACTCATTGGTTTGACTCCGCCATATGTTCTTACAGAATTCCACATCATGTCTATGGAGAAAAGCATTGAAGCCCTCAAAGAAGTCTCAAACATGAGGTTGGGAGTGATCAACCTCCTCAAAGACATGCATGAAATTGAGCAGCACCATTTGTCTTACATTCAGGAATACTTGAGAAGAGTTCCTCCCCCTATTCAATTCCGGGGTCCCTATCATCCACATGCTTATGGTCCCACTTATGGTCCTACACATCAGAATTTCTCATTCAGGATGCCTGCTGTGGCTACCAACCAACTAAAGGCATCAATACCCGAGAAGAAGATCAACAAGGAACATTTTGATGACTTAGGAATGCCTGTGGGTGAGTTCTTCGACATTTTGGTGGGAAAGAATTTGATCGAGCCGCTCGAGAACTACAAGCCTATTAACCCAAAGGAAGACTTAGATACATCCAAGTTTTGCAGATACCACAAGTACGCTGGGCATACCACTGACAAATGTGTGCAACTGAAACGCTCAATTCAAAGATTGATCAACCAAGGGAAGACCCAAGGCCTCATTGATGAAGGAACCCTCACCCTTCGAGGGAAGATTTAGATTCATTCAGTCTTGTAGGTTCTAGTGCGTCTTTTTTACGTCCATTTTTGGGCATTGATATGTAATGTCCGCTTTGAACTAGTTACTTCAATAATAAAAAAGGTCTTTCTTTCTTTTCTCTCTAGACTTGAGACATAATCTCGCATTACTTTCAAGAAGATTGTTTTATTTATAATTATCACTTGGTTGCTAATCTCACTGATAAACTCACCGGCTAATAAAGTAAACAATGAATGAATGCTTTGATTGGAGTAAACAACTCACCGTTCCTTCTTCATACACACCATCTCTATACACCATCTCTATACACCATCTCCATACACCATCTCTATACACCATCTCAATACACCATCTCCATACAACATCTCTATACACCATCTCCATACACTCTCTCCATACTCCACCATACACTTTTCATACACTCTCCCCCACTTGACCTCCTTTCCATATGGTCAAGACAAGCACAAAGACCGTTGTTGCTCATCATCAGAAAATAGCTGCTCACGCCACTACAATTTAAAGAAGATGCAAGGAGTTGTTCCTATCCTTCACAAGTGCTGCATGAATATCAACTTGGGGCTCACCAACCCCCCAATCTCGCGTCTCCTCTGATTTTCCATTCGATCGATAAGCTTTCATTGAATATGCTCACATATCTTTCTTATGGTCCGAATATATTCTGCCTTACTTAATAAGTCGGTTAATTGAGTTTGCATTTATTTTAAATACTCTTTTGAGAATGCTATCCAGTAGCGATTGAAGCTTAAACCTCTCACCATAGGAAGCCATAACCTTATCCTCACTAAATAATACCCTTTCATTTCAAGATCGACAAGTTTTGAGACCCTAAGGAAGAAGCCCATACTAGGGGCTCCCTCGACTCACAAAGGAAGTAATCACCTCCAAGCTCAAGAAAGGCGGAATGCAAAAGAAACTCATACAAGGGGCTCCCTCGAAGGGACCACCTCCAAGCCCAAGAGGGAAAAGGTAAAACCATCCTAAGGCATACACTAGGGGCTATCGCGAGCAAACAAATCCGAAGGCTTTTCTCGATAAGAGGGTGTTTAAAAAAAAAAAAAAAAAAAAAAAAAAAAACTTCATCACCCCGAAGTGAACCTCCCAAAGGTTGTGAAAATGAGACATCGAGTGAAAGTCCTATCGTGATCAAGTTACCTGCCGAAAGGTTGTGAAAACGAGACATCGAGTGAAGGTCCTATCGTGATCAAGTTACCTGCTGAAATCACAACAGACTCGCGAGAAGAAGCAACAAAAATTCCCTCTTGGACAAATCCCGTAAACCAATTCCAAAGTCCATCCTCTCACTTTTAGAGGATTCCATCACCACCCTTGACCTTATCAAAATCAAAGTTAACCTCACTCTTAGAGGTTCTGAAGAAGCAGCAACAAGAAAATCCCTTCACCTTAGAAATTCCAAACACATCCCTCAAGCCAACCTCTCAGCAAAAGGCCCAGCCGACCTCTCACTTTAAGAGGTCATGTTAATCATCACCTAATGGTCGATCGCAACCCAAAGACCAGCTACAACCGCTACCGGATAGCATTCTCAAAAGATTATTTAAAAGAAATGCATATTCATATTTTTGAGTCACTTGTTATCCTACGTGAGCATATTACATATTCTCTCAAAAGTTTGGGAACTCGTCCTATTCTTGAAATTCGTTCATTCGACTCCTCAAACACTGTCTGCAAAAGTCTCACTGGGGCTTCGCATCCGTGCCTCTCAGCGGCACTCCGGTAAAAGCAAGGAGACACGCGCCAGGGACTACTCCCCTCGGCTTGCGAGAACAAAGGAACAAAGAATCTTCACTTGAAGGAATGAAAAAATCTTTGGCTTATAATCAGTCAATTCCTACCTTTTCTTCCACCCCAATCTTTTTTTTATTTTTCACTCTTTCCCATAAAGAAGATCAATGCAGCGGCAGCCCGCACCACAATTACCACCGAACAGCCCAGAGCAGCAAGCAACAACGGAACATCCTTCTCCTTCTAAAAGTCGAGCCAGATTTCACCATCAATCAATTCTCTCTCTTATTCCAGCTTCTAATCAAAGCAGTCATTATTTGTTTACTTATATAATTGGAATTTGATAAACCAATCAGTGAGGTCCATTCACGAGCAATCAAGATGTAATTCTAAATAAAATAAGTTCTTCAAATGTCTCGACAAGTCTTCTTTTTCTACATCATAGGAAAATAGAGCCAAACACTGTCTTTCTGTCTGCAGGGGCTTCCATACACTTTTCCACACCTTGTGATGCTTATACTCTCCCAAAAGAGTCAAACCCAAAAGCGAAAGTGTCATACACGAACTCGGGATCCATTCCCACCTTCGAAAAATGCGCCCCTGCACATATACATTTCCGAGTCTTGTCCAGCGACTGATTGACCATTGTTCGAAACGAGGGGTCGGCACCGTGGCCGCAAGATGACTCTGTCTGCAAATAGGGATGCATTGAATCTCTCCAAGCTGGGGCTTTTGTTAAGCTGTTCTCTCAGGCCCTTCAGGTTTGCTCTGCATCATCAACTGGGGCTTTGCCATTCCCTTCAGGTTTGCTTTGCATCATCAACTGGGACTTCGCCAAGGTCACTTCATCAAACATTGGGGCTCCCCTCAACAAAAATGGGTCGACTATGTGGTTCTTCAGAAAAGGCCAAAGTGCTCTAACAAAAATCGGAGCTCCAATGAAATCATATCTAGCATGAAGGACATCCCTTGTCACCAAGATCAGCATGTGGCAAACTCTTTGAGTTAGTTAGAAATATAATTGATCATAAGGCCTCCTTATCAAAATAACATGCTTTCAAAATGCTATCCTCTTTGGCACCTTGTTTACAAAATCACTCTTTGGTCTCCACAAATTTTCAAACTCTTCAAGTCTATCAAAGACGCCTCTCTCTCAAGATGACTCGGTCCTTATCTCTGGACCTCAAACTTACCTAATCCCACCTTCTACCATCGACACTTACTCGGCCTCGCCTAGTTTAAACCAATAACCTTTCTGCTCAAACTGCCTTGTTTAGACTTACCGCAAATGTAAAACCCTAGCCTCAAGCCTAGGTGACAAATACCTCCCTAAAACCCTAGCCTTAAGCCTAGGAGACAAATACCTTTCTAAGCCCTAGCCTTAAGCCTAGGTGACAAATACCTCTCTAAACCCTAGCCTCAAGCCTAGGTGACAAATACCTCTCTAAAACCTAGCCTCAAGCCTAGGTGACAAATACCTCTCTAAACCCTAGCCTCAAGCCTAGGTGACAAATACCCTTCTAAACTCTAGCCTCAAGCCTAGGTGACAAATACCCTTCTAAACCCTAGCCTCAAGCCTAGGTGACAAATACCCTTCTAAGCCCTAGCCTTAAGCCTAGATGACAAATACCTTTCTAAACCCTAGCCTCATGTCTAGGTGACAAATACCTCTCTAAACCCTAGCCTCATGTCTAGGTGACAAATACCTCTCTAAACCCTAGCCTCATGTCTAGGTGACAAATACCTCTCTAAACCCTAGCCTCATGTCTAGGTGACAAATACCTCTCTAAACCCTAGCCTCATGTCTAGGTGACAAATACCTCTCTAAACCCTAGCCTCATGTCTAGGTGACAAATACCTCTCTAAACCCTAGCCTTAAGCCTAGGTGACAAATGCCTCTTTCTAAACCCTAGCCTCATGCCTAAGTGACAAATACCCTTCTAAACCCTAGCCTCAAGCCTAGGTGACAAATATCTTTCTAAACCCTAGCCTCAAGCCTAGGTGACAAATATCTTTCTAAACCCTAGCCTCAAGCCTAGGTGACAAATACCCTTCTAAACCCTAGCCTCAAGCCTAGGTGACAAATGCCTCTCTAAAACCCTAGCCTTAAGCCTAGGAGACAAGACTCCTCTCTAAGCCTTAGCAATGATTATCCCAATCTTTTAATCGCTTGGTTCTTCGGCTCGGGAAGCCATAATAATCCCAATCAATTCACACAACTATTCTTCATCAGTAAACAGTAGCCTAAGTCCTTTGGCAGCTACAGTTTCCCGTACTTTCAAAGGGTCCGTCCCGCATTTCAGAGGTCTACCCTCCATTTCAAAAGGGTCCGTCCCGCATCTTCAAAGGGTCTGTCCCGCATTTCAAAGGTCTATCTTTCATCTTCAAAGGGTCTGTCCCGCGTTTTAGAGGTCTATCCTCCATTTCAAGGGTCCGTCCCGCATCTTCAAAGGGTCCGTCCCGCACCTTCAGAAGGTCCGTCCCGCATTTCAGAGGTCTATCCTCCATTTCAAAGGGTTCGTCCCGTACCTTCAGAGGGTCCGTCCTGCACCTTCAAAGGGTCCGTCCCGCATTTCAGAAGTCAAAATTATCCAATCTTTGGGTGACTCCCCGTACAGTCAAATCTTTGGGTGACTCCCCGGACAGTCAAATCTTTGGGTGACTCCCGTCTGATCAAATCTTTGGGTGACTCCCCGGACGATCAAATCTTTGGGTGACTCCCCGTACGATCAAATCTTTGGGTGACTCCCAGCAGTCAAATCTTTGGGTGACTCCGCAATCAAATCTTTGGGTGACTCCCCGTACTGAGTCAAATCTTTGGGTGACTCCCGTCTGATCAAATCTTTGGGTGACTCCCGTACGATCAAATCTTTGGGTGACTCCCGGACAGTCAAATCTTTGGGTGACTCCCCGGACAGTCAAATCTTTGGGTGACTCCCCGTACAGTCAAATCTTTGGGTGACTCCCCGGACAGTCAAATCTTTGGGTGACTCCCCGGACAGTCAAATCTTTTGGTGACTCCCGTGCAGTCACGTATCCTTGACGCCACACATCCGCCATTCTCGGGTATTAAAAACGCCCACTCTTTTGAACTACGACTTGGCTTGATTCCTTTTTGGGATACGTAGGTAGCCCGACGTGGGTTCAGCCGTTTGACCTACCTGATCATCTTTTTTGCGACTCAGCTCGAGTCCAATCCCTTGCATCTGCAAGATCACTCTTCTTACCTCCTGAAATCCCTTTTTTCAGGACGGATCCTATATTTTTATCGTCGACCCCACTTGTCTTACAAGAAGCGTCGCCGAGGGGCTACTGTTAGTACCCGGTCCGAAAAAAGGGACTGAAGCGCAATTCGGGAAAATTCGGGACTAAATTGGCATTTGGAAGCTTTTTGGACCAAATTGGAATTTATGGAAAATTCAGGGACTAAACGGGAAATATGGAAATTTTGGACGAATTTGATATATAAAAATTCCTGGGATTAAATGAAAGATAAAGTCCCAAAGAGCGAAATGCAAAAGAAGCCATTAAAGTGGTCAAAATGGACTTGGAAATAACAGAGACGAAACGAGTAATATTGGTACAAAATCATAAAATATGTGGCCAAGGAACTGCCGGCCATTTCCAAGGCATTTAGGGCCGGCTGGGCCATTTACAAGGCCAAGGTACACGGCCAAGGCGACAAGGTTGGCCGGCCATCTTCTAGGCCATTTGAGGCCAATGTGGTGCAAGACTAGGCCAGGAGAAATTCAATTTGGGCCAAAGCAGTAATTGGCCGATCGGCCTTTTGCCTTTTCCCACATCGCTTTCATAAAACGTTCTCCCCAATTCCTTTCACTATATAAACCCCACTCCGCCTCACACTTTAGACACAGAATTATTCTACGGAAAACTCAAGACAAAACTTGAGGTTTCCTCCATAGAAAACTTGAGACTAAACTCGAGTTTTCTAAGTCTAAATATTTTATCAAGCACGTTCTTCGAATCTTCATAGATTCGATCCAAAAGCCTTGCCATTATTAGGTAAGTCTTCTGTTTATTTTTTCTTTCTTTATTATTATTGTCTTTATTATTATTATTGTTTGCATGCTTAGTATATTTTAATTACTTTATTTCTTGCTTATGTCATATATGCTAGATTTAGGGTTGTTTTAATATATTTAAATATGTAATAGCCGAGGATGATCTAAGGTTTCGCCAAGAAACCCAATGGATCTAGGAACTATTTCTTTCCTTCCACCTTAGTTATAATTATCCCATGATTAACAATCCCCCAAGGATGAACATTGATTAGTGCACCTTCCGAGGGCCTAACTCAAAGGTTCTAGGGTGTGATCATCAATAAATTCTTTCTCTCCCCTCCTCCTTATGCATGATCCCGTTTCTTCTATCTATTCCTGTAAACACCGCACACAACCAACACCCCATATGCTAGAAAGACCGATCCGTCGGGCAATAGGAGTGATAGCGTTTCTTCTTCTGTTGTAACTTGACCCCCGAACCCAATTAACTGTTTAGCCTTTTTTCAAAGCTTTGGGCTATATCAAAGTGGCGTGGCGACTCTCAAAATTAAACTAATATTTTAATATGGTTTAAATCGAGTGTCACTAAATGAATATCCTATTTCGGTCCGACTTTATATGATTAATTATTTCAAACTTCCGAATGCGCGTTGCATCGGGACGGGGTATTCACACTCGACAAGTCTTCTTTTTCTACATTATAGGAAAAATAGAGCTAAACACTAATTTTCTGTCAGCAGGGGCTTCCATACACTTTTACAAACCTTTCTAAACTTATGCTCTCTCAAAAGAGTCAAACCCAAAGCGAGTTCTTTTGTGCCTTCGTCAAATGAGGCCATCAAATAATACAAATCGGGGATTCATCCCCACTTTTCGAAAAAAAAATGCCCCTGCAGGTATACATTCCTAAAATTGTCTTGCTTTTACATTTTCTTCCGGTTGACTAATTGAATAAAGAAAATAATAAAGTAAATATGGAAGGATGGGTTGCCTCTTTTGCTACATGATAATTCAAGAACGTTGGTTCTTCACTCTGCTACAAGATGGGTTAGGTCTTTGTTCAGTATCAGTCTACAGTGCCTACCAGGTTGAAGCCTCTCTAATTGTGTCAGATTCACAGTCATGAGACCGAGGCTTTGCCAAGTTACTTCTTCCAAATCAAGACTTCGCAAATACATCTCTTCAGACCAAGGCTCCACCAAGCAAGATGAGATTTGATCGCCATGATGGTCATGGGCTAGTCAAGTGCAGTTCTTTGATGTCCAAGGACGAGGACGGAATTTTAACCAAGACCGAAATTCATCATATTTCTATGGCTAATATTGGAACACGAGTCCATAAAACTCCTTGTGCCAATCGAATGAGGTTTCGATGTTCATCCTTGGAAGATGTCAGGAATTTTGGTTTGACGATTGCCCTCAACCCCGATGGAACTTTCACGGTAGAAGAGGAAAAGGATCCCCATCCCTATCTTGGCTAGACAGACTACCACCACCTTCCTCACACTCTTCTCAACTTGCGAATCGGCCATCCTTTCGGCCTCGGTCGATATACATTCCACGATTCGATCTGGAATAGTCGTTTGGGGAAACAAATTGACTTCGGTCCGATTTGGGCCAGTATGGTATGCCTCAAAGCGATCGGGGTCGGCTCGGTATGTCACGACGGTTTGGTATGCCTCGGCGGTTCGGTACGAGATCGTCCGAAGCTTCTCGGTTACATCGGTTTGAAATGCCTTGACAAAGCAACCCAGTTTAAGATGTCCAATCCCAGGCACCGCACAAGCCTCACAAGATTCCTTCATGACCGTCTCAACGGGACAATGAAACCCCAAATACAGACTACTGGACCCATGCAGTCTAACGTAACCGATCAGCGGGGGGTAAAATCGGTACGGAATGTCTCCTCATGATTGGGGATATCTCGGAATGCCACAGCAGATTGGAATCCCACCTCAGTTTGGAACCAATCTATCAGGGCCTTCGCAGCAACAGTTTGGAATGCTTCCACGATGGTCCAGGGCAACGGTCGAAGCCCTTCCTCGTAATGATACTAGCTCGCCCGCTCCTCACACGGCTTTCACAAATCCATTCCTCACTCAGCTTCGATGGGTTACCAAGCCTCCATCCCAGTTTCATCAGAATCACCGGGACCGCAGTACCTCGGTCATGCACCTTCGGCTATGCAATTTAACAATCGGGGACGCGGCCCGCACTTAAGCCTACTTATGGGCCTCACTCCGGAAATCCGAGTTACCCGGCTACATCAAGGCTGCCTTCGCCCTCTTTGCTAGGTTGAAAATCAACAACAAGCCGTGAGGTTCTATCCCTTTGCCCAGTGGTCCTACTCAAGCTCCCGGGGTGATTCGGGCCAAGGACGGATTTCACCTATGTCCCAGATCGGCCGTTCCCTCCACTTTGTTTGCCGCCGGTGGTAGCTCCTCTCTCTAGCTCCGCCGCTGGTTTTGAATGCCATGATTCCACCACAAGACCCTCATTTGGCTTGGTTCGTGGAACGACACAAGGAAATGAAAGCACAGATTCTTGAATTGATTGTTAAGAAGTACGCTTTCCGACCAACGAACGGACTCCTTTGTTCCCCACAAATTCGTGATGCCTAATTTGGATCTCTTTGATGGCACCGCATGCCCGAAAACCCATCTGGACACGTATACCTTGGCAATGAAGGTCCAAAGGGGCGCCAATCGCCAGTTGGCTGACTATTTCATCTCTCTTTGAAGTCCAGTGCTCTAAAATGGTTCTTCCGCTTAAAATCCGAGGCCGGGGCTACATGGGACCAGATTACTAGCTAACTTGGAGTGGGAAGCAAATAGATTTGACTGCAGACAACAATGCAATGGCCCCGACGAGAACATCGGGGACTTTCACAAGCAAGATGGCAACTCCTCCTTCTGAAGAGGAACAACTAGACATCTTTCAGTCACGCCCGAAACCACATCAGAGGGCCTCACTTAGCAATTTCCCCTATCCGGATCTACGGGCAATGATCAATTCCGGGGCTAAATTTTAGAGGGCTTACAATCGGCGGCGAGTTGTCGCACCTGCTTACGGATACCGGGTTTCTTCCACCTCCAACACGACTCTGAAAAGGGCGGTGTGAGAACTGATCGAAAAGGGAACCCCAAGGACCCAATACAGTCAACAATCCATTCCCTAAAAAAAAGTAGGGTGAATATGATCGAAGCCACGAACAAGCCAAGTGCCACTATGGCTAACAGTTCCCATATGGAAGACACTCTTTGAAGAGAGGATTCTAGTTTCATAGTCGGTATCAAAGATGGGTTTCTCCCTTCATGACAACTTCACCTTGAAGGCTCTCACGTTGATCGATTGGCTCGGTACTTCATCGGTATGTCGGCCAAACCTTTAACTGGACCTCTCGTAGTGACGCTTTGTCAAACTGGGGCTTCATCAAATCATTCAGAGAAAGATTCCGTGGTTTTCGCCATGTCTTTTCCATGGAATGGGGCTTTATCCAAGTCACACCTATCTTCAGGAAGAAGAAAGGTCCGGTCACCTCAACAACCGTCTTGGAGTTTCGGCTTTAGAACTTGGCATATGGCAACTCCTGCATCATCAAAAGTTGAGAATTGGGAATCTCCTCATATCGGCATTTCGTCAAATCACAACTAACCCAAGCAAAAGAGGGTTCATTCATGTCAACATGCTTTGATTCTAGAGCACATCGGCGTCGGCTTCAAATGTCAGAGCGAAAAGAAATTTCAATCGAGACCGGGTTCAAATCCAACTTCATCCCAAGATCAAAATTGACCTCATCAATAACATGCAATTCAGTCCGCGACTAAAGGATATCACCCCACCAGCTCAAAGCTTGTCCTAAACAGTCAACAACACATACATCCCCTCTCATCACCATGCATCCCCACAAAAATCTCCCCAGGGCTCATGTAGCATGCACAAAACTTGAATCAATAGGAAAAATCCTAAGTGATTGAAAATCATAAATCGTAATTTCCCTGCCAAAAGCTCAGGCCAAGTGCATCTTCGAAAGCAAATAAACGCATCATCTCATAATCATTTTTGGTTCTATGCATGCATCCGCCATCATGAATGCCATATATGCATCTTCCTCTTCACTAACAAATGCAGGAATTCAAACGTAATCCCCCTTTTCGGCAAGGATGATTTTCACCAAAGACGACCTCAAATGGATGAAAACAGTCCCCAACATCCACAAACATATGAAAACCGCCTCCAGTGTCTACAAATCGGTCAGGGACGCCAAGCTCTCCAATACAATTCGGTCAAGGACGCCAAGTTCTCCAATACAATTCGGTCAGGGACGCCAAGTTCTCCAATACAATTCGGTCAGAGACGCCAAGTTCTCCAATACAATCCGGTCAGAGACGCCAAGCTCTCCAATACAATCAGGTCAAGGACGCCAAGTTCTCCAATACAAATCGGACAGAGACGCCAAGTTCTCAAAACGCAAATCGGTCAAAGACGCCAAGTCCTCCAAATACAATCCGGTCAGAGACGCCAAGCTCTCCAATACAAATCGGTCAGGGACGCCAAGTTCTCAAATACAAATCGGTCAGGGACGCCAAGTTCTCAAATACAATGCGGTTAGAGACACCAAGTTCTCAAAAGCAAGAAGTCCCAATGTGAAGACAAGCTCAAAAACCTCTACAAGTTTGACGATCACCAGCAAGATGCAGACTCAACCAAACTCCTCCAGGTCAAAATGCCTCCAAAAACAGCAAATCGTCAGCAGAAACCGTCCCACGAACGGCAACCTAACAACTCTTCATCAACATCAGCCGTAGCCTCAGCTACAGGTAAGCACAGCACAGGTATGAAAGCATATCTTAATCAACTACTTTTCTAAAAGAACATTATCATCAAATCTTAGGGCGACTTCCCAAAAAACAGTCAAACCTCAAATACCGTCAAACCATCAAAGACCATCCCCAGCTATTTTCGAACTACGACCGGCTTGATTCCCTCTTAAGGATACGTAGGTAGCCTATCATTAGGTCCAGCCACTCGACCAGCACGGTCATCCTTTCCTTCGGCAGCAGACGTAAAACCGATCCCTTCAAATGAAGTCCACTAGAGGACCATCTATCCTAAAACGCCATCATCAAGGTTCGAGGCACCTAAGACGCCATCATCAAGGTTCGAGGCACCTAAAATGCCATCATCGAGGTTCGAGGCACCTAAGACGCCATCATCAAGGTTCGAGGCACCTAAAACGCCATCATCAAGGTTCGAGGCACCTAAGACGCCATCATCAAGGTTCGAGGCACCTAAAACGCCATCATCGAGGTTCGAGGCACCTAAGATGCCATCATCAAGGTTCGAGGCACCTAAAACGCCATCATCGAGGTTCGAGGCACCTAAGACGCCATCATCAAGGTTCGAGGCACCTAAAACGCCATCATCAAGGTTCGAGGCACCTAAGACGCCATCATCAAGGTTTGAGGCACCTAAAACGCCATCATCGAGGTTCGAGGCACCTAAGACGCCATCATCAAGGTTCGAGGCACCTATAACGCCATCATCGAGGTTCGAGGCACCTAAGATGCCATCATCAAGGTTCGAGGCACCTAAGACGCCATCATCAAGGTTCAAGGCACCTGAGATGCCATCATCAAGGTTCGAGGCACCTGAGATGCCATCATCAAGGTTCGAGGCACCTAAGACGCCATCATCAAGGTTCGAGGCACCTAAGACGCCATCATCAAGGTTCGAGGCACCTGAGACGCCATCACCGAGGTTCGAGGCACCTAAGACGCCATCATCAAGGTTTGAGGCACCTAAAACGCTATCACACACAACACGAGGAAAGCGATAAATCGCAATCATCCCTTAGGGTGACTTCCCAAAAACAGTCAGATCATAGGGCGACTTCCCCAAAAACAGTCAAAACCTTAGGGTGACTTCCCAAAAAACAGTCAGATCATAGGGCGACTTCCCAAAAATAGTCAGACCATAGGGTGACTTCCCAAAAATAGTCAAATCTTAGGATGACTTTCCTAAAACAGTAGGGTCGACGACTAAAGATAGTCGAAAGACCCGAACTACGGCCGGCTTGATTCCTCTTAAGGATACGTAGGTAGCCTATCATTAGGTTCAGCCACCAGACCAAAATGGTCATTCCTATCCCCAGCAGAGCGGATATACAACCCTAGCCATCAGACCAAAATGGTCATTCCTATCCCCAGCAGAGCGGATATACAACCCTAGCCATCAGACCGAAGAGGGTCATTTCTTATCCCCAGCAGAGTTTCTTTCAGCAATCGACTGTAGAACTCGCTCGCCAGGTTGACATCCTAAAACAGTCACTCCAGGGTCGACAACTAAAGATAGTCGAAAGACCCGAACTACGACTGGCTTGATTCCTCTTAAGGATACGTAGGTAGCCTATTAAATAGGTTCAGCCACTCGATCACTTGATCATCCTGCCAAAATATGGAGCCTTACTCTTATCGACGACCCCGCTTCCTTCGAAAGCGCCGTCGCCGAGGGGCTACTGTAAGTGCTCCAATTTGAGCTTGTTAGCATTTTCGTTAGAAAATTAACGAAAGTTATAACATTACTAACATTCCTAACATTCCTAACTTTTCTAACAAAGTAAGGGTAAAATGGGCATTGCCATTTAAAGTTAAACCAAGAAAAGAATCTCAAAAAGCAAAAGAAATAAGAAAAATCCGAATTGGGCAAGTTGAAAAACATAAACTGCTGGATTTTTGAATTTTATTCTTCCTGTCCAAAGCCCGAAGCTGTAATTAATGAACAGTGCACGCTGTCAATCATATCCGCGCGGACATGTTTGTCAATTTCAGAGGGCTATAAATTGAACACTCCTCTCTCGGTTTACACAACACAATTTGATCACAAGAACGAAACTCGGCGAAATATAGAGAGAAAACGGTGGGAATCCTTAGATTGCCACCATTTTCTCTCCAATCTTTCCCAAATCTCACTCACTCACAAACACTTCAAATCACTCTCATACATACTCTCATACATACACCAATCCAAGCTCAAATCACCCTATAGGAGGAGGATTAGAGAGAAAACATAGAGGACTTCATTGTTATCTACTTGTTTTCTCTTTAACTAACTCAAATCATCAACCCTAAACACCCTCAAACACTCTCATATTCAAGCCTTAAACACTCTCACATTCAAGCCTTCAAACACAAAACACAAGGAAGATAGGTATAACCTCCCTCTCCTTACCCTAAAATTCATCCATGCATGCATTTTCAAGCTACAAAATGTAGTTTATTCATCTTCTTGCTTTAGATCCAAGAAGATCACCATGGAAGTTCATCTCCATGGATGATCTTCTACAAGGATCTACATTATTTTCAAAGTGTTCTTACTTTCTTGCAAAGAAAACACATTTCCAAAACCCTAAAAATCATTTTCATACATCAAATCTCATTTTCAAAGGATAAAATTCCCCTTCCCAAGCAAATGAAGTGCTTAGTCCTAATGTACCCCAAGGATGGTTTGATATAGTTGATTCACCACTAAAATGTCAAGTGATCACTAATCAAAACCTAGGGAAATGGGGACAAGCATGGATGCAAAACCCCCTTTAAAATTATATTTTCTTTCTTGAGAAGTTGCTGTCCAGTAGCAATTTTCTCAGACCTCAGTCCATGGTCTAATTTTTTGGACATAGATAAACTTGGAATTTGGTGTTGACTACAAAATACTTTTTGTAGCCAACATCCAGATATTTCCATACATATTTTTACTTTATTTTTTGTGTGAGTAAAACTCCTTTTTTCAAATTTTCTTTTAAAGGTCAGTTCATCAGTCTCTGGAAATCCAGATTTCAGATCTGAGATTTCAAGAAGGTTTTGACCCCTCAAATCATCTCCAAAATGAAAAGTTCTTTTACAGAAACCTTTTTAAAGGTGTTTTGAACATTTTTCATTCCCTGACTTTTCCCAGATTCTGGAGTTTTCAAGCCCTAAAGTCCATTTCAAAGTCAAGGGTCAACTGCTTTTTTCATTCTGGCAGAAATGGTTTTCAACTTCCAAAAATCTTTTCAGTTCCAAATCTCAACCCAAAAATCACCCAAAAAATCATGGGATCAGTTTAAAGCCTTAAAAAGAATTCCCAATTTTTACTTACCTCATTTTCAACTTATTTTGGCCAAAACACATACACACACACACACAACAAAGGATTTTGAATGTTTGGAAGACTCGTTTTGCGAGGTGCGCCGGGTGCACACTAACGTCCTTCCCGACGCGTAACATGACCTCCGAACCCAAATCTCTAATCTCGGGCATTTTTCAAAGTTTTGGCCCTTAAAACAAAAATGGCGTGGCGACTCCGTTTTGATTTCAAAAAAAATCGGGTACATCACACAGGGGCCCTGGTATTCGGTACGGGCCAATGGAGGCTCATTTGAGGAGGGGCATCGAGGAGTATTTGGCTGGCTCCATGAGGATGACAGCAGAGTGCTTGGCTCGAGGGTTTTTGTAGTTCGCTTTGTCAGCTACCCTGTTTCCCACTGCTGACACGGCATGTCATTTTGCTCTGCTCGGCTCTCTGACCAACCTGGAGGCTGTGAGAGGGTTTTCTTGGGGAGAGGCCGGTCAGGCTGAGCTTTATCACGCTTTGGATAAGTTCTCTAGGGGAGAGGAGAACACATTAGGCTGTTTCCAGTTTGCCTTGGATGTGAGTTCCTTTCTTCTTTTTTTTTTCTTCCTTGTCTCACTTGTACTCGTATGTATCTGCTTTGTATCTGATATAACTTTCCTTGCGTTTGACAGGTGTGGTTCTTGGAGGTGTTCCACCCGCAGAGGTGGGATACCAGGGAGGCATATATGCATTTGTTCCCTGCCATGCTGACTTGGCAGAAGGCGGCGAGGAAGCCGGTAAAGTCGAGGGAGAGCACTCCACTGACTTATGAGGAGGTGTCTCTGGCCATGGACCGAGATTTTTCTCCACGGATCCAGCTGACCTGGTGGAGCCGGTTTGATCACTCTGCGGTGCAGGCTGTTTGGGATGTTACACGTCGGTGGAAGCTGCAGGTGGGGCTCCATTGCGATGTGATGTACTTGGGCGAGAGGGTGCCTTGCCAGCATGCTCTGTGGTCCATTCCCTTGGTTCTGATGGATCCGCCTTCTCATATGCAGTATCCTACGATGATACCGATGGCGGAGTTGCAGCAGTACAGGCAGGGTGTGTCCTATACCGAATTCATCATAGAGGATGCCGACTATGATGTCTTCCGGAGGACGAGGCTGAGGAGCCCACAGGTGCTGCATAGAGATGGCGAGGGCCCTGCACATCTCTGAGACTACCCGCTCCCTCGCACTCGCTTGTCATTCGAGGGCGTTGGTGGTTCTCGCAGGCGGCTATTGATTCTCATCTCGGAGCAGCTGAGGTCTCAACACGGGGTGGATCCTGATGCTTCGGTGAGCGTTTTGCTTTGCTTTTCTGTACTTGGTAGTAGCATCTTGCAAATGTTGCATTTGTGCTGTCTGTTTGTCCTTTGACGGCTTTCCTAGTTTGTAGGTGTCTGGCCGTACATATAATCAAGTCGTGAGGCGCTTGGATGGATTAGCCAACTATGCTAGGAGGCTTGCGGATTTTCTGCGGTGTAGTTCCCGGAGGAGTGCGGATGTTTATGAGCCGATGCCTTCTCGGTAGTCTGCTGCGAGGGACCCATCTGTTTCCACGGCTGGTGGCACAGATGTGGGGCGAGGCTTCAGCCAATTCTCTGGCGGGACTGCTGGGTTAGGAGCTCGCCATTCCTCTTATTCGGGATATGAGCAGGGAGAATCCTCGGCGGCACAGGAGCGGGGCCATAGCTTTTCGTACTCCGGTCTCGAGGAGTTTGCGGATTATTGGTCCACCATGGATCCGGCTGCAGCGGGGCAGTATTACGAGTGCTCGAATGACGAGCAGGACTCTGAGTAGTCCTTTTATTTAGACAATTGTGTGTATTGTCCAAACATTTGAGTTGTATTCGAAAGGGCCTTTGAGGCGAATCCTTGTATTTTGAAATATTTATTATTGATTACCTTCCTTTATTTTTGGCAAATAAGCAAGTAGGTTGATCAAAAATAAACAAAAATGGGACATGCATAAAATTCGAGCTGGTCAAAATTTATATCTACATGCACTGTTATTTAATTAATTGCACTGTTGCACGAGCCCGGGGCGGATGTGGTGTCGACAGTGAATGATTAAACTACGGATTAATGTAATTTAGTCAAGGCTGGAACATGAGGTTGTTTGGAATTGTTCCTGAGATTTGAGGCAGCTGGATGCAGAGTTGACCAAGTCAAACTGCAAAACAGGCCGGCCGGACTGGGATTCGGTTCCAGATTGTTTTAAATTGCAGTCCAGTTTCTGCAAATTTGAAAACACTACGCTTGTTTCTGATCAAAGCTGATTTCTCTCTCAAATTTTTGGAGGCTTTCATTGTTTCTCATGGCTTTATTTCCAAGGTTGTCATCTCAAGTTCAAGAGCGATATTTTGAGAGTTTCCAGACGTGGGTACGGCACCACACGAGGCAAAGCAAGGGATTTTTCGAAGGCTGTTATAGAATGAGAGCGGTTTGGGCTTTGAAGGAGCTCATGCCAGATTGGGATCTCTTGAGAGTTGCGTCTCGCTTCTGGGACGAAAGGAGGCACGTGTACAGTTTCTCGTACAACGAGATTACGCCCACACTCGAGGATTTTTGGGCTATCCTTGGAGGATCTGAGGTGGAGCGGATTGTCCTTCCTTTGACGGGCGGCCTGACCACCGTTGAGAAGTTAATGTCCTTGCTTGGCGTCTCAGCTGAGGAAGCATGTGGGATGCTAATACCAAATACAGACTATGTCGACATTTCGGGGCTGCCCAATAGATTTGCCGGTGCTGAGGGAAGCGTTTCTGCGTGGGATGCTTTTGTTCTGTGCGCAATTGCCACTTTGTTCACATTCACATCCTTGGGGGTGTGCCATCACAGTGTACTGGACCTGGTGAGGCAGTGCCGGAGCGGAGGAGACATCGTGCCTTTGATCCTGGGCGAGACGTTCCTTGGCATAGGTCGGATGGCGACCGGTAGCCGATACATGTGGGGAGGGAGTCCCGCTATGCTTACTCTGTGGTTGAGGGAGCGGTTGCAAATGATGCCCGAGGTACCAGCGACATGCGATCCCTGGTCTTTTTCTCGACGTCCCTTGGTGATAGGAGGCAATCAGGGTGAGTTGGAGCTTTGGATGGCCAGACTCCGCACGCATCATTTGCGATGGTGGGTTCCTCACTGGAAGTTACAGACCTGCCGGACCGTTCAGGAGGGTCTTCTCATTGTCAGAGTTCCGGGGGTGTCTCAGACTTCATTTTACATTCCATCCTTGGTGCTGAGACATTTCGGGCTGGAGCAGGTGCCATTGATGGGCTTGAGTAATGCTGCTACCTTCGAGGTGGGATTGCTTCTGATGGAAGATCCTTCGACGCCATTGCTTCTCACATGGTTGTGGCAATATATGTCCTTTCCTGCCAGGGTTCTCTTTCACCGGAGAGGGGCACTGTTCTGTCCACTCAGTATTTGAACTGGTATGAGGAGTGTATAGGGGAGACACAAATGGCTATTTTGTGGAGACAAAGTCAGATATTGGGCCTTGATTACCCTGACAGCTCAACTTTGAGGAGGGCCAAAGCGGCGGCTAACCCTCAGGATTGTACTGAGGATGATATGGCTGACTATGAGGCGGATGTTCGTCGGATGGCCGATCAGAGCATGGATATGACTACTCGGAGAGAGGCAGCTCGTGACAGAGCTAGGGAAAGGGCTGGGTTGGCGGCCGCAGGTTTGACAGAGGCATCGGGAAGGGTCCCAGAGCCAGGTAGAAGGACTACGGGGATATTCCCTGTGAAGGCGAAGAATACCCATCGCGGAAAAGGGAAGGGGAAGAAAGATGAAGGACCGAGTACGAGGGACTAGGTTGACCTTGCTGTCCGAAATATCCACCCACTGTCATTACAGACACATTAAATTAATTAAGTGTTTTATTGTTGTTTTGCTAGCGTGTAGCGAGTCAAGAGTTGACCGTGCTTGAACTCATCAAAGACTGTTTTAACCGTCATAAATCAGTAGGTTAATTAAAAGAGTTTTTCGAAACACAAGCGAATGGTGTTGTATTTGAAATTTATATGTTTTTGAGACCGAACCAATGATGGCTGCCTACGTTCCCCTTTTACAATTGGACTAAGGGGCTCAGGTCACCGTAGTTTGACACTTTAGGTGAAATTTGAGAAAAAGACAAAAGAAGTGCGACCCTATTTTTTTACCTGGATCATTTTTGGGAATGTATCCAGTTGGGTATTACTCTTTTAGCACTTTGATTTTACTGAGGGGGGTGTATGGGAAAGGAGAGTTGACTCGTGTTCTTCCTCAAACAAAGTATCTGCGGAGCTTGCTTCCGTTCACGGGGTTAACGAAAGGGTTTCCGTCCAAATCTGCTAACTTCATGGCTCCTCTGGAGAAGATTCTTTGTACCACAAACGGGCCTATCCAGGTAGGTTCCCACTTTCCGAGGGGATTGGTCTGTGTAGGAGGCTTTTCCTTAAGCACCAAGTTTCCTTCTCTGATGTCTCGGATCTTGACTTTCTTATCAAATGCTCGGGCCATTCTGCTTTGGTTGGCACGAGTGTGTTCCATGGCTTTCAATCTGCGCTCGTCGAGTAGAGCTAGTTCGTCGTGACGGCTCTAGAGCCATTCAGCTTCATTGATTCCGTTTTCCAAGAGGACTCGGAGGGATGGAATTTCTAATTCAACTGGCAACATTGCTTCCATTCCGTATGCGAGTGCATAAGGAGTCTCCCCTGTGGCGGTTCTGACTGATGTTCTGTATCCCCAGAGGGATAGGTGTAGCTTCTTGGGCCAATCCCGACCTCTGACGGCCATTTTTCTGATTATTCATGCAAGAGTCTTGTTTTCTACCTCTACTGCACAATTAGTCTGTGGTCTGTAGGGGGAAGACTTGTGGCGTGTAACTCTAAACTTGGTCAACAATTGGTCACAATCTCCTTCAAAGTGGGTCCTATTGTCGGATATGATCTCATTGGGCACCCCGTATCTGTACATGATGTTCTCTTTGATGAACTCGACCACCTTCTTAGAATTCAATACTATGTATGATCTGGCTTCTACCCATTTGGTGAAGTAGTCGAATGCGACTAATATGAACTCGTGACCATTGCTCCCTAATGGAGTGATTTTGCAGATGATGTCTATTCCCCACGTGGCGAAAGGCCATGGTGTAGTCATGCAGTAGAGCTCATGAGGAGGGATGTGATTGAGGTTGGAGAACCGTTGACATTTGTCGCAGCTTCTGACGAACTGGATGCAGTCTGTTTCCTTTGAAACCCAATAGTAACCCATACAGAGGATGATCTGTGTCAATGCTCTGGCGTTCATGTACGAACTGCAGGTTCCGTTATGAACTTCGTTCATTAGCTCGCTGGCTTTTTCTTTATTTACACATCGGAGGAGTGGTCCTTGGTGGCGCTTCTTGTGCAACATACCCCCAGAATGACGAAATGGGATGCCAGGCATTTTATGGCCATCATGTTTTTGGATTTTATCCCTTCTTTGTATTTTCCATCTTCATTTGTGAAGGAAGCTTCTCCGTTTTAGAGGTACTGGTAGATTTGATTGTACCAGGGTTCGTCGATCGGTTCACTTTTGACTTCGATCTCACAGCAATAGGCGGGTGTTTCCCATCGGCCTATTCTGAGGGGTTTTACTAATTTTCCCTCGGGAATTTCGACAAGGGATGCTAGGGTAGCCAGGGCATCTGCGAAGCGGTTTTTGTCTCTTGGCAAGTAGTAGAAAGAGATGTCCTTGGACTGAGCGATGAGCTCTTCCATGTACGTGTGGTACTTCTGGAGGCCAGAATCTATTGCCTTCCATTTGTTGGATACTTGATTGATGATCAATGCTGAGTCTCCGTATACTTCCAGTTCTGAAATGTTGCGTTCGAGAGCGGCTTCTAGGCCGGCTGCGCAAGCTTCATACTCTGCTGCATTGTTGGTTGCTTCAAAATTCAGTTTGATGGCTATGGTAGTATGCTCGTCTTTAGGATCGACCAGGAGCATTCCGATACCATTTCCCTTCTTGTTGGCTGCCCCATCGAAGAAGAGTTGCCAGCGGTTTGCGCTGTTGAGTGAGAAAATCCCGTTATCCGGAAACTGCGGATCAGGACCCTTGAGTTCACTGCTTGGGAAGTCTGCCAGCTGATCTGCCATAACTCTGCCCTTTGTTGATTTTCTGACCATGTACTTGATGTCGAACTCAGCCAGGAAGAATGACCACTTGGCTAGTCTCATTGATAGAGATGGCTTGTCGAAGAGATATCTGACGGGGTCCATCTTAGAGACCAGGAGCACTGAATGTGACTGCATGTAGTGTTTCAGTTTCCCGACTACCCATACCAAGGCGGTACAAGTTTTCTCTAATGTTAAGTAGCTGAATTCACTTCCCTGAAGCTTTCGTCTTATGAAGTAGATTTCATGCTCAACTTTGGAGTCTTTCTGTTCTTGTGCCAGCATTGCCCCAATTGACGTGTCTGTCACTGTCAGGTACGGGAGGAGTGGCTTATCTTTATATGGCGGGCACAGGATTGGGGGATTCACCAAGTATGTCTTGATTTTCTCGAA
Organism: Adenophora triphylla var. japonica; assembly: GCA_022495995.1. NCBI lineage: Eukaryota > Viridiplantae > Streptophyta > Magnoliopsida > Asterales > Campanulaceae > Adenophora > Adenophora triphylla. The sequence continues at coordinate 114,133 of JAFEMH010001212.1, read as the reverse complement.
AGCTGTCTGGCACTCGGATTCCCATCTGATGTCAGCATTTTTCTTCATTAGTTTGAACATTGGCTCGCAGAGAGATGTCAACTGGTTGATGAAGCGGCTGATGTACTGAAGTCTTCCCATGAAACTTTTCACTTCTGTCAGTGTCTGTGGTGGCTTCATGTCGATGATGGACTTGATTTTCTTGGGATCGACTTCGATGCCTCTTTTTGTAACCATGTACCCCAGTACTTTGCCTCGCTTGACGCCGAAGGTGAACTTTGCAGGGTTCAATCTCATGGAGTGCTTTCTGAGTCTATTGAAGAAATTTCTCGAATCTGTCATGTGCTGCATGTCTGATCCTCTGGAGTGGATGATCATGTCGTCGACATACACTTCAATTTCTTTGTGAATCATGTCATGGAAGAGGGCTGTTGCAGCCCGCTGATAAGTAGCCCCAGCGTTCTTTAAACCGAACGGCATGACCGTGTAACAGTATGTCTCCCACGGAGTTGTGAAAGCAATCTTGGCCTAATCTTCCTCGGACATCTTGATCTTATTGTATCCAACAAACCCATCCACAAAGGAGTTTACTTCAAAATTTGTAGTGGTGTCGACTAGCATGTCGATGTTGGGCAGTGGGAAATCGTCTTTAGGGCTAGCCTTGTTGAGATCTCGGAAATCCACAGAGCATCTGACCTTTCCATTGGCCTTGGTGACCGTCACAATGTTGGAGAGCCAGGTCGAGTACTCGATTACTCTGATGAAGCCGACGCGAAGCTTCTTCTCAATTTCTTCTTTCACTTGCAAGGACCATTCTGGCTTGATCTTGCGCATTTTCTGCTTGATAGGCTTAGATTCTGGATCCAGAGGGATTTTGTGCTCCACGATTGAGGGGTTGAGTCCTGGCATTTCTTGGTATGACCAGGCGAACACGTCAACATATTCTTTGAGGAGGTTTATCAAGGCTTCTTTTTCTGCACCGGTGAAGAAACTGCCCACTTGTGTCTCTTTAGGCTCTTGCACTCGTTCACTTTAGTCATAACCTCTTCGGCAGCTTGGGCCCGATTGTCCTCTTGGTCAACTACACGCTTGAGAACTTCTTTAATCTATTATTCGTTTAGTGTGTCCGCTTCTTTATCAAGTGAGTCATTATTAACGTCTTTTAAGTTGTTTGTTAACTTATCAGTTGTTAAAGTGGCAATGAGAGGATAATCCGAAAGGTCAAACTTTTCATTTGATACGAACGGGAATACATTGCTGGCTACATTATCATAGTCTTCCGGCATGAGGCCGTCGGATGACTCAGAGGACTGGACTTTGACAATGACTGACTCAGAGGGTTTGAGACTGGGTTTAGGGAGATGTGGGTGCAGGCCCAGCTTGTCTTCCATTTCTGTCTGGCTTGCCCTTGGTCCGGTGAAAGTTACCCAGTTTTTCAGTGGCATTACTGGATGCTTGGTGAGGGTTCGGGGGTCGAGAGGCTTGGCTTCTGTTATCTCGATCATGGCGATCATGCTGTTTTTGGAGCCCAGGTCAATCAGGTTTGGCACCTCCGTGACTTCTTCCAAAAGACTCTGTAGAGCGGGTCCACTAAGAGCATCTTCTATGAATTTGGTTCCTTCTGCTTTGGAGTTACTGTCTCGAATGTGGCCTCGGAGGCTGAACCGAACAGTCTGCTTCCCATGAAGAGTGTCTCGAGTTGCTCTTCTATGTCTGGGATCTCTTTGAATGTCTACTCATGCTGAACTGTGGTGGCAATTGGTCCAGGCAGAGTTGTGATGTCGAGGAGCGCTCCCCTTATCGTATTAGCTTTGAGTTCTCTGAAACGCTTGAGGTCCCGTGCTAGCTTTCCCATCCTTTCTGTAGCCTCTGTGCTTGATTTCTAACACTGGAATGCTGTTGGTGCTGGTCCCCTCGGTGGTGACGCTGTCGCCATAGACTGTTGTTAGCTCGTTGCCTTGCATGAACTTGATACACTGGTGAAGGGTGGATGCCACGCCGTTCATTTGATGCAGCCAGGGTCGTCCCAGGATGGTTGTGAAAGTGATAGGAATGTCCAACACTTGGAATTCGGTAGGGATCATCCGCTTGCCGAACCAAATATTTAGAGTAGCAACCTCGAGAACTATGCGAGAAGTAGAATCGTAGGCCTTGACAGTGTGGACTGAAGGCTTCAAATCTGTGGGTTTGATATCAAGCAGGTTCATCATCTTGGTGGGCAAGACATTCATTCTGGATCCTCCGTCTACCAGTACACGGGGAAGGCGACGCTCGCCAGCTGGATGGTGATGTAGAGCGGCTCATTGTGATCAGCCCCAAATTTTGGCAGGTCCAAATCTGTGATGGTGATGATGTTTCCATAGTGGATGTTGCCGATCATCTGAATCACCTCGACTGGAGTTGCGTCCACGGGGACCATGGTGCGGGCCAAACTTTCCTCTAGATTGAGCTTGTAAGGGTATGAAGATGTGACCAGGGACCACAGGGAAATGTTCACCTGGGTCTGCTTGAGCTGGGTGAGGATCGGGTCCTCCTTCGCGGAACTTGTTTCTTCGGGCAGACCGGGTTGCGGCTCTAGCTCTGTTGGCTTTTTGGTGGCCTTGGGTGGTAATACATGGATTTGACCTGATCGGGTCAGAACGCTGACATCAGGCTTGGTCCCTTCTGCACAGGTCGCTCTGAGCTGAGCCATAGTCAGAGGAGGATTTCTCGAAGCATAAAGCCATATATCCTCTCTCAATTCGTTGACTGTGGATGCCTTCTTGGGGGCTTCGGCAACTTTCCGGATTCTGTCCCAGGATTCTGCTTTAGGTACCTCTGCGGGGAGGGAGTCTATGGTTTGCCGCAGTTGTTTGAACGTCAGTGCGCAGCAGTGGTTGCCAGGACTGAACTGTGCGTTGCTGACTCTCCGGGGGAGGTTAGAGAGTTCTTGGTTCAAGCGAACGGTCTCTTTGATCTCTTCATGGTATACCTCACTTCTTTCCTTCTTGCTGAGCATGCTCATGGCATTCTGGAGTTGAATTAGGTGATAGTCATGGTTTGCCAATTTTCCTCCACTTTTAGCCCAGATCAGCTCTCTTGCAGTAGAGCCTACGTCGAGAGTTAGCGCATGCGTTTCTTCCCATGTGAGAATAGCCAGTGCTTCCTTGAACTGTATGCGGCAGTCTAGATAAACTTCCATCGGGAAGAGCTTTCTCTGCTGCTTTAACTGAGTGGCGGGTATGTCGGAAGGTGAGTATACGGCTTCCCAGACGTCTGACCATGTGACTGGTTTTTGCCCCAGTTGGTCGTTTCTGTAAACGAACGTCGTAGTCTGCGAAATCTTCCTGAGCAGTTGCTGGAGATGTATTTCCATTTTTCTCTTCTTTTTGAATAGACCTTCCTCTTTCAGTTGGCCCTTTAACTTTAGAGCGGAAATGATCCGCTCCCATCCTCCCAGGACCCTTGGGATTCCAGTGTTGTTGACTTCGTGATGGGCTTGGAAGAGAATAGTTTCCTCGTCTTCGTCGCCGCTTTCACAAAGGACTTTCTTCTCTCGGGGAGATAAGCGCTTGTATTCCTCATACTGTTTGGCTAGGTATTCCTTACTTTGTGCCATTCTATCTCCTAGGTCGTCAGGACCGTTGACCGCCCTCCCTTGCCAGAGGGGGTCTGATGAGAAGCGATGGTAGTCCAGGAAGTTGCCGTGAGTAAAACCTTTGAGGTCGAATTGGTCTAGAGCGGCCTCTAGCTTTCTGTCTGAAGCTGCTTGCGACGCTTTAAGGGCTTGGTCCCTGTGAGTCTTTTGAGCTTGGTTCTCATCTCAGAGGCAGTTCTCTTGAGCGGCTAGTTCCAGGAGGGCTTTCCTTGCGAGATCTAAATAGTCTCCATAGGTGCGTGCCGTCTGACTGGTGTCTAGAACTGTAATCACATCCAAGTCTCCAAATGGTGGGAACACTTGGATGATATTGACGAAGGAAGTCGTGCTTGGGCATTCCATGCGGCCTTCTTTGATCTCGGTTACCAAGAATTTTGCCCATATCTATTTAATTAAACCCACGGGGGTATTTAATTATGCGGTGTTGATGGTCTCGTGATCTCGTTGGAGAGCCAATTCTATCAGAGCTAGCTGTTTGCTGGCGGGGTGCCTGAATCCGTGGCCGTGATGGGTGGGAGCAGGATCGAACTTGAGCATGTTGATGCTGAGGTGATCATTCCTTTCTTCGGAAGCTTGATCTGTCTTGCGGAGAAGACTCTCACAGATGTTCTCAGGGTGGCTGCTGGAAGCGTTCCCGAGGCTGATCTGACTTGTAGCAAGGTAGGGAGTTCTGTCTCCTTCGTTGATGCCTTCGGCCTTGACGGAGCTCTTGGCTGTAAGTTTGACTGACGGCACGGGCCAATTTCTACTGGGGCTGGGAAATGGAAATGATGATGAGCTTTGAGCTCTCTTGGCTAGGGCCTTGTTTACCATGATCAGGAAATCGTCAAGGGTAACTTTCGAATTGAAGAATATGATAATAAGGACCGGATCCTTGGTATCATCGGGATATCTGGAAAAGATAATGTTGACGAAGTCGCCGTCAGTTACATGGTCAAAAGGGTTCTTTGTCGTGTCAACCAGTTGTTTCCACTCGCCGGATAACTGCCTGTACTGGTGCCGTCCTCGAAATTGAGCATATGTATGTAAGGATCTTCCTGCGGACCTGCCGCGTCTTCGACTCCGGAGAGTCCTGATTCATTGTCTGATGGCTCAACCCAGATGTAAGGACGTCTCGCGCCTTGCTGTGAAGCTGGAGCTGCTAGAAAAACGTCATGCCCTCCGTTTGAGAAGAGGGGCTCGGTAGGCAATTCTTCGTGTAGGACATCCCAGACAGCTGACATACATTCGTCACGAGTGTGGCGGTGTTTGTTGAACTTTATCGTGAAGATTTCTTCGCCTGGCGGGGCCAGAGAGTTTGCTCGAAGGATGCTGACAAATCTTCGACGGGGACAAGGGGTTTATGTGCCCGTATCATTGCGATGCTCAGGGTTTCTTTCCAGTCTACGTCCAAGCTCCGGAAACAATAGTTGAACTTGATAAACCTGTCTGCTTCAGGATCTTCCTGCTCGAGGACATTGACATAGTTAGCACCTTCGGACTCTGAGGGATTCTGATGAGATTTGCCCCCGTCGTCCTTTGGTCAGCTTACATGAGGTAGCCCTGGTGTCTGGCTGCGGGCACGCTTGATTGGAATTTCGGCTTCATTCCCTATGAGGAAACTGTCCCCTCTGATGACCTCGAGATCTCCTTATCGATTTATGAACTTGACACTTTGATGGAGAGTGGAGGCTATGACTTTCATATGGTGTAGCCATGGGCATCCCAGCAGAGCTGTGAATTCGGACGGAATGTCCATCACGTGGAACTTTGCTGGCACCATTTGAGTTTCGAACCAGAGCTCCAGAGTCACCATTCCCAAGATGGGACGAGACGTGCTGTCGTAGGCCTTGATAGTTTGGACGGATGGGATCATATGGCCTTCATCGATGCGTAGGGCTCGCATGATGCTGAGAGGAAGGACGTTGACTGCTGATCCATTGTCTACCAACACCCAGGGAGGGAGACGGTGTTGAGCCGGATAGTGATGTACAAAGCTTCATTGTGCCCGAGGCCCCTTTCGGTAGTTCTTCGTCATAGAAGGTGAGCATGCTGCCATACAGTCTGGAATCGTAGATCTGATCTCTTTCCTGAGAGGTAGAGTTATCGAGCCATCCATTTCCTGTCTTCCTCTTGAGAGGCAAAGTTTTTGGAGGTGCCTCGGGATTGTGACGAGGCTGCTTATGGCGGTGGCCGCCCTTGGTCAGCACGTTGATTGGGTGCGAGTGCCAAGTTGACTTTGACTTTCCTTTGCCGGCCCGTGCTCTGAAGTTGGGCAAATTGAACCTTGGCTGATCCTGTAGGGGATTAGGCTTCTGACTGGCAGTAAGGTTGCCAAGGTTTGAGGTATTTCGGTGTCCTAAAGCCTGAGCTTTGGTGTCAACAGGATGTTTCGGTTTTCCCACCCCTGTCTGTTCTGAAGCTGCATGGCTTGAAGGAAGGGAAGACTGGCTGGAATAGAGTACATAGTAATCGAACTTCCAGATGGCTTTTCGAGTGTACCCACGATGGTGTCTCCAGCTTCATATATCTCTTTCAGTTTCTGCTGAGAAGACCGTTTCTTCTACTTTCTGGGGGAATCACCCCTGATCATGTCTTGGAACTCGTACTCAAGGCATTCGGAGCAGTCACAAACATTGTAACTGATGTGGACGTTTGATGAGGACCTGGCCGGAAGAGGCGGAGAAACTGGCTCTGCGATAATCTTCTTTGGCACCCACTCGATGGAGTTTATGCTGTCGTTGTTCAAAAAAGGGTTTCCGACTGTATTAGGTCCACGGGGACGCTCCAACTTTCCCTCCTCTATCAGGTTCTAGATCTCATACCGTAACCCCACGCAGTTGTCAGTTGTGTGCCCATGATACTGGTGGAAGGCGCAGTATTTGCTTTTGTCGGCATTATCGGGATTCCTGGGTTTGTAGTTTTCAATAGGCTTGAGGATGCCTTCTTTGATCAACCCTTCTAGCATCTTACTCAGAGGCATATCCAACTTGTCGAAGTGTATGGAAGGCTGCTTCGTGGAGGAGTTGTTGCTTTGCGGGGCTGGGTTTTTGTTGCCCGACTATTGTCCTTGATGGATGTAGTTGACAGAAGTATATTTCCCTTTGCGGGGGCCGGTGCGGGATTGAATGTAGCTGCTGATCCTCAGACTCGTACGGCCGTATCCGTAGCGCTTTTTTCCTTGAGATCCTTTTCGAACTGTGAGCCGGCGTTGACCATGGCTCGGAGATCTGGGAAGAAGTCGATGGTTGATGAGCGTTCTGATGGACAACCTCAAGCAGGACTTGAAGATCCGCATCTGTTCGTCTTTCGAGAGTGGCTCCATAATCTCGGAGAGTTTCCAACTCCACCTCTTGTAGAATTCTCTGATGCTTTCATCTGTTTTCTGCTCGGTGGTGATTAAGTCCTCACGACTTGTTTCCCACTCCAGGTTGGATCTGTACCGTTCTAGGAAGATATTGCTGATCTGGTCCCAGGTATGGCGATCTGCAGGTTTGACCCTTAGGAACCATCGTAACGCTGAACTCTTGAGTGTATGCTGGAAATGATCGGCCATTTGCTGGAGGGTTGCTCCTTTTGATCTCATGCCGAGAACGTAGGTGTCAACATGCGTCTGTGGACATTTGGTCCCGTCGAATCGGTCCATTTCCGGCATTCTGAACATGCCAGGGAGAGGCGTGACCATTCCCGGATCTGTGGATCTGAGTGTTTCTTGCTTTGAGCTGCCTATGCTGGCTTTTAGGTCTTTCATCTGTTCGACCGTCCAGGCTAGGGCGGGGTCCAGTGGTGGACTTTGAGGCTCGGTGCCGGGTGCTGTCGTATGAGCGACAGTAATTGGAGGTGGGAGGCTTGATATATGTGGATATATGGGGGCCTTTTCTGGACTGTATCGGGGTTTATCCCCAGTGTTTTGAGGTTCGTGTATAGGCAACGGGTTGACCCCGGGAGGGTATTGGAGGATATTGACATCTGTTTAAGATGGTCCAGCGGTGCGCTGGTTATACTGAGTGATGGGAGTAGTACTGGCTTGGCCGTATATGATAGAGAGGTGGCAACTTGAAGCCTTGGTCGGCTGTTTCCTTGGTTTGAAGGAATCCCGTAATTTGGCGGGGGAGGAACCTCGTTGAAGGTTTGAGGAGTTGATCGGGAGGGCTCGTCGTCCTCGATCAGAACAAAAGTACCGTCTAGCTGGGGGATAGCTGCTATACCTCGCTCATTCAGAAGCTGTACTACGAAATTCTGTTGATCTTCTTTCTGTCTTTTGTGAACCTCACAGGCCCGAATGGCTTCTTCCAATGTCATATCTGTTACCGATGGCGGGGTTTCGTTCCCGTCACGATTTCTCGGTGAGTCTGACATGTTGGAAAGTCTAGCTGTAGGAACTGAGGGAACCGAAGAACTATCTGATGCGGCCGTAACTGTGACTCTAACGAGGTGTTGACCCGAAATTCTGAACCACTTTCTGCTCACTGCAGGGAACGAAAGGTAGGGTTTAGGCTTCGGAAAGGGTATTTGGCTCAAGGTTTCGGGCTTGTGCAATGTGCAGTTACCGATTAATGTTTACTTAAAACATATTTTCTCAGACTCATAATCGGTTGGAAAAGATCGTGTCTTCTTTTTCGCAACTAACCTAAGGCTCAAATCAGTGGATCTCGTCACTACGTTTATAAGACCCTCATTTTTCACCTGTAAATCATCTTCCCGGGACGGACAATCCCGAGCGAGGGTCCTATAAGGCAAGCGAGTTCCACCGACAAAGGAAAAAGTGAACTCAAGGCTAGCTGGTCACGCAAACTTCCAACATATGTGACACGCGGGCCACGGTCGAAGTCAACGTCCTAAAGTTAAGGCAGAAATCGTATCGAAATTTCGGCATGACCTCTCCTGACTCGCTTGCGCGAGGGGCCTTAGCTTTTGGCGTTGGCCAAGTTGTGGCTGGCACGGTGCATACGTTGAGGGTTTGGTGACACGGTGTCACATTGAACCTTCGGGTATGTTTTTTTGGCATAGCTCCACGTCAAAGTCAAGGCTGAAAAGCTAAGACTTCGGGTCGGGAACGACCTTTGGTCTCAACTTTTAAGTTTGGCTTGTGAGGGAGACCGGCGTAAAAAACATACACTTGGGCTTTATGACACGTACTAAGCCAAAAACCAACCGGGGTCTTGGACAAAGTGTGACACAAAGAGTGCATGGCTTACACGGGCTAGGATGGGCTGTTTGGGATGACCCCGTGCGCGCTCGAAAGGTGTCTGGCAGACAAATCAAGCTGCAACTGAACGGTCATCCCGAGTTACGGGTCGTAGTGTGTAGTGTATCGAGGCAGCAAGTGCGCATAGCGTGCGGTGTACCGAGGTAGCACTGCAAGTAGTGTGCGGTCACTAAATTCTTTTCTGAGCAAAACAGAGATTTTCAGAATGTGTTTTAAAGAATTTATGTGCAGTTCAAAATATAGCATGAAAATCAAATATGAACGGAAATGTACGAACACGTTATGATTTTGGATGAAAATGCAACATTTTTTTTTGTAAACCGTTCGATTTTTTTTTGTTTTTTTTGAACAACACACGCATACAAAAACGAGGAAGGGTAAACAAAAGTTTGACCCACAGAATGTTTTTTGAAAACGACGGCAGTTTTGAAAAAGTATCCTTGTCCCCAGCGGAGTCGCCAACTGAAATTACCCGAATCGCGCACGAAAAGCGCGGCGAGCGGTCCTTTCGCGAGCTTGGGACCTCGCTTCGGGAGAGAGAGAGGAGTCGCCACGCGGTTTTGTATTTTGAGCCCAAACGTTGAGAATGGCTTTGAAAATGTGACGTTTTGTATTATGAGCCCAAACTTTAGAAATGACTTTGAAAATGTGACGTTTTGTATTATGAGCCCAAACTTTAGAAATGGCTTTGAGGATCAGAGATTGTTAGGTTCGGAGGTCACGTTACATTTCGGGAAGAGTATGTTGAGATCACCCGAAACGCCTCGTACGACAAGTCTTTCTACCTTTCTAGAAATTGTGTGTGTATGTGTGTGTGTGTGTGTTGCATTTTTTAAAAGGGGGGCTTGAATGACAAGCTTAGTCTTGGTTTGAATGTCAAACGTCTATTTATGAAAAAAGCGAGCGTTTGAATGACAAATGTCGGTTTTGAGGGTTTTGAGGAAGAGGGATTGAGGGACGGGTTTAAATCTTTAGTTTGAGTGTCAAGTGTTGATTTTGAGGAAAAGAGCGTTTGAATGTCAAACGTCGATTTTTGAGTTAAAAGTGAGCGTTTGGATGCCAAATGCCACTTTTGCGCATTTTGAAAAGGAGTTCGAATGACGAACTCCGGTTTTGAACCAGGCATTACATTGTTACCAATTTTATGAAAAAAGGCGTTAAATGACATGCGATCGACGAGTCGTTTTGCGACTCAGACTTTGATAAATAAATACTATCACAAGCCAAACGGCTCGGACTTGTAAATAACATTATTTAAAGTACGGTATCAACGAAATCAAACAATCCGGACAGTAAAGGTGCGATCGACAAGCCAAACGGCTTGGAGTTGAAAGGTACATAATTTAAATGACGGTATCGACGGATCAAACGATCCGGATTTTGTAAATGACTATCACGAACTAAACGGTTCGGACTGTAAAGATGTGAATCGACGGATCAAACGATCCGGACTGTAAATAATGTAAACGTAAAAAAATGGGGCCGGAACGCCGTTTTAACCCGAAATTACTTCTCTTACGGGAGAGAAGATGATTTTGGGGTAAAACGTATCAAACCCCGTAGACGGCGTTATGTCTACATTTCGAGAACTTTGATCGGAACGATTATGGCATTTGACGTGTAAATCGAGGCAAAACGAGCTTTTAGAGAGAGAGAGAGAGAGTTTTACATATGGCTAGGGGCTGACTCTTTGACTCGGTTGACGTATACGGGATACGGTTTATTGTTTGAAAGGGTGTTTTGAGTTTGTTTGGTTCGTGTTTGGTCGGAAAATGAGGTTTTCACGCAAATCGAGACAAAATGGGGCTCGGGAGGGGGGAGATCAGTTTAGAACCGTGGGGTTTCTTGAGAGTGTTTATAATTTTTCCTCTTTCAAATGTTTTGACAGCCCTGGTATTTATAGGGTGAAATTGCAAAACAGTCCGAACGGACTTTCCTTCAATTTCAGGAGGTCCTTTGGTATTTTGGAAAGTTGGAGGACTTGTTGGCAATTCTGGCTTTTCAAGCAAAACAGTTCGGCCGGACAGACATTAAAAATAAAGGGTATTTTGGTCTTTTCACCCCTGAATTTGATTGATTTCGATTTGTGGGCTTTGGCATGCGTGCCACGTGCCCCTGTGACTCACCTAGGCTAGGGTTTTTGTCTCGTTATTCCCGATTTTGTCCGTTTTTTAAATAGCTGTCCGAAAAATGTCTGAAACACCCCCGAAAAGTCTCGGAAAGTGCGTTTTTCGGGGAAAGCTATAATCTTACGTGTGATAACGTGTGTTGAGTATGCTTTGACGTCAGGATAAATCGGGCAGTCCCGGGATGTCTCGTTGGCTTGAGAACGGGGAGCTTAACGGGTTCCGGTTAACTGGAAAGGGCCGGTTAACGGATTCTCGATTAACTTTTAACGGATTTTGACGATCCGGATTTGGGTACTTACAGTTGCACCCTCTAATTCTGTCGTGCCTCATATGGGGAATAATTGGTTTGGACTGGGACGACTCGTCCCCAAGAGATGAGCTGCTATTTTCTGTATCCGTTGGATCCTTAACACGATCCCCCAAGATGGACGATCCGCGAAGAATTCCAATCTTGGAAATAAGAGAGACAAGCCGAGCCCGAGGAAGAGGCTTTGTATGAGCATCAACTAGTTGATTCGATCCCGAATTTGTATGCTCACGAACAAAATGGAAGGCAAGGGCTAAATGTTTCATCCGTGAATGGAAGACGGGGTTGGCAGAGTAGCGAGTAGCACTGAGATTATCACAGTAAATGGCTGGTGTATGGCAAAGAATGACGCCAAGCTAAGAAAGTAGATTACGAATCCAGATAACCTCAGCAGTAGCATCAGCGATGGCACGAAACTCAGCCTCGGTCGAAGAACGGGCTAGGGCCTTTGTTTCTTGGAGGACCAAACAACGGGATTTCGGCCAATGTATATAACAAAGCACGTGGTGGAGATGTAGTCATCTTTATCACCAGCCCGATCGGCATCGCAAAATGAGTGAAGAGTGAATGGTGGTGTGATAAAGTGAATACCAAAATCAAAGGTACCATGAAGATAGCGAAGTAATCGCTTGATGAGAGGAACCCAATGCTTGGATTGCGGATGTTGCATAAACTGAGCTAATTTATTAACTGAAAAAGCAATATCAGGACGAGTGATAGATAGGTACTAAAGACTACCAACTATAGCCCGATACTTGGTGGGTTCACAGATGGGTGTAATTGGATGATGAGAAAGCGTAGGATAAGTGACCATGGGTGTGATAGCAGGCTTCGAATGAGACATATTATGACGGGAGAGTAGGTCATAAATGTATTTAGGCGAGATAGAAGAAGACCATCGGGGTTGGGAGTGACTTCAACTCCTAAAAAATAAGAGAGGGGACCGAGATCCTTGAGAGAGAAACGAGAAGAAAGATGAGAGATAAAAGTAGAGAGGAAGGAGGGAGAGGGACTAGTGACAATAATGTCATCAACATAGACCAATAGAAAGAGTGTTTGAGAAGATTTTGAGTAAATAAAGAGAGAAGAATCAGCAATGGAATTGTGAAAGCCATAGAAATAAGGAAATTCTTGAGTTCCATGTACCAAGCTCTAGGAGCCTGCTTGAGGCCATAGATAGACTTATGAAGGTGACACACATGGATGGATGAGAGGTGTCGGTGAAACCAGGGGGTTGGGACATGAAGACAGTTTCATTGAGATTGCCTTGTAAGAAGGCGTTACTAATATCAAGTTGATGAATATTCCAACTATGAGAGAGAGCAAGAGATAAGAGAAGTCTAACCGTGATAGGTTTGACAATCGGACTGATGGTCTCCGAATAATCAATGCCAGGGCGTTGATGAAAGCCTTTGGCTTTAAGACGGGCCTTGTATTTTGGAATTGTGTTATCTGGGTTATACTTGATCTGGAAGACCCATTTACAGCCAACAATATTTGGGCGGAGGTAGAAGGAACTAAGGACCATGTATTGTTTTTGGTTAGAGCAGAGAACTCCTCACACATGGCAGCTTTCCAATGTGGGGAGGCAAGGGCTTATTTGGTTGAAGTAGGCAGGCTAGTGGGGGGTGGAAAGAGAAACAAGGTTAGCATATTTAGGGTTAGGCTTAGTGATATTGTTGGAGAGTCGAGTGGTTATGGTACGGAGGGGAGGTGGAGGTGGGGGTGGGGTGGCTGAGTAGAAGCAGGGGAAGGTGAGGACTGGGAGGTATCAAGCTCAGCAGAGGGATGAGTGCTGGAATAGGGCATTGGACTGAGAAGGTGAGGGGGCTGGTGTGAGTGTGGGGGCAGAGGAGTATGGAATGGAGGAAGAAGAGGCATGGACAGACGGGGGGAATGGTTGAGGTGGTACAGGAAGAAGGATGGGAAGAGAAAGGGAACACTATTGGGAGGGAGTGACAGAGGGAGAGGGTAGCTTGGGGAGTGACAAGGGTAGGATAAGGGAAGGTGTCTTCGACAAATTTAACATGCTGAGAGGTATAAACACGATTAGTGATGGGATCTAGGCAATAATATGTGCTTTGGGTAGGAGAATATCCGACAAAGACGCATGGAATGGAGTGGGGAGCAAGCTTATGAGGAGTGTAGGGGCGGAGCCAAGGGTAGCAGAGGCAGCCAAAGGAACAAAGCTTTATGTAGTTGGGGTGTTTTCGAAACAGGCAAAAGTAGGGTGAGTCATTGTGAAGAGTGGATGTCGGCAGGCGGTTAATTAGATATGTGGCAGTAATAAAGGCATACATCCAAAATTTTAAGGGAAGTTTGGCATGGGTGAGAAGAGTAAGGCCAGTTTCAACGATGTGACGATGGCGACGCTCGGCATAGCCATTTTGCTCGGGTGTGTGAGGAGGAGAAGTGAGGTGAGAAATGCCATCTTGAGTAAGAGAGGTTGTAAGTTTGAGGTATTCACCTCCGTTGTCAGAGAATAGTTGAAGAATGGGTTTGTTGAAGAATTTTTCAACAAGGGCTTTGAATCGATTAAAGGTGGCAAAGGTATCGGATTTGTTTTTGAGAGGATATAACCAGACATACTTAGTGAAATGATCGACAAATATCACATAATACTTGAATTTATCGTGAGAGTGAATAGGAGATGTCCATACATCCGAAAAAACAATTTCAAGTGATGCAGCGGAAGTAAGAGAAGAAACATCAAAGGGCAATTTATGACTTTTATTAATGTCGCACGAATTACAATTGGAAAAAGAACTAGACTGAATTGAAAGGGAAAAATGTTTATTCAAAAAGGAAATAATAGGAGGAGCAGGGTGCCCTAAACGATGATACCAAGAATAAGTAGTAGCGGCTGTTCCAAGGAGAGCTTGTGGTGAAGAAGAGTGCCAAAGATAAACGCCATGATCATTTGTCCTGTGGAGAAGAATTTGATGTGTCGAGAGATCCTTAACAAAAAAGGAAGAGTGTGAGAATTCGACGAAGGCATTGTTATCTTTGTAAAATTGAGAAACAGATAAAATATTGCGCGAAATAAGAGGAATAGAGAACATTAGTGGAATAAAGTGTTTTATGAGAAGAAGAGAGAGTGAAGGAACCTATATCTGAGATAGGGAGAGAGGAGCCATCGCCAATAATCACATCGTCACAACCATTATACGGGTGGTGTAGGGAGAGATTAGTGAGGTCATTGGTAAGGTGATGCGTGGCACAACTGTCAAGGAGCCAAGAGGTTGGATGGGTGTGTTGAGCAGTGGTGATGGTATGTGCTTGGGGCTGACTTGTGGTGGAGACAGGGCGGGATTGCCTGGGGGAGTTATTGGGGGATGGAAAAACCACAGCGGGATAGTCACGCTTAAAGCAGTTACATTGAGAGATAACATGTCCTACATACCTACAATATTGGCATTTACCCTTAAAAGGGTTTGAGGAAGGGGTGTTAAGAGTGGGAAGAAGAGGTGGGGACGGAAAGGGAGAATTAGGGGTAGAGAAGTTAGGTGGAGACGGGAAGTTGGTGTTTGTGCAATTGGAAAAAGGACTGGAATTAGGGCGGTAGGAGGCAGCATGAGCGGAGGCTGGGAAAGTTGACGAAGGGGTTTGTTGTTTCAAGGTGAGTTAATGGTGTATGAGTTTCTCATGGAGAGATTCAAAGGAGATGGGAAGGTCACGGGCTCAGACAGAATCAATGACTGGTTTGTAGGATTCATAGTCTAGGCCTTTTAGGGTTTTGGCAATGATATCTTCGGGGTCCATGGGTTTCCCTAGAATAGCTAGTTTGTCTGTGCAAGTTTTGATGGAATGCATATATTCAGTAATGGTTTGGGTATTTTTTGTTAGGGAATCAAGATTGTCCTTAACTTGAAGGATATGGCCCCTAGATAGGTTAGCATAGGTGGTGCGAAGGAGAGTCCAAATTTCATTGGAGGTTTTGGCCTGAAGGACAAGGGGTGAGACAGTGGTGTCTAAGGTGCCTAGGAGTGCACCAAGAAGGAGGCGATCTTGGCGGCTCCAAGTAGTAAAGGCTGGGTTGTCTGCCTCATGGTTATTGGTGGTAATTTTAGGAGGTGGTGAGGGATGGGAGCTATCTACAAATTTCAACAAGTCAAGGCCAAAGAGAATAGACTCTAGTTGAGCAGCCCAAGGGAGATAAGTCAGGGGTGTGAGAGTAATGCAGTGGGAGAGTTTAACAAGAATGAGAGGGGAGTTTGGCTCGACTTGGTTTGGAATGGTGGAGGATGGCATGGCCATTGGAAGAAGGAGGCGGCGCTAGGGTTGGGTTGGGGGAGCCGATTGAAAGGAAGGTAGGGTTGAGGATCAAAACTGCTCTGATACCATAAAGGAAAAACAATAATTTGGAAAAGACCTTGATTTTATTAATGATAATCAAGAGATTATATACAATCTAATACATATATCTTTGGTAAAGAGATATACATCAAATAATAAAAAGATTACAATGAATATATTTACACTAATCTAAATATGTGAATATAATTAAGGAGGAGGATCAAGAGCAGATTTGTGTATCTGTTGATCCCGATCTGCAGATTCTGATGTCACGAGTCGTGATGTCTGGGACAACTCGTACCTTATGTTGCACCCTCTGATTTTGTCGTGCCTCATATGGGGAATAATTGATTTGGACTGGGACGACTCGTCCCCAAGAGATGAGCTGCTGTTTTCTGTATCCGTTGGATCCTTAACATTATACTCCCTCCGTACCACCCAAAAAAGCCCAAAATGAATCTTGCACGCGAGTTAAGAAGAGTATATAGTGAAGTAACTATGGTGAGGATAAAAAGTGAGGTTGGAGAAAAAATGTGGGGTAGAGAATAGTAAAAGGATAGTTATTATAAGTATAAAAAGTGAGTTTAATAAACAAGTATTAAAAAAAATCATTTTGAAAAGGTACTTTTTTAGATGGAATATTCAAAATAAAATTTTGTGTCTTTTCGAACAAAACAGAGTGAGTATTGAACATTGCTAAAGCACTCTGACTCATCGGAGTGTGAGCTTTATAACTCGTCTTTGGTGTGAGCACTCTGACTCATTTGAGTGCGAGCTTTGTAAATCGTCTTTGGTGTGAAAACTATGAATTATCTAAGTTTGAGCTTTATAACTCGTCTTTTAACTTGGTTGGCCTAAGTTATGTCTTGAAAGTAGTATGAGAAAAGGTAGGTCGACCCATTCCCTTTATGTCGCTTAATCCTTTTTTACATTTGTTGGGAAAAGCCGACTGAATAACAAGGCGATGGATTTTGATAAAAATATATATGCTACCTGAAGTTACCTGGATTTCACGCGGACGCGAAAAGGCTGTTGTCTTTCGCGGAGGGTTGGTTTCTGAGACCTCGCTTTTTGGGAAGGAGAGGAGTCGCCACGCGGTTTTTGTATTTTTAGCCCTAACGTTGAGAAATGGCTATTGGTTGAAAATGGTGTCGTTTTTATTGGTAGTGAAAACTTAGGAAAAGGCTTTGAAAACGGGGTGTCATTTTTATTGGTAGCAAAAACGAGTAAAAAGCTTTTAGTACCAGAGATTTTTAGGTTCGGAGGTCACGTTACGTTTCGGGAAGAGTATATTGAGATCACCCGAAATGCCTCGTATGACGAGTCTTTCTACCTTTCTCGAAATCGTGTGCGTGTGTGTGTGTTTGCATTTTGAAATGGGGGACTTGAATGACAAGATTAATCTTGGTTTGAATGTCAAACGTTGATTAGGTGATTACTTTTGAAAAGGCGAGCGTTTGAATGACAAAGGTCGGTTTTGGAAGTTTTTAGGAAAAGTGGCCCGAATGCTGATTTTAACCGTTTGTCTTAAGTGTCAAATGTTGACTTTTAAGAAAAGAGCGTTTGAATGTCAAACGTCGGATTTTGAGTTTGAAGATGAGCGTTTTGATGCCCAACGTCATTTCGCGCGTTTTGAAAGAGAGTTCGAATGTCGAACTCCAGTTTTGAACCGGGCATGTCATTGTTAACGATTTTACGGGAAAAGCGTATTAAATGATTTTGAATGTCAAAAGTCGGATTTTAAGTTTGAAGATGAGCGTTTGGTTACCAAACGTCATTTCGCGTGTTTTGAAAGAGAGTTCGAATGTCGAACTCCGATTTTGAACCGGGCATTACATTGTTAACGATTTTACGGAAAAACTTATTAAATGATATGCGATCAACGAATCGGGTTGCGACTCGGACTTTGAGAGTAAATACTATCACGATCCAAACGGCTCGGACTTGTAAATGACAAGTAAGTAAGAATACTTTGAAAATAATGTTGATCCTTGTAGAAGATCATCCATGGAGATGAACTTCCATGGTGATCTTCTTGGATCTAAGACAAGAAGATGAACAAACTACATTTTGAAGTTTGAAAGTGTATGCATGAAGGAGTTTAGGGTAAGGAGAAGGAGGGTTTACCAATCTTCTTTGTGTTTTGGAATTTTTGGCTTGAATGTAAGAGTGTTTGAGGCTTGAATATGAGAGTGTTTGAGTGAGTGTGATTTTGGGTGAATAGTTGAGAAAAAGGTGACAATTCTAGAGAATTCTCACTGTTTTCTCACTATTTTCGCCAAGGTGCAGTTACAAATTGTGTTTCTTTCTCCTCTTTTCTGAGACTGAAGGCCTCAATTTATAGCCCTCTGAAAAATACAAAACCATCCGCGCGGACATGATCAGCAGCGTGCACTGTTCATTAATTACAGCTTCATGCTTTGGACACAAGGGATAAAATTCAAATTAAGCAACAGAAAATGTCCCAGCCATTTCTATTTCGGGTTTTTGACCATTTCTTTTGCTTTTTTGATTCTTTCTTTGGTTTATCTTTTTTTGGCAATCCCTAATCTACCCTTACTTGGTTAGAAATGTTAGGAATTGTTAAGAATGTTATAACTTTCGTTAATTTTCTAATGAAAATACTAACAAGCTCAAATTGGAGCACTTACAGTAGCCCCTCGGCGACGGTGCTTTCGAAGGAAGCGGGGTCATCGATAAGAGTAAGGCTCCATATTTGGCAGGGTGATCAAGTGATCGAGTGGATGAACCTAATTAATAGGCTACCTACGTATCCTTAAGAGGAATCAAGCCGGCCGTAGTTCGGGTCTTTGACCCTGGAGATGATGGCGTTTTAGGTGCCTCGAACCTGATGAGCGAGTTACGCGATCGGTTCTTTGGAAAGAAACTCTGCTGGGAATAAGAGATGACCATTTTCGGTCGGATGGCTGAAATTGTATATCCGCTCTGCTGGGGATAGGAATGACCATTTTGGTCTGATGGCTATCCGCTCTGCTGGGGATAGGAATGACCATTTTCGGTCGGATGGCTATCCGCTCTGCTGGGGATAGGAATGACCATTTTCGGTCGGATGGCTGAACCTAATGATAGGCTACCTACGTATCCTTAAGAGGAATCAAGCCAGTCGTAGTTCGGGTCTTTGACCCTGGAATGACTATTTTGAGGCGTCAACCTGGTAATGATGGCATTTTAGGTGCCTCGAACCTTGAAGATGGCGGTTTAGGTGCCTCGAACCTTAAAGATGGCGTTTTAGGTGCCTCGAACCTTGATGATGGCATTTTAGGTGCCTCGAACCTTGATGATGGCGTTTTAGGTGCCTCGAACCTTGATTTGAAATGGCCTTTCGGTGGACTTTGTCTGCTGCCGAAGGAGAGGGTGACCGTTTTGGTCGAGGGGCTGGACCTAATGATAGGCTACCTACGTATCCCTAGTGGGAATCAAGCCCTTTCGTAGTTCGAGATCTACTCGAGATTTCGTTGGCTTTTGGGATTCCGTTAACTTTGCTGGGGATTTTGTTAGCCTTTGCTGGGGAAAAATCAGACGTATTCGTCGGGGAAATCGGTCTTACGTTTTACTGCCGGGGAATAATTTTGATGAAAGATACGGGATCCCGTTATCTTTCTCGGGGAGATCGGACTTACGTTTTACTGTCGGGGATGATTTTGATGATAGATACGGGATTCCGTTAACTTTCTCGGGGAAATCGGACTTACGTTTGACTGCCGTTGAATGATTTTGATGAAAGAAACGGGATTTCGTTAACTTTCTCGGGGAGATCGGTCTTACGTTTGACAGCCGTTGATATTTTTTGATGAAAGAAACGGGATTCCGTTAACTTTCTCGGGGAGATCGGTCTTACGTTTGACTGTCGTTGAATGATTTTGATGAAAGAAACGGGATTCCGTTAACTTTCTCGGGGAGATCGGTCTTACGTTTGACTGCCGGGGAATGATTTTGATGAAAGAAACGGGATTCCGTTATCTTTCTCGGGGAAATTGGTCTTACGTTTGACTGTCGGTGATAATTTTGATGAAAGATACGGGATTCCGTTATCTTTCTCGGGGAAATCGGACTTACGTTTGACTGCCGGGGAATGATTTTGATGAAAGATACGGGATTCCGTTATCTTTCTCGGGGAAATCGGACTTACGTTTGACTGCCGGGGAATGATTTTGATGAAAGATACGGGATTCCGTTATCTTTCTCGGGGAAATCGGACTTACGTTTGACTGACGTTGATGATTTTGATGAAAGATACGGGATTCCGTTATCTTTCTCGGGGAAATCGGACTTACGTTTGACTGCCGGGGAATGATTTTGATGAAAGATACGGGATTCCGTTATCTTTCTCGGGGAAATCGGACTTACGTTTGACTGCCGTTGGTGATTTTGATGAAAGAAACGGGATTCCGTTATCTTTCTCGGGGAGATCGGACTTACGTTTTACTGCCGTGGAATGATTTTGATGAAAGATACGTGATTCCGTTATCTTTTTCGGGGAAATTGGACTTACGTTTGACTGCCGGGGATGATTTTGATGAAAGATACGGGATTCCGTTATCTTTCTCGGGGAAATCGGACTTACGTTTGACTGCCGGGGAATGATTTTGATGAAAGATACGGGATTCCGTTATCTTTCTCGGGGAAATCGGACTTACGTTTGACTGCCGTTAGGGTTCCTTTGAAAGGGGGTTGACTTTGGTTAACTTTGGTTAACTCTGTTAAGTCTAGGATCAAATTGCAGAGTTCTGGATTTTAAAGGGCAAAAGGGTCATTTTGACCCTTCAAACCTATCCGCGCGGAGGGGATTGTAATCTGGACAGGTTTTAAATGAGGCGCCGCCCTCCCTTCTTCTTCTTCATAATTTCTTTTCAGTTTTCGAGAGAGAAGAGGGAGAAACCGAGGGGAAGCCATTGTTGGCCAAGAAAAGCTTCGAAAATCTTCCGTTTTCTTTGATTTTTCGAGCAATGGAACACGCGGGAGTAGCCATTCAAGGCCAAGGACGTGGTCCGGTAGCGGAGAGGCGATTGGAGCTTGTCCGAATGAGGAGGCACTATTCTCTTTCGCAATCGATCGCGGACATGAGAGGAGCACCGATGCGTGGCAACATTGGGCCACTGATCCGAGCCTCCGAACGGTATACTTCGAATCTTTTCGATCCCTTTGTCGATTTCTTGCTCGAAATTGATTTTTTGGTGATTTTTTTTTTTTTGAATTTCGAATAATCAATGTTCTTGGGATTGAAATTTGATCTTGATGCTTTGCATGTTGTAATGAGTTTGTGGGTAACCCAAATGTGCATTTTGTTTGAAAAAAGAATGGGCATTTTCGCCAAATTTTTTTTGAAATATGAGACTATGATGAAAAATTTCCCGAAATTGGGACGGACTTCTTTTTTTTGTTGCAATGTTGACATGAATGTGTGCATGTTCTCTTTTTTTTTTTTGTAAACGTAGGATTTTTTTTTTGCAATGAGATGATGATTCCATGAATGATATGTATGCATGTTATTTTTGAGAATGTGATTTTCTATGAAAAGTGGGACGGATTTTTTCGTTCCCTTTGATTGAATGACTGATTTGAAAAAATTGTTTATGTATGCTATTTCATGAAAAATGGGACGGAGTTTTTACTTCCGTCGACTCGATGTATGAATGAATGAGTGGTGATTGTTTGAAAACTCTTTTCCTTTGTGCAAGAAAAATGGGGCTAGGTTCATTGTATGCTGTTATGCTGCCGAATTTTTTTTCAAAATTTTATGATGCATGTGCATGCTCTCTCTTTTTTTTTTTAGGGATTTTTACCTATAAGTCCCTATTAGAAGGTGAAATTTATCAAAAAAAATAACACATTTCATATTTTACCTTAGGATCCATGAGATGAAATTCATTTTACCAAGAAACCCCTTGCTCGTTTTAAAATATTTCATATTAATTTAAATGGCGAAACTGTCCTTCATTCTCTTCACTCCTTTCTCTCTCTAATCGCAATTCGCGTGCTCATTCTCTCTCTCTAATCGCAATTCGCATGGATCGGTCAATCCTTAGCCCCACGGCGGATTTGGTCTTGCGTTTCTCTCTATCTATGCGCAATTGGTTTCTCTGCAATTGACGATGTCGCAATTGGCTTTGATTATACGCAATTGACGAGCTCCGGCGGGTGTTCCAGATGTTCAATCGAGAATGGAGTTGAAGAAGGCGACGCAATCAAAATCTGGCCAAGATTGCATCAAAATCTGATCTAAACTTCAGATGCGTATGCATCTCTTCAACTTCAGATGCTTTGATCCATCTGATCTAAACTCTAATTCACATATTTATTATTCTCGTTTCCCTTCTAAACCTAACATTTTGACCATTTCAGCTTCAATTGAATTGAATTGTTTCGTTGATCTTGTGCTCTAACGCAAAAAAGTTTATGATTATGTGTAACAGTGTTTTTTTTATTTTTATTTTCATTGCTGTCAAGTGATTTGTTCCTCTGTTATTTAATAATTGGGTTTGATTTTTGTTTGTTATCATTTAATCTTGTATTTTAGAGGTTTGGTCAGACTGGACTTAAATAGTATTGAGAATATATATCCTTGTGGCTTGATCAGTTTTATATTGATTGAGATGAATCCATAATTATGAAATTTTCTTGGTTAAACCTTTCAGAAAAACAACTGGTTTAATATTGAACAAATGATTTTCGATAACTTAGTGTGATAGTATTTGTTTGTAATGTAATACTGAGAAAGTTTAAGAACCAGTTTCTGAGTTGTGGGTTTTTAGTTCTGGGATCCTGAAAAGAAATGAATGCATCAGCTGGCACTAGCTTAGAGTGTCAACTTGGCTTAGTTGGACTTAAAATATTTTTCATCAGGTGGACAAATATTTAGAGTCAAGCTTCAAGATTATTAGCACAAGTTTTTTTTTTTTTTTTTTTTGGACAATATAGTGTGTTTATGTTGTAATGTAAATATCTTGATTTGATTTTTCGGTTTCCTGACAATGGAACTTAGTTGAGTAAATATTGTGGCATTTGATTTTATTTGCCTTTGAATTTCATTTTTTTGTTAATATGGAGCAATCGTTTACCTAATGTTAGGTGAGGGATGAACTTGAACATCTTTTACATGGCAATGAAGATATGACACAATTATACTTGACAAGGAAGTTGATCTTGACTCGGCATTCGAGGCTTTATGGGCAGCTTCGGTGGCGAAGCCACATGAAAGCCATGGGATCACTCGACCCCCTTTAATTTCCTTCGGATTTAATGTTATGTTGCTGAATCTTTTCTAGGTAGTTTTTATTATCGAGACCATCCCGCATAATTTTCATGCATCGGCATCACAAGAGAAGTATAAGTGATTCACTAAAGCTGGTCATTTTAAGGGCGGGAGCTCTAAAAATTGATAGAGTTAAAGGAAAATGCGAGCAAGAATTGCTGATGAAAGGGACTGGAACTTTCCCATTGGAGAGATTGTTAGCTATATTCCAGTGTATTACATCTGTTGCGATTATTATTTGGATGAAGAAGATCAAGGAAATTCGGGATGAAAATGAGGGTAGTGGATTAATGTCCGACATTCTTTTGCAACTATCAAGTCTTTGCAATGCAAATTATCGCAAAGGAGGAAGTTGTACTTATTTGGAGGGCTCAACTCGATACCGGTCCACGGTGAGTGAGGACATGGCTTTAAAGGTTAGCTTTTGGATTGTTTATTACTTTCTTTCATATATGCGAGTTATCAAACCAGGCCATTAGTATTCTTCTCCGCATAGTCATAAAGTCTTTTTAAATGGTGATAGGTAGCAAGGAGCTGAAGTTTCCTTTGTCAAAGTACTTGTACAGAAGATAACACTCCACGTTGAAGGCTATGTCATGTATACTTCAATGTTCTCTCTTCTATCTCTTTCGGGAAAAGCTATGCGATCAGCTATTACTGCATTCTCGGTGTCAAAAATTTTCGGGTTGTCTACCATGAGTTTTGAGTCAAAGTGGCACACGAGCTTACCTCTAGTAATACCATATTAAATCGCTTAACGTTGGAGAAGACTATTTTATATATTGAACTATCCAGTTAACAGAAAATGTTTATTCTCATGTTATAGTTTACAATGCTTTTGATTTCTTATAGTTATTGATTTTTGTAAAGTAAACTTTTTGTATTTGATTGGTGTATGAAGAAGCACATTCTTCTTTTTGGACAAAGCCAACTACGAGCTAGCGTATCCGAGTATCGTTATGCTAAGTTAAAGCTGGTTAAGTGGGCTCAAAGCCGAATTAATTTCTTGCATGTATGTGCCCAAGTATCAAATGTATTAAAACTTCGGTGGTGTCCACGATTAGTTTACTAGTTTCTTGGTGTATCTTTAGTTGTTAAAGTTCAAAACTTCAAATTCTGAAGGACAACGAGTAGAACAAGTTTCACAGTTCTTGGGTTTGATGCAAATAACTGTGTAATGATTTTCACAGTTATTGTGCATAACTGTGAATTGCATTTCACAGTTATTTTTGTGTCATTCCTTTAAGACAACTGTAGAACAAGTTTCACGGTTGTTGGGTTTGATGTAAATAAGCGTGTAATGATTTTCACGGTTATTATGCATAACTTGTGAATTCCATTTCACGATTATTTTTGTGTCATTCCTTTAGGACAAGCTGTAGAACAAGTTTCACGGTTGTTGGGTTTGATGTAAATAAGCGTGTAATGATTTATCCCTTTGTTATTGTGCATAGCTTGTGAATTCCATTTCACGATTATTTTTATGTCATTCATTTAGGACAAGCTGTAGAACAAGTTTCACGGTTGTTGGGTTTGATGTAAATAGCGTGTAATGATTTTTACGGTTATTGTGCATAATTGTGAATTCCATTTCACGGTTATTTTTATGTCATTCCTTTAGGACAAGCGTAGAACAAATTTCACGGTTGTTGGGTTTGATGTAAATAGCGTGTAATGATTTTCACGATTGTGTGCATAACTGTGACTTCCATTTCACAGTTATTTTTATGTCATTCCTTTAGGACAACTGTAGAACAAGTTTCACGGTTGTTGGGTTTGATGTAAATAACTGTGTAATGATTTTCACAGTTATTGTGTATAACTGTGTAATGATTTGCACATTTCAAGCTGAGAATTATGTTTGTGCACAACTGTGAGGTCAATTTCTCAGTTATAGTTATGAGTGTTGAGGTCACTTTCATAGTTATTGTGCATAACTGTGTGATAAATGTCTCTGTTTTTATGTCATTCTTTTATAGAACAAAAGTGAGGTCTATTTTACAGTTGTTGAAAAATAATTTTATTTTATTTATAAAATTTGAAATATATGATGAGTAAACTTGTTTGATTCGTCTTGGTGATGGGATTAAAACAGTGATTTCAGATATTTTTTTCGACTTTTAAATTTTGAGATATTGCATTTTAAAAATTTAAGAGGAAAAAAAGGAAGAGAGAGAAAAGGAAGAGAAAGAAAGCAAGATGTGGCAACTAAGGCAACGTCCGCCCGTGCCACGCGAGAGAGAGAGATGGTTTGAGGGGCAATTTGGTCCAGAAAAAATTGAGGGACTTTTTGGTTGTTTTGATAATGTTAGTCCTTAAAGGTAGTTTTTATTTGACTGGGGGACTAATTGGTCAAAGCCTCTTTTTTTTAATGCAAAATTTTGACACTTTTGACATTTTTGTTTCCCTCTCCTTTTTTTTTTGCAGGGTGGAAATAATTTCGTGACGGAGCAGCTGAACAAGATGAAGACTCGAGGATCAGTGGAGTCTGTTATTCGTCTATGGGACCGGCTTCCGGATATGGGCAGAGGAGCGATGATGAGTCCTAGACAGATCGTCATTGAGACTGGCTTGTACGAGTTCAACGAGTGCCTGAGGGGGTTGGTCAAGTTTCCCAAGAGTAAGGGTCTGATCTTCGCTTTGGCATAGCACTGGTGGGACGTGACCCACACATTCCACTTCTTCTGGGGCGAGGCGACGGTTACGCCTTCCGACTATGCCGCGATCACGGGTATGTCCTTTAATGGACGCAGCATTGAGTGGCGGGATGGTTACAGCGACTTGGACCTGCAGGCCCTTCTAGGATTTTCCCCTATTCCCAAAAAGGGGATGGGTATGGAGTCTGTTGTTGTTGAGGGAAAGATTGTGGAGATCATTGGGAGCTACGAGTTTGGAGATGAGAGGATAGGCGCCGAGCGGTGCTAGGGCCTTTTTATGGTTTGCTTTTCGAGCGCTCTTTTGGATATGCCGAGGGGACGGTCTTTGCTTTCCGAGGTCCTTGGAGGACGTGGGGATGGCCGGAGAGGTCTCTTGGGGTGAGCGGGGCCAGCGAGCTCTATTTCGCTCTAGATCGGTATAGCGGAAGGTTTGTCGGTTCCTTGACATGCTTCGAGTTCCCTCGGAGGTATAAGCTTTCCTTTTGCTTTCCCTCTTTTCTTTAAGCACGTATCTTTTTCGCACTTAATTGATTTGATTTTTACCTTTCGCGGTATGGGCGTTGGAGTTCTTTCATGTCACCATGTGGCGACGGCCGGCGGAGTACGTCGGGCGTATCCGGCCATGCGTTCTGGTCCAAGTTTGCCGGGAGAAGAAGGGTTCTAGAGGGCGCACGACCCTCGGATACTGAGGGCCACTTTGCCTTTGTGAAGTGAGACAAATGAGGGGATGATATTCTATCCACAGGATCGTTTCGATGTGGCGCAGGGTGGCGGCCGAGGTATGGACCGTGCGGCGGAGGATTTTGAGGGGCTTGACTTGCGACGTCTATTATGGGGGGAGAGGGTGACGCGCCGGCATGGCGTGAATTCGCCTTTGTTGACACCGATGGAGCCTCCTGCCGACATGATGCACCCTAGTGAGAGATCTGTGACCTGGGATGATTACCGGGGTGGCCAGCACTTCTCGGCATTTGTGGTGATTGATTCGTATCCAGTATTTGTCTTGAGGAGGCTGAGGACGCCCCAGGTTCTTGATAGAGAGGGGTTAGGGTTCCCGCGGTACCCTCGGACGGACTTTTCATATGTCCAGGATGGGGTCCGATTGAGGGTGCAAATCCCTTAGCACAGCGGCTTCCACGAGCTTTAGGCCTCGTCAGGAGTATGAAGGTATGGCTTCTCCTTCCCACCTCTTTTTTGCTTCTATCTTTTCTTTTCTTTCTGTCATCATTTTTCGCTTCATTTGTTTCGACGCTTTTGCTTTCGTGCGGTTTCGGAGGTGGTCGTAGAAGGCGACGAAGCGGTGATCGGGGCTAAGAGATTCATCAGGAGGATGGTGGCTTGTGGAGCCCCTCGGGCTAGAGCGAGGCGACCACAGCCGGCGCCTGTCAGGCGGGAGGCTTCCCCTATTCCTTCAGAGACTTCCTCCGAGACTCCTCTTTCTCCTCTCCTTGACCCCCGCGTGGTACTACCTTCGGACCACGTCATTCTCGGAGATCCTTACGGGCGGGGACACGTGCGCGGCATGGTGGATCTTCTTCGCACGTCCAGAGTCCGACGCCTTCACCTTCGGATATGATTTCTTCGCGAGATCTTGGCTTGCCCCATCGGAAGCGTGCCGGTTGGTCTGACGAGCCTTCTTAGGGGACGAGGACGATGATTACGAGCACGAGATCTTCATGGCTCTGAGAGGAGGCGGGCCCGAGCGGAAGAGGGACCGGGAGGAAGGCCCGGCCACCGAGGACTCGGCGACGATCCTTCGAGGCTGATTTTTGAGATTGATTTACGAGGCGAGATTGTATTTATTTAGACAGATCTGATTTATTTTTATGCACATTTTTTTTCTTTTTTTTTCTTTTTTTTTTTGGAATGTAATAATTTAGGATTATTGGTTTTTTTTTTATGAATGCAATGCAGTATGAATGCAATGTTGCATGAGCCTTGGTTTTTTGGCAAGGGTGTAGATTTTTGGTGTATGGACAGGTTTGGAGAGGCTTTGGCTGGGACAAAATATTCCTTTGGTGCAGCAGTTTGGAATGTTGCAAAGATTTTTTTTCTGGGTGGAAAACATATCCGCGCGGACAGGACCTGCATCTGACATTGTCCTTTAATTTTGCTTCAGATCTGGTCTCCCTTTATTTCAAATTCAAACACCTTCTTCAACCATCAGTTCAAACAGCCATTTTCGGGGAGAAGGAGAGAAAAACCATGGAGAGAATTGTGAGTATGCAAAATCCACCCAAATTGTCCCAAAATTCTCAAATGCAATTCTTCACCAAGTTTAAAGAGTGGTCTCGGGAGATTATGCATGAGAGGAGGTCATTCTTTGAAGAAAGGTACAAGGTGAAGTGCTTATGGTCTCTCAAGGAATTGGTTCCGGACTATGAGTTTTTGAGAGCTTCTTCCTCATTTTGGGATACTAGAAGGCATATCTTTTGCCTTTCTTACAATGAGGTTGTTCCGACCGTTGAAGAATTCCGGGCTTTGCTTGGCAGTCCGGAGGTGGAAGAGATTGCGGTTCCTTTGCCCGGAGGGGCCTCTTTCGTTGATAGATTGTGCAACCTCCTTCATCTTTCCCCGGAGGAGGCACAAGGTATGATCTGTGGTCCCAATCATTTTAACATTTCTGGTCTCCCTGATAGATTTAGGGGCTTAGGCTTGCTTGATGATGCCTATTGGGATGCCCTTGCACTTTGCATGTTCGGGACCTTGTTCATGGTTTATTCGTTTGGGATCTGTCATCTGTCTCTGCTGGATATTGTTGTTCATTGTCGCTTGGGCCGAGATGTTGTACCTTTGATCCTGGGGGAGACTTTTCATGCTCTCGATTGGCTGGCTACCGGGAAACGGTATATGCACGGGGGCAGCCCATTCCTCTTGACTTTGTGGTTGATGGAGCGCTTGGGGATTCTTCGGGAAACTTCTGATATGATCAAGCCTTGGACATTTGCCGGGAGAGGGGTTCTTGTAGATTTTGATGATCGGGGCTCGTGGGAGCGTTGGATGGCTGGTCGTCGGACGAGAAGATATCGAGATGGTCGGTGCCTTGTTGGCGGGTGGAGACTCGCAGAG
Source organism: Adenophora triphylla var. japonica (assembly GCA_022495995.1). Taxonomy (NCBI): domain Eukaryota; kingdom Viridiplantae; phylum Streptophyta; class Magnoliopsida; order Asterales; family Campanulaceae; genus Adenophora; species Adenophora triphylla. Next base: position 85,598 of record JAFEMH010001212.1, on the reverse strand, counting down.
TACTTCAGGACGGGTCTCATGTGGTCATGCTTAGGGGCTTTCTCGGTCCGGCTTCTATATTTCGGCTTTAGTTCGAGACAGTTCGGCTTGGAGCGGAGTTCCTTTGGAGGATTTTGATGATATAGCCACCGGGGTGGTGGCTTCGCTTCTATTGATGATCCTTCGGTATTTCCATTTACGTCCCGAGCATGGAGGTATGACGTCTTTCCTTCTCGGGTTATCCTCGGGCTTAGAGACACGTGTTCTGACCACTTGGTACGGATTGGTACGAGAGGCATTTGGGGGAGACTCAGGTGGCTATTTTGAGACGGCGTGAGGCCATTGTGGGTGCGGAGGACTTGACAATTTCGAGAGGAGGAGGGCCGAGGCGAGGGCCAACCCTCATGACAGGAGTGGGGATGTTGTGACCGACTATGAAGCTTATGTCAAGAGGCGGGAGAGGAGGACTCCTATGCTACCCGGCCCGGCTACGAGGAGATGAGAGATGACGCTAGGGCTATCAAGGCTCTGACGGAGGCTGGTTTGATAGATCCTTTGTTCCTATGCCCGAGCTTGGTAGGAGGAAGACCGACATTTTCTGTTCGGAAGAAGAAGACTCGAAGGGGAAGATGAGGGGAGAGGCCGATACGAGTGGCTTGGAGTGACCTTGAGGTTTCCGAGTATCCCTTTCTTGTCATAGCGAGACACATTAGTTTGATTATGTATCTTAGTTTCTTTTAGCATGTTGCCGGTTGTAGGAATGAACCAGGGCTTAGACTCATCAAAAGCTTTTAACTTGTAATGAATATGTGAATTGCTTTAGAGTTTTTCGAGACGCTTTCATGGTCGATCGGTGTATTGATGTCGAGTTTGACTTTTATTTGTGCTTTAGACCGAACCGTTTCATTGCCTACGTTCCCTTCGGACAAAAGGGCTCGGGTCTCCGTAGTTCGACACAGTCGATTTTGTTGTTTTGTTTTTTTTTTTTGTTTTTTTTTTTTTGTTTTTTTTTTTTTTTTTTTTTTTTGTTTTTTTTTGGTGCAACCTGTTTTTACCTAGGCCGCCCTTTTCGGGTTTTCAACCTAGTTGGGTATTACTCTTTCGGCACTTTTTTTTTCTTTTTTTTGACTCGGTGTTTCTACGCGTAGTATCTGCGCGGCTTGTATCCGTTGCTGGGTGTACAAAAGGATTTCCGTCGAGTGCGCAAGTTGCATGGCTCCTCCGGAGAAGATCTTCTGGACGACGTATGGCCCGACCCAGACAGGCTCCCATTTGCCAAGCGGGTTGATACGGACTGGGGGCTTCTCTTTCAAAACGAGATCACCTTCTCGGATCTCCCGATGCTTTACTTTCTTGTCGAAGGCTCTGGCCATTCTCCCTTGGTAGGCTCGGATGTGTTCCATTGCTTTCAATCGGCGCTCATCTAGTAGGGCCAATTCATCATGGCGACTTCGGAGCCATTCGACCTCGTTGATCTGGCTTTCCAACAGCACACGGAGTGAGGGGATTTCTAGCTCGATTGGGAGCACGGCTTCCATCCCGTAGGTGAGAGCAAATGGTGTCTCTCCTGTTGCCGTCCTGACGGATGTTCTGTAGCCCCAGAGTGCCAGGTGTAACTTTTCGGGCCAATCTCTGCCTCGGACAGCCATTTTCCGGATGATGTTTTCCAGAGTCTTGTTTCTTTGCTTCGACGGCTCCGTTGGTTTGGGGCACTGTAAGGAGATGACTTGTGACGGAGTTATCGAATTACGCCGGCGGCCTTTCACATTCCCCTTCGGAGTGGGATCCATTATCTGAGATGATTTCGGCTGGCAACCCGTATCGGCATATGATGTTTTCTTTGATGAAGAGGGCTACTTTTCTTGAGTTGAGGATTTTATAGGACTTGGTAGAGCATCCTTTCCAGTTCCTTCAAAGAAATCACCAATCTGCGTCTCTTTAGGCTCTACCGCAGTTCCCAGATTCACACTCGTCAAAATCTCTTCGGCAGCTTGGGCTCGATTTTCCTTTTTCCGAACAACCTGCTTAAAGATTTTTTTTTGTTTGATTTTTTTTGTTGTTTAATGTGTCTGCTTTTTTATCTAATGAATTATTATTAAATGTTTTTTTTATTAGTTAAAATGGCAATCAAGGGATACTCAGAAAGGTTCGTCATTTCATTAGGAACGAAAGGAAATACAGCATTTGCTACAGACTCGTAGTCTTCAGGCGTAGGGCCGTCGGACGACTCTAGAGACTCGACCTTAACAATGAAAGACTCGGAGGACTTTTCCTAGATTGACACAAAGGGATGGGAGACCAATCCAGGCTTGGTGATCATTTGTTCTTTGGTCGCGGACGGGCTTGAGAGAGTTTCCCGATTCTTTAATGGCATCGCTGTCAGTGACCTCCCGACTCGGGAATTATACTGTGCTCCTTCCTCGATCGTCGCTACCATTTCTTTGACTGAGCTGAAATCAATCAGGTCTGGCACCTGGATCTCTTCCCCGAATAACTGTTGCATAATCGGACCATCCCAATCGTCTGAAAAGACTTCTGTGGCTTTGGCTTTCGGCACGGTCAATTCAAACTCAGGTTTCGGACCTTCCTGGGCAGTAGGAATTGTGGTTGTGAGCTTCTCGAACTGTTCCACTAGGCTTGGCATGCCTTTGAAAGTGTACTCACTCTTCATGGTAGTGGTAGCCCCGGGTATCTTGGGTAGGTCCAGAAACATTCTACGGACCGGGTTAGCTTTGGCTCCCCTGAACTTGTTGAGGCTATCCTGTAGCTTCAGCCACCCTTCTGTAGGAGTGGGCTCTGTGATGTTACCCGGTTGTGTGGGACCCTTTACAAAGTAGTCAGCCAAATTAGGACTGAAAGGGAGAGATTTAGGGTCGTCGACCGGGACCCTTCCTGTGGCAGCTTCAAATCTTTTTCCTTTTGCAGTGTCCACTGAGGAGGCCTCATATCCCAGGCCGTGGCGAGTTTTCTGTCCTTTCACCTCGATGAGTTTGTGAGTTCCTTGTTGGTGCTTTCCCAGACCGAGGCCAGGTAGATAGCTCATCTTTCTCATCATTTTCAAGACTGGAGGGATTTTATCCCGAGTGACCGTCAGATCTATGTTGCACACTTGGGCTTTGGGAGGCTCGACCGTGAAGCCTGTTAGCATGAGACCTTCCTCGTCATGTTTGATTTCCAGAATAGGTATTCCACCTGTATCCGTGCCCTCCAAGGTGACTAAATCCCCATAAATGGTCGTCAGGTCCCCATTCGAGACGAATTTCACACACTGGTGGAGGCTTGAGGCAACCCCCTTGACCTGATGCAGCCAAGGTCTTCCCAATAAGGCATTAAAAGTGATCGGGATGTCAATAACCTGGAATTCCACAGGTATCAATTTATGTCCAAACCAGAGGTCCAAGGTAGCAACTCCAAGAGCCCTCGGGATGTCGAGTCGTAAGCTTTGACTGTGAGGGAGGAAGGTTTTAAGTCCGTGGACTTGATGTCAGCAGCTCATGATCTTTGCCGGAAGAATGTTCATTCCAGACCCATTATCAACCAGGACCCGAGGGAGGCATCGTTCATCCAATTAATTTGTGATGAAGAGAGGCTCGTTATGAACAGCCCCAAATTGAGGGAGGTCGAGATCTGTGAAAGTGATTATGTTCCCGTAGTGGATGTTTCCAATCAGTTGTACCACGTCATCGGGAGTAGCATCAATAGGGACCAAGGTGCGGGCTAAGCTTTCTTCCAGCTTTAGCTTGTGGGGATAGGATGAAGTAAGCAGGGACCATAGAGAGATGTTGGCCTGTGTCTGCTTCAATTGGGTGAGCACGGGGTCCTCTTTTCCGGGGTCAGGAGTTTCGGTTGTCTTAGCATAGGGGCCCTCTTTTCCCGGATCGGGTCAACAGGTTAACTTCCTCATCAGTTGCTTCTTGACTAGATTTCTTCAACGCTGCTAAGGTCAACGGGGGAGCCTTTTTGGCTATCGGCCACTGGTTCTGACGGAGTCTAGCAACGGTGAGGGGCTGAGCTATCTTGGCTCCTTCTGGGTGGCCCTTATAGCGCTTGCCAAGTCACATGCTTTTTGAGTGCAGGGTTGTGTTGTTGCCCCCTGGATGGCCCGCGAGCTAGGGCGTCCTCCGATTCGCTCCCATAGTACGCCTTGCTCATAGTTATCATACAACAGAGTCGCTATTGTCGGGGCTCGGCGGCTTTTTCGATCTCATCCCCGGTGTAGTGCAACCATTCTGGTTCCTTTCTGTAATACTCAGAGCTGGAAATGATTGTAGCATTCTGTGTGGCAGGTGCATCCGGTATCATGCCGGTTTCCAGGACTTCTCTGAAAGCTGACATACATTCGGGGAAGGTGACCTCTTCTTGGGTAACCCTGACAAGGAGTGTTACTTTGTTCTGGGGTGGATTTGACCTGACCATGGTTATTTTCTCATTTGGGCGGATGGGAGTTAGTTTCCCTCTCTCTATCAGATCTTCGACTATTAGCCTGGATTGGACGCCTGAAAAACCTTTCCCCAAAGCATGGTAGGCAGTGTTGAACTCTAAGACATCCATGTGCTCAGACCCAGGAAACTTCATGGCCTTCATATCCTCGGTTTCATATTCGTCTTCCGAAGTTTCTTCGTCATCGCTTGCTGATAACCAGCCATTGTGCCTGGCTCCTATGGGTTCATTTCCGGCATGATTATTCCAGATTGATTTCGGATCTGGGGCCTCAGTTGACTCTTCGCTCTCGTCATTATCATCGTCATCGCTGTCATCGGAATCATCTTCCCATACTACCGGGATTTCGGCTGAGAGGGAATGCCGATCGAACCCGTTAGGGGAATATGGGTGCGTGCAGCCGCAGAAATTGTCATATGCTCCCATTTTCGGAAGTGATAGTTGCGACTCAGCTTCTCCTCCCAGAAACTGCGGGGGAAGAGTGAGAGGGGGTGGCACGTATTTGACTCCAGGCAGGATATAGAAGGAGTCCTCCTCTTCCGATTCTTCGCTGTTCTCGGGACCATATTCGGCCTCTCCCAAAGCCAACTTGCGAAGTGTACTAGCTCCGAGATGCTCTTCGGCCTCTTTGCTTTGATAAGCCTCGGTACAGCGCTCGCCGAAGCTTTCTTGTTCGATTCTTCTTGATTGTTCTAACCATCTTGTGTAAATGGTTTCTCTCATTACTTTGGCCAAGCAGCCCGAGTTCTTCAAGATATCGGTTTTCCCTTCATCCGAGAAATAGCGGGCCTCGTATTCTTGCATGAAGTCTATGACATGAGACCAAGGTGGGTTGATTTGTTCGATATCCTCAAGGCTGAGGGGGAATCCGAATTCAGGATCCTCGACAAGGTTGGCCATGGGTATTTGGGAACCTTCATCAGCATCTTCCTGGGCATGCGAAGGTTCTCCGCACTCAATCATATTCACCTGGTTACGGTTCCTCGGAAGAGGATTTTTGACTGTATTAGGCCCCTCGGGGCCTTCCAACTTTCCTTGCTCTATCAGGCCCTGGAATGCCTTTTTCAGAGTAAAGCAGTTATCTGTTAGATGTCCATGGGCTTGATGAAAAGCGCAATACTTTGTAGTATCCACGGGAGCATTCGGATTCCTGGGTTGGAAATTCTCCAAAGGCCGCAGCAAGCCTTCTTTCACCAGTCCCCTAAAGATGTTATTCATGGGCATTCCAAAGTTTTCGAGGTTCATGACCCGTGGTCTGGGCTCGGCTGGTTTTCTGGGAGCAAAAGGAATTGTGTTATTACATTCCTGTCCCGCATAGTTAATCATCTCTTTGCCTTTAGCAGGAGCAGGGGCAGTGTTTGCAGGAGGAGCCCGATATCTGTAAGGTGTGCAGAAGTTGGCTGCCGATTGTAAGCCTTTTCAAACTTAGCTGCGGAGTTAACCATGGCCCGTAAGTCTGAGTACGGGAAGTGACTGAGGGAGGCTCTCAGATGTGGTTTCAGGCATGACTGGAAGATGTCCAGTTGTTCCTCTTCGGAAGGAGGGATGGCCATTTCACTGAGTTTCAGATTCCACCGCTTGTAGAAGTCTCCAACATTCTCATCGGGACGCTGCACTGTTGTTTGTAGGTCAACCCTATTTGTTTCCCACTCCAAGTTGGCCTTATATTTCTCTGTGAAGGCATTGGTAATCTGGTCCCATGTAGCCCTGGCTTCAGGTTTCAAACGGAAGAACCACTTTAAGGCACTGGACTTCAAAGATAGACTGAAATAGTCAGCCAACTGCTGATTGGTGCATCCTTTGGCCTTCATTGCCAAGGTATACGTGTCCAGATGAGTTTTTGGGCATGCAGTCCCATCAAAGAGGTCCAGATTCGGCATAACAAATTTGTGGGGCAGGGGAACAATGGAGTCCGGGTCTGTAGGCCGGAAAGCAGACTTCTTGGCAGTCAACTCAGCGATCTGCGCTTTCATTTCCTTGTGTTGTTCCATGAACCAGGCCAGATGAGGGTCTTGTGGCGGAGCCGTGGCATTTGAACCGGAGAGGGGGGTTACCACTGGAGGCAGACTGGTGGATGGAATGGCCGGCCCGGGGACGTAGGTGAAAACCTGTCCTTGGGCTGAGTTACCCTGGGGAGCATGAATAGGACCCTGAGCAAAAGGATAGAACCTTGCGGCTTGCTGTGGGTTTTCAACCGGCAAAGTGGGTGGAGGTAGTCTTACTGTAGCCGGATAACTTGGTTTTCCAGAGTGGGGCCCATAAGTAGGCTTAGGTGCGGGCTGCTGTCCCTGACTGTTGAAATGCATGGCTGGTTGAGGCGATGGTGTATAACCCGGGGGGTACTGCGGTCCTGGTGATTCTGATGAAACTGGGTTGGATGTTTGGTAACCCATTGAACCCTGAGCGAGAAATGGGTTTGTGGAAGCTGTGGGAGGAGCAGCTGAGCTAACATCATTCTGAGGAGGGGCTCCTGACGGCTGTTGAGGCATGCCGAACTGTTGTTGTGGCCCTTTGAACTGTTGCTGCGAAGGTCCGGATTGATCGGTTCCAAACTGTGGCGGGATCCCAATTAGCTGTGGCATTCCGAGATAACCCCAACCATGAGAAGACATTCCATACTGGCTTTGTCCCCACTGAGGAACTGTGAACTGATTTGTGTCGTCGGGCTGCGTAGGTCCAGTGGTCTGAAGCTGGGGGGCTGACTGACCCGAAGACCGAGGAGCATGGGTTCTGGTAGTGGTACCATAGGATGTGGGTGGTGGCATCCTGGAGTAATCGTGGCGACCGAGAGTGGGATTGGCATCCTCTTCTTCTTCCACGGTGAAGGTGCCATCGGGATTGAGGCTGGCAGCCAAACCATGGCTCTTAATAGCCTCCATAAGGTTATTCAACTGTGCTTCCTGTCGTAACCTCATACGTTCGCTAACCGATTCCACCTTCGCTTCTGTCCGAGGGGTCCCGGGAGGCGGAGTGACATTGTCCCCATCATTACCGGCTGATGCAGACATTCTGAAACCCGGAGTTGGAACAAATGGCGAAGCTGATGACGCGCTTGACTCTTCCCAACTAATCAAACGGTGACCCGGTGTCCGGAACCAACCTTTGTGAGGAGCTGCGGGTGAAAAGGTACGAGGGTTCAGATGTCTGGGAATGAAGGAGGGTAGGTATTTGGGCTTTGGGCTCATGCAACATGCAGTTATTTATTCACGTTTACTTAAAACATGTTTTATTAACCTAATCGGTTGGAAAAGATTGCTCTTCTTTTTCACAAACTACTCTGGATCCTGGATCAGTGGGCCCCGTCACTACGTCTATAAGCCCCTCGTATTCCACCTGTATTTCGACCTCCCAGGGTGGACAGCCCCGGGCGAGAGTCATATAGGGCAAGCGGGTCCCACCGACCGAAAGAAAAACGATCCTAAAAGTCTGGCGGGTAATCGAGTCTTAACGAGCATTCGATGCAAATTACGGACAAAGCTGACGTCAAAGTCAAGATCATGTCCGAGGGCTCGACAAAAATTCGGCATGATTGGGACTGATAAATGTCCACGATTGATTTTGACTTGTCGTCAGTTAAGCCGTAATTAGGCATGGAATAATCATTAATCCTTGATGACTCAGTGTCATGCTGGGAGTCAGTGTATAATTTGTGCCAGTCAGAGTCGAAGTCAAGGCGCCGGTCAATATCTTGGTCAAAGTCTGCGGCGGAAAATCGGCAGAGCTTCGACTGATTAGGGTCCCCGAAAGATATCAAGTCGGTGTGCCGACAAAGGCTTGAAAGGAAAGGTCTATACACAGACAGGGCATGACACAGACCAGACTAAAAACCAACCGGGTCTCGGACAACGTGTGTCACGGACAAGTGCATGGTCGACACGAGGCTCCATGGGATGTTTGGGTAGTCCTGTGCTTGCACCGAGAGGAGTAATAAGACCAAACGGGCCGCGACAAGGATTTCCCCGGGTTAGGGACGTAGAGTGCAGTGTACGGTCACGTGCGCGTAGTGTGCAAGCAGTCTATCTTCTTTTTCTGAGTAAAATATAAATTTTTCATGTGTCTTAAAAAGAATGATGCATGATTTTTTTTTTTGAAAATTTTCTCTTTTTTTTTTTTTTGAAATTTTTTTTTTGAATTTTTTTTTTTGAAATTTAATGAACATATAAGCACATAAGCACAAGAATTCCAACAGTTAGGGACTTGATTCCGACAGTCAAAATTTTGACTTTTTCCGAGGCGGCCAAAACAACACGAAAATGTGCAAAAATCAACACACACAACAAATGATTTTTAATGCCGGGACGGAAGCTTGACCCTCAAAAGCTTTTCTTTTTTTTTTTTGAAAAAACAATGATACCGGTACGTTGGATTGTTAAACCACAATTTATCCCCGACTCGTGTTAGGAGGCTATAACGGGAAGTTTAATGGTTTCCACCAATATACCAAATATCAATTTTTTTTTTAGAAAAAGCTTGAATCATCCCCAGCGGAGTCGCCACTGTGATGATGTGCCGCCAAAATTTTCCCGAAAAAGGTTTAACTTTGAAATTTTTCGTTTCTTTGAAAAACCAATCGAAAAAAAGACCGGAGTCGCCACGCCATTTTTGTTTTAAGGGCCAAAACTTTGGAAAATGCCCGAAATTAGAGATTTGGGTTCGGAGGTCATGTTACACGCCGGGAAGGACGTTAGTGTGCACCCGGAGTGCCTCGTAAGACGAGTCTTCCAAGCTAAAAATCATTTGTTTGTGTGTGTGTGTGGGTGTGGGTGTGTGTGTGTGTTACTTTGGCAAAAATAAGTTGAAACTCAAAAAAGTAAAAATTGGGAATTCTTTATTAGACTTTGGACAGATCACATGATTTTTGGTGTGATTTTTGGGTTGAGTTTTGGTACTCAAAAGATTTTTGGAAGTTGAAAACCATTTCTGCCAGAATGAAAAAGGCAGTGGACACTTGACTTTGAAATTGATTTAAGGGCTTCAAAACTTCATAATATGAGAAAACTCAGAGAATGAAAGTTGTTCCAGACACCTCAAATAAGATTTCAGTGAAAGAATTTTCCATTTTGGAGAAGATTTGAGGACCCAAAACCTTCTGGAAATCTCTTTTTTTGGTTTATCTTTTTTTGGCAATCCCTAATCTACCCTTACTTGGTTAGAAATGTTAGGAATGTTAGGAATTGTTAAGAATGTTATAACTTTCGTTAATTTTCTAACGAAAATACTAACAAACTCAAATTGGAGCACTTACAGGATCCCACCGACCAAGAGAAAAATGCTCCTAACGGGTCTAGCGGGTCATAGGAACTTTTAACGCACGAGCGATGCAGATTATAGTCAAGGCAATACCGGGAAAGTTTCGTCTTTCAGCCTTAACGGAATTTCGGCAGAGTTTCGCTTGCGCGATTGACGTTTTGACTTTTCGGTAATGTCCGAGAAGATAATAGGCATGGATCGGGCGGTAAAAGCCGGATGACACAGTGTCACATTGAACTTCGTTGCATACGCAGTGCGTGAGTCAAAATCGAAGTCAATGCCGGGTCAAGATCTTCCCAATTATTCCTTGTCGGAATTTTGGCAGAGCTTCGCTTGAGCGAAAGATCTTTGGATTTTTGGCATGGACTCGGTCTCGACTCTTACGCATTCCGTGCGGGTAAAGGTCAAAGTCAATGTCGGAGTCAAGATTCTACCAATTTTTTCCTTGTCAGAATTTTGGCAGAGCTCCGCTTGTGTGGAGGACCTTGACTTCCGTTATGGACTAAGGCTTGACCTTTACGGGGATATGCAACTGGGCTATATGACACGGACTAGACCAAAAAACCAACCAAAAGTCACGGTTTTTTGAAACGTGTGACACGGACTGTGCATTGGTCGACACTGGCTGCCATGGGGAGTTTGGGGTGATTCCGTGCGCGCCCGGGAGCATCGTAAGGCTGTCCGTGACTGCAACTGAACAACCACCCCGGGTTTAAAGGGACGTGCGTGCAAAGTGTACATGATATATAAGGTGCGCGTAGTGTGCGGTCTCCTAAAAAATGTTCCTTTTTGAGTTAAAACAGAGATTTTCATAAATGTGTTTTAAAAGGAATGATTTTTTGGGACGGGGGAAAAATGCAACAGATAAGGCACGTAAATTTTCTGGGAACCCCAGTCAGTCTTGGAGCTGAATAGCCCCAAGCTGCCAAGGCTGCCTGATTAACCTCAATTTTGTCCTGGTGGAATTGCCAATGAGGCCGCCCGGCTGGAATCTAAGGAGGATTAAGCCGTACGGCTGCATGGATCAATTTTCCAGGTTCCAATCCTTTGCAATTTCAGGTTATTTCCCGAACATTTTAGGCACCTTTTAGCTTCAGCAGGTTTCCTGTTCAGTTTCCAGAGTATGCACAATTCCCAAGATGCAATATGCAATGCAATGCAAGGAAAGAAAGCAAGCACGATAAATGGAATCCGTGACGGGAGTCTAACCCGTTCAAAGGAAAAAAGCTTTCTTTTTATTATTATTTTTTTCGAAAAGGGATACCGGTACGTGGGATTGTTAGACCACCTTCTATCCCAAGCCCCGGGTTAGGAAGCGATACAGGAAGGTTAGTGGTTTCCACCTATATACCGAGTATCGTTTTTATTTTGAAAATGAAAGCTTTTCTCCTTTAGGTTTTCCTCAGCGGAGTCGCCAAACTGTGAATGTGTGCCCAAATTTATTTTTTTGTTTTGTTAAATTGGATTCACATAAGTTTGAAAACATCTGGTTTAATTTGAAAAACGGAGTTGCCACGCCATTTTGATTTCCTCAAAACTTTGAAAAAAAGGATTTAGGGTTCGGAGGTTAAGTTACCCCTTGGGAAGAACGGATCGTCGTTCACCCAAGGTGCCTTGCCGAAGCAAGTCTCCCAAGATTTCATTTTTCGTGCTTGCTTGTGTGCTTTCTTGTGTGCATGTGTTGAAAAGAGGGGGGGGGTTATTCCAAGTTGTCTTCCGGACGTATAAACCATTTAGTTGGTTATCGCTCGGGATTCCTTGGATTTTTTATGTGTTCGGGATTTTGATCCCGTCCTCATCTCGGACTTGTGATCATCGCTATTTTACCTTGGGTCTTGCGTGATCGAGAGAAGGACTCTCTTTTATAGTCCAAAATGAGGTTCTTTAGAAAGGAGTGTCCTTAGCCCATCAATCCTACATCTTGAGACGATTGAGCTTATATAGGGGCTATTATGCTCGTCTCAAGTGATAATCGGAGATATAGGGTTCAAGGTTTATCCCTTTCTAAAGATATTGTGGCACCTTTAATGGAAGAAACGATGTAAAGATAGGATCTTTACATCGGTCCGCTCCAAAGGATACCGATGGGGACTAGGGGAATGCATGTTTAGGATAAAAATGACATTTTTAGTGAAAAGATGACATTTTTGGGTGCAAGGGATGCTTTTTGTTTGCAAATGATGTTTTTTGATATTAAAGAAATGATCTTTAATGCAAAGGATACAACTTTATGTGGAAAAATAGCATTTATTATGCAAAGGATGCATAAAGATGTCATTTGGAAAGCAAAGGATGCTATTTTAATGAAAGAAATGATTTTTAAATGCAAAGGATGCATCTTTATGTATGAAAATGGGTTTTAGGTGCAAAGGATGCACCTTTGATGTAAAGACTACATTTTTAAGTGCAAAGGATGCATAAAGATATCATTTTTATGTAAAAAAGAGATTTTTAGGTGCAAAGGATGCACCTTTAATGCAAAGATTACATTTTTATGAGCAAAAGATGCTATGTTAATGCAAAGGATGCAAAGGGAGGGGGGATATGATTTACATGTTCAAAGATATGATCTTTAACAACAATATATCAAATACCAAGCAATATATATCAATATATAAATTCAAGGAGCAAGTATATCACATAAAACAAGTATAATGCAAGATAAGGGGGTGAGAGGTTACCAATGGTGGTGACCTCTTTCTCTTTGGAATTCGCCTAAGGAAGGGACCAACTCTTGGAGGCTTCAAGGAGGAGGGAGGTGGCTCTTGGCACCTTCAGCTTGCTGAATTTTCATAGGGATGTTTTAGGAGAGTTTTGATGCTCAAAATTTGTATATGAAAATGGGTAGAGGAGGCCTCTATTTATAGGCAATCTGGAAAGAGCCAATGAAGTCGTGCGGCCAGGAGTTCCCTCCTAATGCAGCCGTGCGGCATTATCCTGTATGACTCAGCATTTTTCTAGAATCATGCAAGGTGGCCTTTCTAGAAGGATTTCCATATTAAGGAAAACGTGCTTTTTTAATTTGAAGCAGTCCCTTCATCCCTCGGAAGGTTCGGAACAGTTCTGGAATTGCTCCTGAACTTTAGGAAAGTCCGGGGAATTGCCGGGAAACTTAACCGAAAGGCATAAGCCAGATTTGCGTACTTACACTCTGGTAGGGGGCTTCTCTTTCAGTACCAAATCTCCTTCTTTGATGTCTCTGGCCTTGACCTTTTTGTCAAATGCCCTAGCTATTTGCCTTTGATAGGCTCGGGTATGTTCCATGGCTTTTAGCCTCCTTTCATCAAGAAGGGCGAGCTCATCATGTTGGCTGCACAACCATTCTACTTCGTTGATGCTATTTTCCAAGAGGACTCTCAGTGACGGAATTTCAAACTTTATAGGAATGACTTCTTTCATTCCGTAAGTCAAGGCGAAAGGGGTTTCTCCCGTGGCTGTTCTGACAGAAGTTCTATTGCCCCGGAGTGCTAAATGTAATTTTTCGGGCCAGTCACGATCGCGAGTGGCCATCTTTCGGATGATCCTCTCAAGTGTCTTATTTGCAGCTTCTACCGCTCCATTGGTCTGAGGCCTGTACAGGGATGATTTGTAGCGAGTGACTTTGAATTCTGACAACAATCTATCGCAGTCTCCTTCAAAGTGTGTCCCATTATTCGAGATGATCTCATTTGGCACCCCATATCTGCACATGATATTTTCTTTGACAAACTGGGCAACCTTCTTGGAAGTTAGGACCTTATAAGACTTTGCTTCCACCCATTTCGTGAAATAGTCCACTGCCACTAACACAAACTCATGTCCATTGCTTCCGGCTGGGGCTATCTTCCCAATTAACATCAATGCCCCAAGTTGCAAACGGCCAAGGCGTCGTCATGCAGTACAGGTCATGAGGCGGGAGATGATTAAGGTTGGAAAACCATTGACATTTGTCGCACTCTCGGACATGCTAAATACAGTCTGTTTCCATGGAGATCTAGTAGTAGCCCATTCTAAGGATCACTTGCATTAACGCTCTGGCATTCATGTGAGGACCGTAAGGACCATTATGGACTTCGCTCATTAACTCTTTTGCTTTTTCTTTGGTGACACACATCAGGAGTGGTCCTTGGTATCGCTTTTTGTACAGATCGCCTCCTAGAATGACATAGTGAGAGGCCAGTCGCTTTAAAGCTTGCAAGCTTTTGACTTTGATGCCTTCCTTCAGCTTACCTTCTTCGTCCCTAAATGTTGTTTCCCCATCTTTGAGAAACTGGTAAACTTGATTGTACCAAGGTTCCTTGACGAGTTTAGGTCCCACTTCTATTTCACAACAGAAGGCTGGTGCTTCCCTTCTGACCACTCTGAATGGTTTTACTGTCTTTCCATTGGGGATATCTACCAATGAGGCTAGAGTAGCTAAGGCATCTATAAATCTATTCTTGTCTCTTGACAGATAATGGAAGGTCACTTCTCTGAACTGCTCTGTCAATTCTTCCATATAGGCATGATATTTCTGTAGGTTAGGATCCACAGTCTTTCACTTGTTTGAGTCCTGGTTAATGATCAGAGCTGAGTCTCCATAGACCTCGAGTTCCTTGACATTTCTTTCTAGGGCGGCCTCCAAATCGGCTATACAGGCTTCATACTCTGTCGCATTATTTGTGACGGAGAAGTTCAGCTTGGCGTCTAAATGCGTATGCTCATCTTTTGGGTCTACCAACAACATTCCTATGCCATTTCCCCTTTTATTAGCAACTCCATTGAAGAAAAGTATCCATCGATCTCGGGCTCAACAGCGAAAATCCCCTCATCTGGAAACTGGGGTTCAGGTCCCCGGTCCTCATTACTAGGGAAATTTGCCAGATGGTCTGATAGTGCTTGACCCTTGATTGCCTTTCTTGTTACATAGTTGATATCAAACTCTGCTAGGTAGAATAACCATTTTGCCAGGCGCATCGAAAGGGAAGGTTTGTCGAAGATATACTTGATGGGGTCCATTTATGAGATCAAGTTCACCGAGTGAGCCTACATGTAGTGCTTCAGTTTCCCAACTACCCAGACTAGTCCTGCACATGTCTTTTCACACGCCGAGTAATGTAGCTCACTCCTTTGCAACTTTCGACTCACAAAGTAAATGGCATTTTCTACCCAAGAATCTTTCTTTTCCTAGGCCAGCATAGCCCCAACTACTGTGTCGGTGATAGTGAGATAGAGCAGAAGGGGTTTCTGTCCATGTGGGGGGGCACAGTACCTGGGGATTCACTAGGTATGCCTTAAATTTGTCAAAGGCATCCTGACATTCATCATTCCATTCTGTATCGACATTTTTCTTCATAAGCTTAAAGATAGGCTCACACATGGTTGTCAGCTGATTGACGAAACGGCTAATGTACTGCAACTTGCCTATAAAGATTTTGACTTCTATCTGGGATCGAGGTGGCCTCATGTCTATTATGGCTTTGATCTTTCGGGGGTCGGCTTCAATGCCTCGCTCTGTGACCATATACCCAAGTACTTTTCCCCTTGTCACTTCGAAGGTGCATTTTGCAGGGTTCAGTCTCATAGAATGTTTTCTTAACCGCTCAAAGAACTTTCGTTGATCAACAAAGTGTTGTCCATCTGCGCCTTTAGAGTGGATAATCATATCATCGACATAGACCTCAATTTCCATATGGATCATGTTATGAAAAAGTGCAGTTGCTGCCCTTTGATACGTAGCCCCAACGTTTTTTAACCCAAAAGGCATCACCGTGTAACAGTACGTCCCCCATGGTGTGATGATGTGTCGCCATTTCGCGGGAAAAAATTCGATTTTTCGCGTTTCTTTGAAAAAAACCAAATAAAACCCGGGAAAAAGAACGGAGTCGCCACGCCATTTTTGTTTTAAGGGCCAAAATTTTGAAAAAAGCCCGAGATCAGAGATTTGGGTTCGGAGGTCATGTTACACGCCGGGAAGGACGTTAGTGTGCACCCGGAATGCCTCGTAAAACGAGTCTTCCAAGCTGAAAATCATTTGTGTGTGTGTGTGTGTGTGTGTTTTGGCCAAAATAATTTGAAACTCAGAAAATTAAAATTTGGGATATCTTTTTAAGACTTTAAACTGATCCCATGATTTTTTGGAAGATTTTTGGATTGAGATTTGGTACTCAAAAGACCTTTTGAAGTTGAGAGCCACTTCTGCCAGAATGAAAAAGGCAGTAGACCTTTGATTTTGAAATGGATTCAAGGGTCTAAAAACTTCATAATCTGGATAAACTCAGAGAATGAAAGTTGTTCCAGACACCTTAAATAATATTTGTGCGAAGGAATTTTCCATTTTGGAGAAGATTTGAGGGGTCAAAACCTTCTGGAAACTTCATATATGAGATCTGGATTCCCAGAAGCTGATGAACTAGCCTATGAAAGAAAATTTGAAAAGAGGAATTTTACTCACCCAAAAAATAAAGTAAAAATATGTTTGGAAAGCTCTGGATGTTGGCTACAAAAAGTGTTTTGTAGTCAACACCAAATTCCACATTTATCTGTGTCCAAAAAATTAGACCATGGACTGAGGTCTGAGGAAATTGCTACTGGACAGCAACTTCTCAAGAAAGAAAATATGATTTAAAGGGGGGTTTTGCATCCATGCTTGTCCCCATTTCCCTAGGTTTTGGTTAGTGATCACTTGACATTTTAGTAGTGAATCAACTATACCAAACCATCCTTGGGGTACATTAGGACTAAGCACTTCATTTGCTTGGGAAGGGGAATTTTATCCTTTGAATAATGAGATTTGATGCTTGAAAATGGTTTTTAGGGTTTTGAAAATGAGTTTTCTTTGCAAGAAAGTAAGAACACATTAAAGAAAATGTTGATCCTTGTAGAAGATCATCCATGGAGATGAACTTCCATGGTGATCTTCTTGGATCTAATACAAGAAGAAGGATGAACTACATTTTGTAGTTTGAAGATGCATGCATGGATGAGAGATTTAGGGTAAGAAGAGGGAGGTTATACCTATATTCTTTGTATTTTGAGGCTTTGGCTTGAATATATGAGTGTTTGAGGCTTGAATGTGTTTAGGGTTTGAATTTGAGAGTGAGTGTAAGTTGGGAAATATTCAAGAGAAAATGGTGACAATTCAAGTGAATTCTCACTGTTTTCTCTCTATATTTCGCCAGAGGTTCAGTGCAAATTGTGTTGTTTATCCTTATTTTTGTGACTGGAGGGCTCAATTTATAGCCCTCCTGAAATGACAAAGATGTCCGCGCGGATAGGGTCCCTCAGCGTGCACTGTTCATTAAATGTTGCTTCAGGCTTTGGACAAGAGGAATATTTCTTTTGAAAATTCAAATTAACAGCCAGTTTATGTTTCCAGCCATTTCTATTTTTGGTTTTCTTCCTTTGTTTTGCTTTTTAAGATTCTTTTTGAGGTTTAACCTTAAATAACAATGCCCATTTTACCCTCACTTTGTTAGAAAAGTTAGGATTGTTAGGAAATGTTAGTAATGTTATAACTCTCGTTAATTTTCTAACGAAAATTCTAACAAGCTCAAATTGGAGCACTTACAGTAGCCCCTCGGCGACGGCGCTTTCGAAGGAAGCGGGGTCGTCGATAAGAGTAAGGCTCCATATTTGGCGGGATGATCGAGTGATCGGGTGGCTGAACCTATTAATAGGCTACCTACGTATCCCAAATGGGAATCAAGCCAGTCGTAGTTCGGGTCTTTGACCCTGGAGATGATGGCGTTTTAGGTGCCTCGAACCTGATGAGCGAGTTCTGCAGTTGGTTGCTGGAGAGAAACTCTGCTGGGGATAAGAGATGACTATTTTTGGCCTGATGGCTATCCGCTCTGCTGGGGATAGGAATGACCATTTTCGGTCTGATGGCTATCCGCTCTGCTGGGGATGATTGCGATTTATCGCTTTCCTAGTGACAGCGTTTTAGGTGCCTCAAACCTTGGAGATGGCGTTTTAGGTGCCTCGAACCTTGGAGATGGCGTTTTGGGTGCCTCGAACCTTGGAGATGGCATTTTAGGTGCCTCGAACCTTGATGATGGCGTTTTAGGTGCCTCGAACCTTGATGATGGCGTTTTAGGTGCCTCGGACCTTGATGTGAAATGCCCTTTCGGTGGACTTTGTCTGCTGCCGAAGGAGAGGGTGACCGTTTTGGTCGAGGGGCTGGACCTAATGACAGGCTACCTACGTATCCCTAGTGGGAATCAAGCCCTTTCGTAGTTCGAGAACTACTCGAGATTCCGTTGGCTTTTGGGATTCCGTTAACTTTGTTGGGGATTTTGTTAGCCTTTGCTGGGGAAAATCGCATATTCGTGCCTGGGAAATCGGTCTTACGTTTCGATCGCGGAGGTAATTTTGTTGAAAGATACGGGATCTCGTTATCTTTCTCGGGGAGATCGGTCTTACGTTTTACTGCCGGAGGATGATTTTGATGAAAGATACGAGATCTCGTTATCTTTGTCAAGGAGATCGGTCTTACGTTTGACTGCCGGGGAATGATTTTGATGAAAGATACGGGATCTCGTTATCTTTCTCGGGAGGATCGGACTTACGTTTGACTGCCGGGGATAATTTTGTTGAAAGATACGGGATCTCGTTATCTTTCTCAGGGAGATCGGTCTTACGTTTACCGGGATAATTTTGATGAAATATTCGGGATCTCGTTATCTTTCTCAGGGAGATCGGTCTTACGTTTTACTGCCGGGGATAATTTTGATGAAAGATACGGGATCTCGTTATCTTTCTCAGGGAGATCGGTCTTACGTTTTACTGCCGGGGATAATTTTGATGAAAGATAAGGGATCTCGTTATCTTTCTCAGGGAGATCGGTCTTACGTTTTACTGCCGTCGAATGATTTTGATGAAAGATACGGGATCTCGTTATCTTTCGGGGAAGATCGGACTTACGTCGACCGCCGAATGATTTTGATGAAAGATACGGGATCTCGTTATCTTTCTCGGGAGGATCGGACTTACGTTTGACTGCCGGGGATAATTTTGTTGAAAGATACGGGATCTCGTTATCTTTCTCAGGGAGATCGGTCTTACGTTTTACTGCCTGGGATAATTTTGATGAAAGATACGGGATCTCGTTATCTTTCTCAGGGAGATCGGTCTTACGTTTTACTGTCGAGGAATGATTTTGATGAAAGATACGGGATCTCGTTATCTTTCTCGGGAAGATCGGACTTACGTTTGACTGCCGGGGATAATTTTGATGAAAGATACGGGATCTCGTTATCTTTCTCAGGGAGATCGGTCTTACGTTTTACTGCCGGGGATAATTTTGATGAAAGATACGGGATCTCGTTATCTTTCTCAGGGAGATCGGTCTTACGTTTTACTGCCGTCGAATGATTTTGATGAAAGATACGGGATCTCGTTATCTTTCTCGGGAAGATCGGACTTACGTTTGACTGCCGGGGATGATTTTGATGAAAGATACGGGATCTCGTTATCTTTCTCGGGGAAATCGGTCTTACGTTTGACTGCCGTTGATTGAAATTGATGAAAGATACGGGATTCCGTTATCTTTCTCGGGGAGATCGGTCTTACGTTTGACTGCCGGGGAATGATTTTGATGAAAGATACGGGATCTCGTTATCTTTCTCGGGAAGATCGGACTTACGTTTGACTGCCGGGGGTAATTTTGATGAAAGATACGGGATCTCGTTATCTTTCTCGGGGAGATCGGTCTTACGTTTGACTGCCGGGGAATGGTTTTGATGAAAGATACGAGATCTTGTTATCTTTCTCAAGGAGATCGGTCTTATGTTTGACTGCCGGGGATAATTTTGATGAAAGATACGGGATCTCGTTATCTTTCTCAGGGAGATCGGTCTTACGTTTTACTGCCGTCGAATGATTTTGATGAAAGATACGGGATCTCGTTATCTTTCTCGGGAAGATCGGACTTACGTTTGACTGCTGGGGAATGATTTTCTTGACAAGGGGCTGACTTTGGTTAACTTTGGTTAACTCTGTCAAGTTGGGGACAAAACTGCAGAGTTCCAAATTTTTAAAGGGCAAAAGGGTCATTTTGACCCTAACAATCCTATTCGCGCGGATAGGAGCGTGTTCCAGGGTTTTTAAATGAGGGGCCGCCCCCTTCTTCTTCCCCAGTCTGTTTTTACAGAGAATTACGAGGGAGAGAGAGAGAAAATCGCCCCAAGCCGCCATTGTTGTCCAAAAAGCTTCAAAAATCTTCCGATTTCTTCGATTTTTTGAGCAATGGAACACGGGGAAGGTGCTTTTCAAGGCCAAGGACATGGCCCGGTAGCGGAGAGACGATTGGAGCTCGTCCGGATGAGGAGGCACTATACTCTTTCGCAATCGATTGCGGAGGAGCCCTACCCCGATGCTTGGCAACATTGGGCTCCTGATCCGAGTCTCCGAACGGTATACTTCGAATATTTTCATTCCCTTTGTTGATTTCTTGCTTGAAATTGAATTTTGGGTGATTTTTGAATTTTTTTTTTTTTGAAAATTCGAATGATTGATGTTCTTGGCTTTGAATATTGATTTTGATGCTTTGCATGTTGTAATGAGTATATGAGTAACCCAAAATGTGCATTTTGCTTGGGAAAAAGAATTGGCATTTTCGCCATTTTTTTTTCGAAAATTATGAATGAAACTTGTGATTTTTCTTTTTGAAATTTGAATATTGATTTTTGATGATATGCATGTTGCAATGAATTTGTTGGTGTTCCAAAATGTGCATTTTGCTTGAGAAAAGGATTGGCATTTTGCCAACATGAGATGATGATATGAATGTATGATTTTTTTTTTTTGAAAAGTGGGACGGATTTTTCCTCCCGTTGATTGAATGCATGTTATTTTATGAAAACGGGACAGAGTTTTTACTTCCGTAAGATGTAGGATTTTTTTTTTTTGAGATGATGAATGATATGCGTGCATGCATAGGAACTTCTTTTTTTTTTTTTTTTGAAAATGGGACGGAGTTTTTACTTCCGTAGGAATGCATCTTTTTTTTTTTTGATGAATGCATTGGGATTTGCTGAAAACTGTCTTTTTGTGCGAGAAAAATGGGGCTATGCTCATTGTATGCTGTTATGCTGTCGAATTTTCTTTGAAATTCCATGATGCATATGTATGCTCTCTTTTTTTTTTTTGTGCAAATGCAAATGCAAATTTTTTTTTGACATTTTCTCTTTTTTTTTATCGCAGGGTGGAAACAACTACGTTACGGAGCAACTGAACAAGATGAAGACTAGAGGATCGGTGGAGTCTGTGGTTGACTTGTGGGACCGGCTTCCGAATGCGGGCCGAGGAGCTTTACCGAGTCCGAGACAGATTGTTGTTGAGACCGGGCATTGGGAGTTTTTTGAATGCTTGAGGGGACTGGTCAAGTTCCCTAAGAGCAAGGGCCTGATGTTCGCTTTAGCGCAGCACTGGTGGGATGCGACCCACACGTTTCACTTCTTCTGGGGTGAGGCTACGGTTACGCCTTCCGACTATGCTGCGATCACGGGTTTGTCCTTCAACGGGCGCAGCATTGAGTGGCGGGACGTCTACAGTGATGCGGATCTGCAGGCTCTTCTGGGATTTTCCCCTATTCCCAAAAAGGGGATGGGGATGGAGTATGCCGTGGTCTACGGGAAGATTGTGGAGACCATTGTGAGCTACGAGGCTGGGGAGGAGAGGATAGGCGCCGAGCGCATTGCTGTGGCCTTCTTATGGTTTGCTTTTTCGAGCACCCTTTTGGACATGCCGAGGGGACGCAGTCTTTGCTTGCCGAGGTCCTTGGAGGACATGGAGATGGCCGGAGCCGTCTCCCGGGGAGAGGCCGGATTGGCAGAGCTTTACTTGCTCTCGATAGGTACAAATGAAGGCCGTGAGCTCCTTGTACCGCTTTGAGTTTGCCCCGGAGGTATAAGCTCTCTTTTTGCTTTCCCCCTTTTTTTTTTTTGAGCACACACTTTTCTTTTGCACCGGATTGATTGGATTTTTACCTTTCGTGTGTATGGGCGTTGGAGTTTTTCCACGTCACAATGTGGCGGCACTGGCGGAGTACGTCGGGGCGTATCCGGCCATGCGCTCTGGTCTAAGCATGCCCGGAGAAGATAAGCTCCAGGGGGCGTACGACTCTCAGTACGCGGATTGCCTTCCTTCGACGGAGGCCGAGACGGACGAGAGGATGATATTTTATCCTTGGGATCGTTTCGAGGTGGCGCAGCTCAAGGGCGCCGAGATTTGACCGTGCAAATGCGGAGGATTCTGAGAGGTCTCGACCGCGATGCCTATTATCCGGGAGAGAGGGTGATGCGCCAAAGATGGCGTGAATTCTCCTTTGAGGACACCGGTGGAGCCTCCCGCCGATATGATGCACCCGAGTGACAGATTCGTGACTGGGATGACTACCGAGCCGCCAAAGACTTCTCGGCATTTGTGGCGACCGAGCCGCACCCGTATTTCTTTTGAGGAGGCCGAGGATGCCTCAGTTCTGGATAGAGAGGGGCTTGGGATCCCGCGGTACCCTCGGACGGATTTTTCATATATCCAGGATGGGGTCCGATTGAGGGTGCAGATCCTTCACCCGAGCGGCTTCCACGAGCTTTCCGGCCTCGTCCGGTATGAAGGTACGGCTTCACCTTTTCCCCTTCTTTTTTTTTTTGCTTTTGTCTTTTCTTTTCTTTCCCGTCATCATTTCTCGCTTAAAGCATTTTCGACGCTTTTGCTTTTGTGCGGTTTTTCGGAGGTGGTCGTCGAGAAGCCGACGAAGCAAGTGATCGGAGCTAAGAGATTTATCAGGAGGATGGTCGCTGCGGGGGCTCCTCAGCTAGAGCGAGGCGACCACGGCCGGCGCCCGTCGACGGAGGCTTCCCTATTCGTTCGTGAGACTTCTTCAGACTCCTCTGTCTCCTCTCATTGATCCCCGCGCGGTGCCGCCTTCGGATCACGTCATTCTCGGGATCCACACGGGTAGGGACACGTTTGGGCAAGATGGTGGGTCGTCTTCGTACGTCCAGTGAGTCCGACGCCTTCACCTTCGGATATGATTTTTTCGCAGATCTCGGCTTGCCCTATCAGAGCGTGCCGGTTGGTCCTGACGAGCCTCTTTCTGGAGACGAGGACGATTCTGAGCCCGAGATTTTCAAGGCTCCTGAGGAGGCGGGCCCGAGTCGCAAGAGGGACCGGGGACAGACGTCGGTCGCTAGGGATTCTGATTGATTACCCCCCCCCTGATTTTCTGAGATTTTGAGATTTATGACTGGGATTGAGATTTGTACAGCTTATGCACATTTTTTTTTCTTTTCTCCTTTTTTTTTTGGATGTAATAATTTAGGATTATTGATGTTTGTTTGTTTTTTTTTTGCACACTCTCTTTTTGTAATAATTTAGGATTTTATTTTTTTATGAATGCAATGCAGTATGGATGCAATGTTGCATGAGCCTTGGTTTTTTTTTTTTTTTTGGCAAGGGTGTTTGGTATATGGACTGGTTTGGGAGGTTTTTGCACAGTGTTCGAGCAACCGGGACGGAATATTCCTCTTTTGGTGTAGCACTGACTCAAGGTGCATTTTTCTCGATAAATGACAATCATGTCCGCGGAGGGGTCCTACATCCGACATTGTCCTTTAATTTTGCTTCGTATATGGTCTCACTTTATTTCAAATTCAAATATCCTCTTCAACCTCCAAATTCAAACAGCCATTTTCGGAGAGAAAGAGAGAAAAACCATGGAAAACCTTAGAAAAGCTCCATCAAAATTGTCCCAAGAATCCCAAATGTCATTCTTCAACAAGTTCAAGGATTGGTCCCGGGAGATCATGCATGAGAGGAGGTCCTTCTTTGAAGAAAGGTACAAGGTGAAGTGCTTATGGTCTCTCAAGGAATTGATTCGGATTATGAGCTTTTGAGGGTTTCTTCCTCATTTTGGGACACTAGAAGGCATGTCTTTTGCCTTTCCTTCAACGAGATTGTTCCGACTGTGGAAGAATTTCGGGCCTTGCTTGGAGGTCCTGGAGGTGGAAGAGATAGCGGTTCCTTTGCCCGAGGGGCTTCTTTTGTTGACAGATTGTGCGTCCTCCTTCATCTTTCCCTGAGGAAGCGCAAGGTATGATCCGTGGTCCCGATCATTTTGATATTTCCGGCCTTCCCGATAGGTTTAGGGGCCTAGGCTTGGTGGATGATGCCTATTGGGTTGCCTTTGCACTTTGTATGTTTGGCACCCTGTTCATGGTCTATTCCTTTGGGATTTGCCATCGGTCTTTCGGATGTAGTCGTTCATTGTCGCCCGGGCAGAGATGTCGTTCCTTTGATTCTGGGGGAGACTTTTCATGCTCTTGATAGCTCAAGCACCGGAAGCGGTATATGCACGGGGCAGCCCGTTCCTCTTGACCCCGTGGCCGATGGAGCGTTTGGGGGTTCTTCGGGAATCTCCCGACATGATCAAGCCTCGACATTTGCCAGAGGGGGCTGTGGATTTCGATGATCGTGGCTCATGGGAGCATTGGATGGCTGGTCGCCAGACAGAGGATATCAGATGGTCAGTGCCTTGTTGGCGGGTGGAGACTCGCAGAGTGCTTCAGGACGGGTCTCATGTGGTTATGCTTCCAGGGCTTTCTCAGTCCAGCTTCTATATTCCGTCCTTGGTTCTGAGACAGTTCGGCCTGGAGCAGGTTCCTTTGGAAAACTTTGATGATATAGCCACCAGGGTGGTGGCTCCTATTTCTATGGATGATCCCTCGGTGTTTCCATTTGTTTCCCGAGCATGGAGGTATGACGTCTTTCCTCCTCGGGTTATCCTCAGGCGTCCGAGACCGGTGTTCCTGACCACTTGGTACCTGGATTGGTACGAGAGGCATTTAGGAGAGACTCAGATGGCTATTTTGAGACGGCGTGAGGCCATTGTGGGTGCGGAGGACCCGATGCTTTCGCGAGGAGGAGGGCCGAGGCGAGGGCCAACCCTCATGACAGGAGCGGAGACGCCGTGACCGACTATGAGGCTTACGTCAAGAAACAGAGAGGAGGGCTCCTATGCTACCGGCTAGGCTACAGGAGATGAGAGATGACGCTAGGGTTACTAAGGCCCCGAGAGAGGCCGGGTTTGATAGATCCTGTTCCTATACCGCAGCTTGGTAGGAGGAAGACCGACATTTTTCCGGTTCGTAAGAAGAAGACTCGAAGGGGGAAGAAGAAGGGAGAGGCCGTCGAGTGGCATGGAGTGACTCGAGGTTTCCGAGTATCCCTTTCTTGTCATGGCGTACACATTAGTTTGATTATGTATCTTAGTTTTCTTTAGCAGTTGCCAGTTGTAGGAATGAATCGGGCTTAGACTCATCAAAAAGCTTTTAACTTGTAATGAATATTTGAATTGCTTCAGAGTTTTTCGAGACGCTTTCATGGTCTGATCAATTGTATTGATGTCAAAGTATGACTTTTATTTATGTTTTAGACCCAACCGTTTCCGGCTGCCTACGTTCCCCTCATTTTGAGGAGCTCAGGTCTTCGTAGTTCAACCTGATGATTTTTTTTTTTTGTTGTTTTTTTTTTTTGTTTTTTTTTTGTTGTTTTTTTTTTGGTGCAACCCCGTTTTTTACCTAGGCCGCCCTTTTCGGGTTTTCAACCTAGTTGGGTATTACTCTTTCAAAGACTCTTTTTTTTTTTTTTTCTTTTTTTTTTTACGCGTAGTATCTCGCGCAGCCTTGTCACCATTCACCGGGTGTACAAAGGGATTCCCGTCGAGGTCCGCAAGTTGCATGGCTCCTCCGGAGAAGATCTTCTCGGATGAAATATGGCCCGACCCATACAGCTCCCATTTGCCGAGGGGGTTGATACGGACCGGGGCTTTTCTTTCAAAACGAGATCACCTTCTCGGATCTCCCGATGCTTTACTTTCTTGTCGAAGGCTCGCCATTCTTCCTTGGTAGGCTCGGATGTGTTCCATGGCCTTCGGTCGGCGTTCATCTAGTAGGGCCAATTCGTCATGGCGACTACGGAGCCATTCGACCTCGTTGATCCGGCTTTCCAGCCAAGATACGGAGCGAGGGTATTTCCGGCTCGATTGGGAGTACGGCTTCCATTCCGTATGTGAGGGCAAACGGTGTTTCCCGCTTGCCGTTCGACCGATGTTACGTAGCCCCAGAGTGCCAGTGTAACTTCTGCCAATCTACGCCTTGGACACCATTTTCCTGGATGATATTTTCCAGAGTCTTGTTTCTGCTTCGACGGCTCCGTTGGTTTTGGGGGCCCGTAAGGAGATGACTTGTGACGGGTTATTCGGAATTCTGCCAGCAGTTTTTCACATTCCCCTTCGAAGTGGGATCCATTATCTGAGATGATTTCAGCTGGCAACCCGTATCTGCATATGATGTTTTCTTTGATGAAGAGGGCAACTTTCTTTGAATTGAGGATTTTGTAGGACTTTGCAGAGCATCCTTTCCGATTCCTTCGAAGAAATCACCAATCTGCGTCTCTTTAGGCTCTTCCGCAGTTCCCAGATTCACACTCGTCAAAATCTCTTCGGCAGCTTGGGCTCGATTTTCCTCTTTCCGGACAACCTGCTTAAAGATTTCTTTTGTTGTTTGATTTTTTTGTTTAATGTGTCTGCTTCTTTATCTAATGAATTATTAAAAAAAAATTTATTAATTAATTCATCATTAGTTAAAGTGGCAATCAAGGGATACTCAGAAAGGTTCGTCATTTCATTGAAAACGAAAAGGAATACAAAGACTTGCTACGCACTCGTAGTCTTCAGCGTAAGGCCACCTGGACGACCCTAGAGACTCGATCTTAACAAAGAGAGACTGGGAGGACTTGTCCTAGATTGACACAAAGGGACGGGGACCAATCCAAGTTTGGTGATCATTTCCTCCTTGGTCGCGGACGGCCCGAGAGGTTTTCCCAATTTTTTAGCGGCTTTGTTGGTGGCCTCATGACTTGAACTCAGGCATCGTTTTTGTTTTCCTTTCTCAATTGCCGCTATCATCTCTTGGACCGAGCCGAGATCAATCGTGTCCGGTACTGGACTTCTTCTTCGAACAATTACCGCATAACAACTGCACCATCCCAATCATCTCGAGGGAAATTCCGTGGCCTTAGCTTTTGGCATCAATTCGAACCCAGGCTTCGGATCTTCCCCGGGCAATCGGGTTTGTGGTGGTAAGCTTCGAACTGTTCCACTGTGTCGAGCACGCCCGAAGGTATACTCACTCTTCATGGTAGTGGTAGCCCTGTGTATCTTGGGTAGGTCCAGGAACATTCTGCGGACCGGGTTGGCTTTGGCTCCTCCGAACTTGTTGAGGCTATCCTGTAGCTTTAGACATCCCGCCGTAGGAGTGGGCTCGCGGATGTTTCCTCGGTTGTGTGGGACCCTTTACAAAGTAGTCACCCAAATTAGGACCGAGGGGGAGAGATTTAGGGTCGTCGACCGGGACCCTTCCCCGTGGCAGCCTTTCCAAATCTTTTTCCTTTTGCGGTGTCCACCGAGGAGGCCTCATATCCTGTGCCGTGGCGAGTATTCCGTCCTTTCACCTTGATGAGTTTGTGAGTTCCTTGTTGGTGTTTCCCTGCATCGAGGCCAGTAGATAGCTCATTTTTCTCATCATTTTCAAGACCTAAAGATGGGATTTTATCCCGAGTGACCGTCGATCTATGTTGCACACTTGGGCCTCTGGGAGGCTCGACCGTGAAGCCCGTTAGCATGAGACCTTCCTCGTCATGTTTGATTTCCAGAATAGGTATTCCGCCCGTATCCGTGCCCTCCAAAGTAACTAAATCCCGTAAATGGTCGTCGATCCCCATTTGAGACGAATTTCACACACCGGTGGAGGCTTCGAGGCGACCCCCTTGACTCCGTGTGCAGCCAAGGTCTTCCCAATAAGGCATTAAAAGTGATTGGGATGTCAATAACCTGGAATTCCACAGTATCAATTTCTCGTCCAAACCAGAGGTCCAAGGTAGCGACTCCAAGGACTGCTCGAGATGTTGAGTCGTAAGCTTTGACTGTGAGGGAGGAAGGCTTCAAGTCTCGTAGTCTTGATATCAAGGTGCTCATGATCTTTGCCGGAAGAATGTTCATTCCGGACCCATTATCAACCAGGACCCGAGGGAGGCGTCGTTCATCCAACTCGGATCGTGATGAAGAGAGGCTCATTATGATCGCCCCAAATTGAGGAGGTCGAGATCTCGTGAAAGTGATTATATTCCCGTAATGGATGTTTCCAATTAGCCGTACCACATCATCGGGAGTAGCATCAATAGGCACGAGAGTGCGAGCCGTGCTTTCTTCCAAATTTCACTTATGGGGATAGGACGAGGTGAGTAGAGACCAGAGGGAAATGTTGGCCCGTGTTTGCTTCAACCGGGTGAGCACGGGATCCTCTTTTTCGTGGTCCTGGAGTTTCACTGTCTTAGCATAGGGCGGCGATCTTCTTTTGGTGTTTGATCTGTGGCCTTCTTATCCGCCTTGGGATTTCCTTGGAAGATCTCGCCCTGATCGGGTCAACAGATTAACTTCCTCATCAGCCGTCTCTTGACCGGATTTCTTCAATGCCGCTAAGGTCAACTGGGAGCCCTTTCGCTATTGGCCACCGGTTCTCGACTCCGAGCTCCAGCGACTGTGAGGGGCAAATGGCCGCACCGGGCTCCTTCCCGGGCGGCCCTTATAACCGCTTCCCAGTCACAGGCTTTTGGGTTTGGGGTTGTGTTGTTGCCCCTTGGATGGCCCACAGAGCTAGGGCGTCCTTCGATTCACTCTCATGGCCGGCCTTGCTCATAGTTATCATGCAACAAGAGTCGCTATTGTTGGGACTCGGCGGCTTTTCGATATCATCCCTTGGATGGCCCACAGAGTTATGGCTATCAGCCTCCATCTCATCGTATATCCTTTTTCTTTCAATCTTGCAAGTAGGGCAGCCACAAGTGAAGGATGGGCAACGTTCCCCTTCGGAGTTTGAGGTAGCAGCTCGATAGATCTGTGTCCAAATAAGGAGCACCCGGGGTCCATTGTCGGGCACTGGAGCAATTAGGAAGGCGTCATGCGGATTCATAGGTATGAAGGCCACCGGGGAGACGTTCGATCGATAACCTTTTTGATTGCAGGCACTCGCTGCGCTCGAGCGGCCCGGTTGTGACCCTTACAGTTGTTATGCCATCCGTTCTTGGGAAAGAAGAAAAAGATCCGATAACGTTTACGAATTCTTCATCTTCTGGTGGCTGAAACCCTCCATTCTCGACCAGTGCTTCAATAAACCCTTTCCATTCACCAGTCAGGTTCTTATAAGGAACGTTGTGTTCTAAGATTTCAGATATGTATGGATCTTGGCGCGGGCTTTGCTGTCCCTCATCCTCTGAAGTATCCGGACACTGACCGCATGTGCATCTTACGAGGTGCGCTGGGGGTCCACCCCTACTGGCATTTGACTTGCATTTTCTGGTGGTCCTTCATCATCACTTGCCGGCAACCAACCATTGTGCCCGGCTCCCATGGGCTCATTTCTGGCATGATTGTTCCAGATTGTTTCGGATCTGGGGCCTCTGACTCTTCACTCTCGTCATCATCATCATCATCGTGTCATCGGAATCTCCTTCCCATACTACCGGGATTTCGGCGGAGAGGGAATGCCGATCAAACCCGTTAGGGGAATATGGGGTGCGTGCGGCGCGAAATTGTCATATGCTCCCATTCCCTAAGTGGTAATTGTGACTCGGCCTTCTCCTCCCGAGAAATTGTGGGGGAAGAGTGAGAGGGGTGGCACGTATTTAACACTGTGTAGAATGTAGAAGGGTTCTTCCTCCTCTCGATTCTTCGGTTTCACCGTCTTCGGGGTCGTATTTGACTTCTCCAATAGCCAGTTTACAGAAGTGTACTAGCTCCAGATGCTTTTCGGCCTCTTTGCTGATAAGCCCCAGTACAGGTGCTCGCCGGAAGCTTTCTTGTTCAATTCTTCTCGATTGTTCTAACCATCTTGTGTAAATGGTCCTCTCATGTTTTGACCGAAACAGCCTCTTCTTCAAGATTGGCCTTCCCTTTATCCGAGAAATAACGGGCCTCGTATTCTTGCAAGGAGTCTCGACATGAGACCAAGATGGGTTGATTCGTTCGATATCCTCAAGGCCGAGGGGAATCCGACTCGTGGATCCTCGACAAGGTTGGCTACGGGTATTTGGGGACCTTCATCGGCATCTTCTTGGGCATGCGAAGGTTCTCCGCATTCAATCATATTTATCTGATTGTGGTTCCTTGGCAGAGGATTTTTTGCTGTATTAGGCCCCTCGGGGCCTTCCAACTTTCCTTGCTCTATTAGCCCCTGGATTGCCTTTTTCAGAGTAAAGCAGTTGTCAGTCAGATGTCCGTGAGCTTGATGAAAAGCACAATACTTTGTAGTATCCACGGGAGCATTCGGATTTCTGGGTTGGAAATTCTCCAAAGGCCGCAAAGAAGCCTTCTTTCACAAGTCCCCTAAAGATGTCGTTCAGGGGGCATTCCAAAGTTTTCAAGATTCATGACCCGTGGTCCGGGCTCTACTGGTTTTCCTCGGGAGCAAAAGGAGTTGTGTTATTACATTCCCGTCCCGCATAGTTAATTATTTCTTTGCCTTTGGCGGAGCAGAGGCCGTGTTTGCGGAGGAGCCCGATATCCGTAGGCAGTGCGGCCTGGTTCTTCGATTGTAGGCCTTTTCAAACTTTGCCGCAGAGTTAACCATGGCCCGTAAGTCCGAGTACGGGAAGTGACCGAGGAGGCTCTCGATGCGGTTTCGAACATGACCGCGGAAGATGTCCGGTTGTTCCTCTTCGGAAGGGGGATGGCCATTTCACCGAGCTTCGATTCCACCGCTTGTAGAAGTCCCCAACATTCTCATCAGACGACGCCGCACCGTTGTTTGTAGGTCAACCCTATTTGTTTCCCATTCCAAGTTGGCCTTATATTTTTCTCGTGAAGGCATTGGTAATCTGGTCCCACGTAGCCCCGGCTTCGTGTTTCAAACTAAGAACCACTTTAAGGCGCTGGACTTCAAAGATAGATCGAAATAATCGCAGCTGACTGCTGATTGGTACATCCTTTGGCTTTCATCGCCAAGGTATATGTGTCCAAATGGGTTTTCGGGCATGCAACCCCATCAAAGAGATCCAAATTAGGCATCACGAATTTGTGGGGCAGAAACAATGGAGTCCGGGCGTAGGCCGAAGGCGAACTTCTTGGCGATCGGTTCAGCGATTCGCGCTTTCATTTCCTTGTGTTGCTCCATGAACCAGGCCGGATGAGGGTCTTGTGGTGGAACCATGGCATTCAAGCTAGTGGCCGAGCTAGAGAGAGGAGCTACCACTCGGAGGCAGATCGGTGGAGGGAACGGCCGATCCAGGGACGTATGTGAAAACTCCTCGCTCAAGGCCGGAAGTTACCCCGGGGAGCATGAGTAGGAGCCTTTAGCAAAAGGATAGAACCTTGCGGCTTGCCGTTGATTTTCAACCGGCAAAGTAGGTGGAGGCAGCCCCGATGTAGCCGGATAACTTGGATTTCCAGAGTGGGGCCCGTAAGTAGGCTTGAGTGCGGGCCTGTCGTCCCGGATTGTTGAATTGCATGGCCGCCTGTGGTGAAGGTGTGTAACTCGGGGGTACTGCGGTCCCGGTGATTCGGATGACACCGGGATGGAGGCTTGGTAACCCATAGAAGTCTCGAGTGAGGAATGGATTTGTGTGAGGAGTGAACTAGTATGCTGATTCGAGGAGGGACTCGGCGTGGCTCAGACCAAGTTGTGGCGGCATTCCGAACCGCTGGCCAGCTATTGCTGTGAAGGTCCGGATTGATCGGTTCCGAACCGAGGCGGGATCCCGATTAGTTGTGGCATTCGAGATAGCCCCAACCATGAGAAGACATTCCCGTGCGATTTTGCCCCCACCGATTTGTGTCGTCTGGCCGTATGGATCCGTGGTCTCGTGGTTGGGAGCCGGGCCGACCCGAAAATTGAGGAGCATGGGTTCTCGTAGTGGCACCATAGGAGGTGGGTGGCGGCATCCCGGTGTAGTCGGGCGACCGAGAGTGGGGTTGGCATCCTCGTCTTCTTCCACGGTGAAGGTGCCATCTCGGATTGAGGCCGGCGGCCGTACCGTGACTCTTAATAGCCTCCATAAGGCCGTTTAGCCGTGCTTCTGTCGTAACCTCATCCGTTCTCGCTAACCGATTCCACTTGTTGCTCTGTCCGAGGGGTCCCGGGAGGCGGAGTGACGTTATCCCCTCATTACCGGCCGATGCAGACATTCTCAAACCCGGATTCGGAACAAACGGCGAAGCCGATGACGCGCTTGACTCTTCCCAACTAATCAAACGATGACCGGTGCCCGAAACCAAGCTTTGTGCGGAGTCAAGGGGGAAAGGACACGAAGGTTCAGTGTCCGGGAATGGAAGGAGGGTAGGTGTTTGGGCTTTAGGCTCATGCAACATGCGATTATTTATTCACGTTTACTTAAAACATGCTTTATTAACCTAATCGGTTGGAAAAGATTGCTCTTCTTTTTCGCAAACTACTCGGGATCCCGGATCGCCGGGCCCCGTCACTACGTCTATAAGCCCTCGTATTCCACCCGTATTTCGACCTCCCAGGTGGGATGCCCGGCGAGGGTCCTATAGGGCAAGCGGGTCCCACCGACCGAAAGAAAAACGATCCTAAAGTCTGGCGGGTAATCGAGTCTTAACGAGCATTCGATGTAAATTACGGACAAAGCTGACGTCAAAAGTCAAGATCATGTCCGAGGGCTCAACGAAAAGTCAGCATGATTTGGACTAATAAGCGTCCACAATTGATCTTGACTTGTCTTCAGTTAGGCCGTAATTAGGCATGGAATAATCATTAATCCTTGATGACTCAGTGTCAATGCTGGGAGTCAGTGTATAATTTGTGCCAGTCAGAGCCGAAGTCAAGGCGCCGGTCAATATCTTGGTCAAAGTCTGTGGCGGAAAACCGGCAGAACTTCGACTGATTAGGGTCCCCGAAAGATATTGAGTCGGTATGCCGACAAAGGCTTGAAAGGAAAGGTCTATACACAGACAGGGCATGACACAGACTAGACTAAAAACCAACCGGGTCTCGGACAAAGTGTGTCACGGACAAGTGCATGGTCGACACGAGGCTCCATGGGATGTTTGGGTAGTCCTGTGCTCATCCGAGAGGCGTAATAAGACCAAACGGACCGCGACAAGGATTTCCCCGGGTTAGGGACGTAGTGTGCAGTGTACGGTCACGTGCGCGTAGTGTGCAAGCAGTCTATATTCTTTTTCTGAGTAAAATAGAAAAAAATTTAATGTGTCTTAAAAATATGATGCATGATTTTTTTTTTTGAAAATTTTTCTTTTTTTTTTTTTGAACATCTTTTTTTTTGAAATTTTTTTTTGAAATTTAATGAACACATAAGCACATAAGCACAAGAATTCCGACAGTTAGGGACATTATTCCGACAGTCAAAATTTTGACTTTTTCCGAGGCGGCCAAAACAACACGAAAAATGTGCAAAAATCAACACACACACAAATGATTTTCAAAGCCGGGACGGAAGCTTGACCCTCAAAAGCTTTTTCTTTTTTTTTTGGAAGACGGTGATACCGGTACGTGGGATTGTTAAACCACAATTTATCCCCGACTCGTGTTAGGAGGCGATAACGGGAAGTTTAATGGTTTCCACCAATATACCAAATATCATCACAGTCGCCACTGTGATGATGTGTCGCCATTTCGCGGGAAAAAATTCGATTTTTCGCGTTTCTTTGAAAAAAACCAAATAAAACCCGGGAAAAAGAACGGAGTCGTCACGCCATTTTTGTTTTAAGGGCCAAAACTTTGAAAAAAACCCGAGATCAGAGATTTGGGTTCGGAGGTCATGTTACACGCCGGGAAGGACGTTAGTGTGCACCCGGAATGCCTCGTAAAACGAGTCTTCCAAGCTGAAAATCATTTGTGTGGGTGTGTGTGTGTGTTTTGGCCAAAATAATTTGAAACTCAGAAAAGTAAAAATTGGGATATCTTTTTAAGACTTTAAACTGATTCCATTATTTTTTGGAAGATTTTTGGATTGAGATTTGGTACTCAAAAGACCTTTTGAAGTTGAGAGCCACTTCTGCCAGAATGAAAAAGGCAGTGGACCTTTGATTTTGAAATGGATTCAAGGGTCTTAAAACTTCATAATCTGGATAAACTCAGAGAATGAAAATTGTTCCAGACACCTTAAATAAGATTTGTGCGAAGGAATTTTACATTTTCGAGAAGATTTGAGGGGTCAAAACCTTCTAGAAACCTCAGATATGAGATCTGGATTCCCAGAAGCTGATGAACTAGCCTCTGAAAGAAAATTTGAAAAGAGGAGTTTTACTCACCCAAAAAATAAAGTAAAAATATTTCTGGAAATCTCTGGATGTTGGCTACAAAAAGTGTTTTGTAGTCAACACCAAATTCTACATTTATCTGTGTCCAAAAAATTAGACCATGGACTGAGGTCTGAGGATATTGCTACTGGACAGCAACTTCTCAAGAAAGAAAATATGATTTAAAGGGGGGTTTTGCATCCATGCTTGTCCCCATTTCCCTAGGTTTTGGTTAGTGATCACTTGACATTTTAGTGGTGAATCAACTATACCAAACCATCCTTGGGGTACATTAGGACTAAGCACTTCATTTGCTTGGGAAGGGGAATTTTATCCTTTGAAAAATGAGATTTGATGCTTGAAAATGGTTTTTAGGGTTTTGAAAATGAGTTTTCTTTGAAAGAAAGTAAGAACACATTAAAGAAAATGTTGATCCTTGTAGAAGATCATCCATGGAGATGGACTTCCATGGTGATCTTCTTGGATCTAATACAAGAAGAAGGATGAACTACATTTTGTAGTTTGAAGATGCATGCATGGATGAGAGATTTAGGGTAAGAAGAGGGAGGTTATACCTATCTTCTTTGTATTTTGAGGCTTTGGCTTGAATATATGAGTGTTTGAGGCTTGAATGTGTTTAGGGTTTGAATTTGAGAGTGATTGTAAGTTGGGAAATATTCAAGAGAAAATGGTGACAATTCAAGTGAATTCTCACTGTTTTCTCTCTATATTTCGCCAGAGGTTCAGTGCAAATTGTGTTGTTTCTCCTTATTTTTGTGACTGGAGGGCTCAATTTATAGCCCTCCTGAAATGACAAAGATGTCCGCGCGGATAGGGTCCCTCAGCGTGCACTGTTCATTAAATGCTGCTTCAGGCTTTGGACAAGAGGAATATTTCTTTTGAAAATTCAAATTAACAGCCAGTTTATGTTTCCAGCCATTTCTATTTTTGGTTTTCTTCCTTTGTTTTGCTTTTTAAGATTCTTTTTGAGGTTTAACCTTAAATAACAATGCCCATTTTACCCTCACTTTGTTAGAAAAGTTAGGATTGTTAGGAAATGTTAGTAATGTTATAACTCTCGTTAATTTTCTAACGAAAATTCTAACAAGCTCAAATTGGAGCTCTTACACATGGCATGGTGAAAGCTGTCTTTTCCTGGTCCTCTTCTGCCATCTTGATCTGATTGTAGCCAGCAAAACCATCGACGAAAGACTTGAATTCGTAGTTGGTCATTGCGTCCACCAAAATGTCTATGTTTGGCAACGGATAGTCGTCCTTAGGACTGGCTTTGTTTAGATCCCGGAAATCCACACAGCAGCATACCTTCCCATTTGCTTTAGTCACAGTCACGATATTCGACAACCAGGTCGGATATTCAAAGACCCTGATGAATCCTACCCGCAGCATCTTTTCAATTTCCTCCTTGACCTGCAGAGACCACTCTGGCTTGATTTTCCTTAGCTTCTATTTCAGCGGCTTGGCAGCAGGTGTTAAAGGAATCCTGTGTTCTACAATCGACCTGTCCAGCCCCGGCATGTCCTTGTAAGACCAGGCGAAAGAAGTTCCCGATCTGTGTCTCTTTAGGTTCTTTGATAGTACCCAGGTTAACACTAGTCAAAACCTCCTCAGCAGCTTAGGCATGATTTTTCTCTTTATCAGTAACCTGCTTAAAGATTTCTTTAATATATTGTTCATTTAGTGTTTTTGCATCTTGTTCAAATGAATCATTATTAACTGTTGTTAGATTATTAGTTAATTTATCATTTGTTAAGTTGGCAATAAGGAGATACTCGGAAAGATCTATCATTTCATTTAATGCAAAGGAAAAGATGACATTGGCAACACACTCATAATCTTCAGGCGTGAGGCCATCAGATGACTCGGAGGACTAAAACTCAAAGACTCCTGACTCTAGAGTATGGATGATAGGGTGTTTGACAGGACTAGACCTAGAGGGACGGGGGACCAATCCAAGCTCTGTGATCATTTGCTGTCGGCTGGCTATTGGTCCTGAAAATGTCTCCCAGTTCTTCAGTAGCATCTCTGTCTTAGTCACTAGAGTGCGGAGATCAAAAGGTTCTTCACCGTCGTCTCCAATTACCGCAACTGTCTCATCATCTGAGCTGAAGTCGATCAAGTCAAGAATCTGTGCTACTTCATAAAACAGCTTCTGTAAGACTAGGTCACTATCCTCACTGCTGGCAACTTCTATCTTGCTGATCTTCGAGAGGGCTAGCTCGAAAGTGGAAAAATCCATTACCCCTGATGGGAAGAGTGCTGGCTCCTTGAGGTGGTCTGGGTTTCCTTTGAAGACATACTTGTCCTGAACGGTGGTGGTAGCCCCAGGAATATTTGAAAAGTCAATAAACATCCTCCTAATGGGATTGGCTGGCTTTCCCCGAGCCTTTTCAAGGTTTTCCAGAAGACTTTTCCTCACGGATTGCTGAATATCACTCTCATCATACTGAGTCTCACCTTTTATGAAGTACTTTGCCAAAGACAGGCTGTAAGGACGAAGATGGACCCCTTCATTTATCTTCTCCTGAACTGTTCCCCTAGCTTCTCTGTCATCCTGAGGATGTGGTTTGTAGCCCAGACCATGTCGGGTGGTTTGTTCTTTTGCGTCGATGACAGTGTGGCGACCCTGAAGCCTTTTACTCGGTCCTAACCTCGGAAGATAACTCATCTTTCTCATCATTCACATGGCAGGAGGTATTTTATCTAAGGTAGTAGTGAGGTCTGCACAGCACACTTGCACCTTAGAGGTGGCCACAGAGAAGCCGGTTAAGGTAAGCCCTTCATCATAATGTTTGATTTCCAGTATCGAAATACCTCCGGTGTTGGTCCCTTCCACAGTATCACTGTCTCCATAGATAGTAGTGATAGTTCCATCATTGGACTGGAACTTGACACACTGGTGCAGGGTAGAGGCCACCCAATTTATCTGGTGGATCCAGGGTCATCCTAGCAGAGCGGCAAATGAAATGGGGATGTCAATCACTTGGAAGTCAACAACCATGACCTTCTTTCCAAACCACAATTTTAAAGTCGTAATCCCCAAAACTGACCGAGCAGTGGAATCATAGGCCTTAATAGTCTGACTGGATGGATTTAAGTCTGTGGGCTTCAAATCTAGCAAGCCCATCATTTTTGCTGGCAGGACGTTCATTGCAGACCCTCCATCAACTAATACCCTCGGTAACTGGCGTTCCTCCAACTGGACAGTGATGTAGAGCGGCTCAGTATGATTAGCCCCATATTTTGGTAAATCCAGGTCAGCGAAAGTGATGATTTTCCCATAGTGAATGTTCCCGATTATTTGGACGACCTCATGGGGTGACATATATGGGCTCCATGGTCTTGGCCAAACTTTCTTCTAACTTCAGTTTGTGGGGATAGGAAGAGGTTAATAGGGACCAAAGGGAGATATTGGCTTGGGTGCACTTCAGCTTGTCAGCACCGGGTCTTCCTTCTCAGAGTCTAACTTTTCCGCTTCCGGCTTATAAGGCCTCTTGTCTGCCTTCAGTTCGGAGCTGATATTTCTTTTGTCGACCTTGGGTGGTTCCACATTCATCTGCCCAGACTGAGTCATCACATAGACATTCGACTTTCCCAAGTCATTAGCCCTATTGGAAGATTCCTTCAGCTCTTTCAGGGTTAGAGGTGGGCTTTTCTTGGCATACGACTAACTCTGCTGGTTGAGTTGGTTCACAGCATCACCGGAGGTATAGGCATCTATACGAATCTGATCCCAGGTTATAGGCTTTCTGGCTCTTTCCGAATTCTGAGTCCCCCATTGATTTAGTAACTTGCTGATCTCAGTTTCTTCTTCCTCACTCAAGGCATTGACAGTTTCATTCAGGCTTTTCAATGTCAACATACAACAGGAGTTATCGTTCCCGGGGTTTGGAGGTTTGCCAGTGGCTTCATCATCTTGCCATAACAGCTTCTTTAGCAACATAGTGTCACACTCCTCATCACTGTCAAGCATATCCCTCCTTCTCTCAGAGTCAAACCTTTTGACGGCTTCTTTGACAATGGCCAAACACTTCCTGAAGTGGGAGACTCAATCATCAATAGGTCATTGTCTTTGAGAGGGTTTTCTGGGCTAGTTGGCTTTCGAACAACCATTCTTCTACTGTCCCTTCTGGCATCTCAACCGTGTCTTCCTCATGCTCACTACAGTAGCTTCCCTCGAAACCTTCATCCTTACCCTGTGACCAATAGTGGCAAAGGATGGTCGCTTAATACTGCAATAGCATCCACCCTTCTTGATGGAGGCACAGTCTCAATGACGTTTACATATTCTGGATCAATGGGTGGAGCCTAATTCCCTTGCTCAGCTAAAGCTTCGATCAAGTTTCTCCATTCACCAACCAGGTCTCTGTAAGGAGTATTTAATTCTAAGATGCTGAACTCATACTCTTCCTCATCTGAACTTGCGTCCATTTTCTCCTCTAAGCTCCTGCAAAAGTGGCCGTCGCATTTCGAGGTAATCTCGTCCTCATTCTCATGCCTGTGGCTTTCTAACCCATCCGGTCCTTCGGATTTCATTTCCATTGGCTCTACATTCATGCCCTCTACTGAGCTGTCATCGTCACTGTAAATCAGCCCATTCCCGTTCTCATTTTCAACCGACTCTTCACTTCCGCTGTCTGGGAAGGAGGCAAATTCGCAGGCGTTGACAATGTTGGAAGGTCAAACTGTTCAAAAGCCTCATTAGGGTTATTTGTGGATTGATTCCTAGGAAAGATGACAAAGAGATAATCAGACTGGTACTGGAGTTTTTGAATCGGCTGGGATTGTCCGTACTAAGGAGGAGGGATGAATCCTATGGGATAATGCTGAGACTGGGGTGGCTGTAGTATTCATTCTCTGTTAGTAGTGAACAAAGCCGGGTCTTATCTAAAGAGTTGAGGGTGATAGAGCCCTGATGGCTTGAGGTACTGGGAAGGACTGAAAGGGAGTAGTCCTTGGTAAGGGATCATATATAGATGGAGGAGGGCATTGGTTGTAGGATGGAGGGGCTGAAATCACTGTTTCTGGAGTCTCATCTTCCACCATGACCAAAGAACCATTGGCTTCAACTACTATCTGAACCCCATGATGGCGGAGAGCATCGATGAGCATGGCTTGCTGTTCTTCATGGACTTTACGACTGTTTTCCAAGGCTAGGATTAACTCTTCCTCTCTAGTCACCGGATTACCCATATCACCACTGTTTTCTGTCAGATCTGCCATTCTAAACCTCTGAGTAGACGAAACTGACGATTCTGACGAACTGTCTGAGCCTGAAATTTCTGCACTGAAAAGCCGCTGACGCGGTATTCTCACCCACTTCTTTCTAGCTGCGGGAAAGGGATAGACAAGGTTTAGACTCGGGGGTAGGTGTTTAGGCTGAAGGCTCAAGTAATATGCGATTAAGAATCTTCGAGTTTACTTAAAACAGTGTCTTTTAATTATTTCTATTTGGTTGGAAAAGGTTGCCCTTCTTTTTCGCAACTACTCTAGATCCTGGATCAGTGGGCTCCATCACTACGTCTATAAGCCCCTCATTTTGCACCTATATTTTGACATCCTATGGTGGACAGCCCCGGGCGAGGGTCCTATAGAGCAAGCGGATCCCACCGACCGAGAGAGAAGAACGGTCCTAGGGTCTAGTGGATCATAGGAATTTTTAACGCACGAGCGATGCAGATTATAGTCAATGTCAATGTCGTGAAAGTCAAGTCTTTTAGCCTCAACGAAATTTCCGCAGAGCTTCGCTTGCGCGATAGATGTTTGACTTCAGCATTGACCAAGGAAAATAATAGGCATGGGTCGGACGTTAAAAATCGAATGACACGGTGTCACCTTGAGCGTTGTTGGATACTTTTTGCAAGTCAAAGTCAAAGTCAATACCGGGGTCAAGATTTTGCCAATTTTGCCAAACGAAATTTCGGCATGGCTTCGCTTGCGCGAGGAATCTTGACTCTAGCATGGGCTCCGGTTTGACTTTTACATACCCCGTGCAAGTCAAAGTTAAAGTCAATGCCGGGGTCAAGATTTTACCAATTTTGCCTAACGAAATTTCGGCATGGCTTCGCTTGCGCGAGGAGTCTTGACTTTTAGTATGGGCTCGGGTTTGACTATTACGGGGGTATACGACGAGGCTGTATGACACGGTCTAGGCCAAAAACCAACCAAAAAGCCATGGTTTTAAAAGTGTCACACGGACTAGTGTTTTGGTCGACACTGGTTGCCATAGGGAGTTTGGGATGATTCTGTGCGCGCCCGGGAGCGTCGTAACACTGTCCGTGACTGCAACTAAACAACCATCCCGAGTTGAAGGACATGCATGCAAAAGTATACAGGATATAGTGCGCGTAGTGTGCGGTCTCCTAAAAATTCTTTTTGAGTTAAAATAGAGATTTTCATCATGTGCTTTAAAAGAATGTTTTGGAGACGGGGAAAATTCATCACATAAGCACGTAAATTTTCTAGAACTAGGCCAGTTTCAGGACTGAATAGCCCCAAATCGCCACGGTATCTAGATTAACCTCAGATAAAAGTGTCCTGGTGGAACTGCGAATGAAGCCATTCGGCTCAGATCAAGGCAGATCAGGCCGTCCGGCTGGATTCAACAGCTTTTCAGGTTCCAATTTTCTTCCTTTCCAGACTATTTTTCCAGGAATTTTTGGCAACTTTTAGCTTCATAATGGCACCTGTTCATTATTCAGAGTATGCACAAGCCAAAAAAGAACACAAAAATGCATGCAAAAAAGAAAATTGCACAAGCACAAAGATCAGACCCGAGAAGGAAGGCTAACCCTCGTAAATGTTTCCAACACTTCTTATGAAAAAAGAAGTTTGGAAAACATTTACATGTCCCTACCGGAATCACCAAACTGTGAATGTGGCGCCGGGATTTTCTTTTTAAGAAAAAAGAAGGGTCGCCGTTCACCTCAGTTTGAAGACACCGATTTTCAGAAAAAACGGAGTCGCCACGCCATTTGATTTCCTCAAAACTTTGAAAAAAAGGATAAGGGTTCGGAGGTTTAGTTACTCCTTGGGAAGAACGTTTGGTGTTCACCCAAGGAGCCTTGCAAAAGCAAGTCTTCCTAGGTCCAAAATTTGTGCTTGTTTGTGTGCTTGTGTGATTTGAAAAGAGAAAAAGATGTGCCAAGTTTATCTGCCGGACATAAAAACCATTTTAAGAAGGTTTTAGCTCGGGATACCTTGGATTTGATGTTTTCGGGATTTTGATCCCGTGCTCACTTTGGACTTCTGATCATCATTACGGGACTTATCTACCCTCCCGT
Organism: Adenophora triphylla var. japonica; assembly: GCA_022495995.1. NCBI lineage: Eukaryota > Viridiplantae > Streptophyta > Magnoliopsida > Asterales > Campanulaceae > Adenophora > Adenophora triphylla. Next base: position 44,336 of record JAFEMH010001212.1, on the reverse strand, counting down.
TAGATTAATCAACCATCATAGGCGTAGGATGTCTTAACCTATCATTTCTTGGGGATTTTAGTCATATGTGATCAAAAGGGTCTCGTCTTTAAGTCCAAGAATGAGAATCTTTAGAAAAGAATGAATCTTTGTCCATCGATCCAATATCTTGAGACGATGATGATTCGTAGGGACATTTTTATGTTCGTCTCAAGTGATTGTCGGAGATTTCGGAACTAAGACTCATTGAGTTCTAAAGGGACAAGGATTGTGGCATTTTTATGATGAGATTGATGTAAAGATGGAGTCTTTACGCCCATTCTCACCATGGAATGCATCAAGAACCACGGGACTAGGGGAATGTGATGTAAAGATTGAATCTTTAAAATCATCCTATGTCTTTTTGTGCCTCTAAAGGCTTTTAGACAATCCTTGGAGAAAAAGATTCATCTTTAGGGACAAGGGGGAAATAACATTAATATAAAGATTGCGTTTTTAATATGAACAATACAAGGAGTATCATTAAACTAAAGACATAATGTAAAAGGGATGATCTTTATCTCATAAGGTGGACAATCCTTGGAAAGCTAGATCTATGGGAAGGAGATGACATAAAATAAGTAAAGATTGCATTTTTATACATAAAAGTAAAGAGAAATCACATCATCATATGGTAGATCTTTCCTAGATCAAGCTACTTATGGAACCTTGTTCATCCTAGGGAGAGGATCTCTATTGAATCCTTTGTGTAGGAGAATAGGAAATATGAAGATTACATTGCAAAGATCAAAGATTTAAGACAATAATAAAAGTAAATGACAAGTAATAATATAACAAGAGTATATAGGAGTGTATTAAAAGGTAAAGGAAGGAGAGATTACCAGTATTGATTTTTCTCTATCTTCATTGGGAGTTTTCCTAGTCAATGTCTATTTTGGAATAGATCAAGGTAGTTTTAGTGTATGAGGGAGGAGGTTTTTGTGTGTTTTTAGGGACTGGAATTTGAGGTGCTATTTTGACAAAGTAATAGTGCTCTAAAATTGTATATCAAAATGAATAGAGGAGGCCTCTATTTCTAGGCTTCTGGTGTGCTTCTAATGAAGCCGCCCGATGTGATCTTGCGGCTAATGAAGCCGTCTGGGGTCTTCTTCCGTTGCGTCAGCATGTTTCTAGATTCATGCAAGGTGGCAGCTTGGAAGCTTCTTTCCAGCGAGGTCCTATTTAGATTTCTAATTCCTAACAGGTCCTTCCTTGCTTGGAAAGTTTGGAAAAGTTCCCAAATTGCCCCTAAACTTTATGAAAGTTTGGAGAACTGCTAGAAAACTTTAACTGGAAGGCATGAGCCAGATTTGGGTACTTACAGTGCCTTAAGACACATAATAACTAGCATAAGTTTCGTGCCCTAACGACACATTACAAAAGACACATGAACAGTTTGTGCCCAAAAGATCATAATCTACCATCATAACAACTATAGCTTAACTACAACCCATTAAATGATGCAAAACAAAAAATAGCCTCCACCATGTTGGATGTTATAATTTTGTTAAGACAGCTAATCAACATGTACCGACAAGTTAAAACATAATTGATTAGAATAGAAAACACCTTCAGCCCAGCACACATGATGAAGCAAGTGTTGTCAACTCAATAAAAATTGACAACATTTATAACAAAGTCATTGAACAGAAACATACACACATTCGCAACAAGCATGTCATGCTCAAGGGTCATTCAACATGCAACTCTTGAAGATTACAACAATATTGATCTGTAGCTTGATTTTAGGATGTGGGATGAACTAATGTGAGCAACTTTTGAAATTCTTTCTTCATTTATTTTGGAACGGAGGGAGTATACACACTAATTTTCTTTTGTTTCGCATGAAGAAGCAAGTGTTGTCAATCTCCTTCACATTCTTCACCCTCACTTTCAAAACCACCATTAATGAACCTACAAAAAAACTCTCAAGCTGGTCCAATAAAACATCTTGACATTATTGTGACTCCTGCACAAATTTTACTTCTTTCCTCTGTAATCTCTCTAAACCTTTAAAGCTTCAATATTTCAAGTCAAATCTCTTCTTCAGTTGTTAACTCATCTTGACCTCGCTGATAACCTCTTCAACCAGCCAATTGCATTACACCTACTGTAATATAGATTACCTAAAACTTAGAGAAAAACAAACCTCCCAGTTTCTAAAATTTTGTCAATACATAGAGTCAAAAAAGGAGTTATAAGCTTTTACAATTTGACCAAATTCTCAATCACAATAAACCTAAATTGAACAGCAAAAGTTAACCAAGCATAATCAAATTGAGGAGAAACCAATTTCTCAACCAAACAAACAGGAATTCCAAATATTGTGACATGAAAATTTAAAAAAAAGAAAAAATGATGCACCTTTCCCAGATCGATGCTGTAACATTGGAGATAGGGATAGAGCTTTAGAGAGCAGGCAACTGGGCTCCGAAGTAGATGAATTTGTAACATCCCAAACCATAAAAACTATTCGAGCAGCAAAATTCGAAACTTATCTAAAAATTCCAGTGCTCGAAGGTGTAGTTTAGGGGGATGTGGTCCAGTAAGCAGTGCCCTTATCAATGTGGATAGAGCTCTTAATTTACCTTCCTAATTAACATTTTACGACATTCGTTTTCCTTAGGTTTACTTAATTAGTGTGTAACCAATGGAGTTAACTTCATCCCCTTTTTGAATAATTCTGGATCACTTATGTTTTGATGTGCAGTTGAATATCGATCACTTGCGTTTTGTTTAACCCTCCAAATTCCATTATTTTTAATGAGTACATGCTAAACAAAATAGAGTATTTTTTTAATAAAAAAACATAGTAAAAATTTTGTTATGCGTCAATCAAAAATGTAACACATCCCCCAAACAAATCCACAAGAATTTTATTTTTGATCGATTAATATATCGAAAGAAAAGTGATAGATATATACCTAATGTGTGCGCCAATTTCCAACCTCCATGTGTGCGCCAATTTCCAACCTCCATTCAACCCGCTAGTATCTCAATCACTTTGTATCTGATCCAAATTGGAGGAAGAGGTAATAAGCACATAAATAATAAAGAATGACTGCTTCTCAAAACAACAGCTAAAGTAATCTAAGAAGACACCAATACACCTCCTGAAGTAACCATTTAACCATTTATATGGAGCATTCATGACATAATATCTACTTCCTAAATTTCTTTGGAACGGAGGGAGAAAATACATGTAGAAGACAAAAAGATATAACAAGAGAGAGAAAAAGAAAGTACCTGATTAACTGTCTCACCAGACTGCCCATTTTGTTCACTTATATGGGGTGCACTATTCACATCCTTTGCACCCGATTGGTCTTAGAATATTAGGAACAATAAGATTCATTCCAGGATTAGCTTCTTGAAGTTGAGTTACAATCATAGATGCAAGATTGGGTGCAAGTTGTTGCATCATCTCAGTTTTTATACTTTCCAAGAATTCCTTTGGGATTATAAAACCTGATATTTTATCTATTTTCTTCAAATCAGACATTGTCACACCTTTTCCATAAAGTCCCGACCGATTTTTGCTTTTGTAAGAAAATTCTTATAAGTACCTCAGTCTTATCACAATGCCAATAATCCAAGAGATCCTTAAATTGTGGTGCTGAAATAGTGTCTGGTTTGTTAGTGCATCTCAACTCATCAATGTCATGCTTATAGAAGTGCTTCTTCTTAATTCTACATTTGTAACCACGCCAACTTGAATTGATAGCATCGAAAACATATTTTCTTCCATATTCAGGAGCCATATACTTTTCCTAATCCAACAATTAATGTATCACATTAATATTTCTAGCAATCTTAACATCTTTCACCACCAAACTTATGCAAAAAGAGATTAAATTCAGAAACATACCAAAACATACTCCCATATCTTGTCATGTGTAGGCAAACTTGGGAAATTTATATAATTAAGTGGAGCAAGGTCAGGATCTTTCCATAGAGTTCCCAAGAAGAACATAAATTCATCAAGAATTTCCTTTGTAGGTCCAACTGACTGCCCTAACGAGTTCAAAATAATCACTTGGTGTTCCTCTCTTGTACGCGCATGAACCTTTTCAAGCTTTGTTGGCCCTCGATGCTTCTTCTTTTTACCTGCTATTTTAGTTTAAATATTTATTCAGTATGCTAACAAGCTAAAAAATATCAATTGAAACAAAAATGAATACAAGTACTAACTTATACCTTCCTTTTTGTTAATAGCTTGTGCATCAATTTCCAAATCAAAATTAGGGTCATTTCCAACATCGTTGCCATTATCATCTGGTTGTAATTCATCGTCATAATCATCTCTTATCGGTGTAGTATTAGCTTTATGCAAAATGAGATTGTCGACCCTCAATTCTTTTTCTGGTTTTTTTTTTCGCAACAGAAGATATGTTGACATGGAACCGGAGAACAATATGAAATTTTCAGTTCATTCAACATGGTTGCCATATTAGTCATGAAACCAAGATTGATTTCAGACGCGGTCATCTCTCGAGGTGCATCTTGCTGCCCCCCAGTCACCCTGCCCCCAGCCGCGGAGGTTACTGAGGTTACCTGACCGAAAGTTGGATTGACCATTTTGATGTTCTAAACAAATCTAAAAAACCAAATTTCCCACAGTCGGCGCCAAATTATTTTGGTCAAATTTCGACAAGTGATTGTAAATAACCAAATTTATCAAAGAGATGAAATTGGGTGAAATGGAATAAAGATTTGTGTGTGTAATCAAAATGAAAATGGCAAAGGATTTTGACGAGGAAAGCCCTTGAACAACTCGTTCGCCGATAAAACCTCGGGAGGATTTGGGACCTACCTTGATCAAAGTTTTACTATGATCAGTGAGTTACAAGCTCGGAAGTATGGAGAGAGATTACAAGAGAGTCAGTGTGTGTGAATACATGTGTTTTTCATAATCTCCATACCCCTATTTATAATAAAGGTAAAATAAAAAGATAATAATCAAATCCCTAAAAACTCGGCATGATGGAGTTGCTGAGGAGAAGATTTCGGGCATGAAAGTTGATGGTGGTTGGTGAAGAATCATGGTTGAATTGGTCTTCTCTGAGTGCACAAGTATCTCCTAAAAAATAGGAACCGCAAAACTGCTCCCAAGTTGTTCTAGCTTCAAGATGTTGATGAAGACGTCGAGCCAAGATGTCAGTCCAAGATGTGAACTCAACATGTAAAGTCAACATGTAAAAGGTCAACATGTGGAGGTCAACATGTTGGGAAAAAGTCAACATGTGGAGGTCAACATGTTAAGAAAAAGTCAACATGTGGAGGTCAACATGTTGAGGCCAAGATGCAGAGACTAAGATGCTGAGACCAAGATGCAAGGCGTCTTGACATATTGACCTGCTTAAGATGTCGATCATATACATACATTAAAAATTCTATCCCCAACAATGATAGTGTTCAAGATCCAATAGAAAGAAGAATTGAAATTTTATAAATGTTGAATTTGATGAAACAGATGTTAAAGATGAACATAAAATGTTATTTTAGCAAAGAGATCTAAACGGGAAAATAGTACTATAAGCAGTGTCTGACAGAAAGATTTAGCTCAAATCTGTAGAAAAGTACTACCTCCGTCCCACCTCAATTGATCCACTTTCCTTTTTGGGACGTCCCACCTCAATTGATCCATTCCTTAAATGGAAAGTTTTCCATATATTTATACCCTTATCATCTCCATATATTTACAAAAAAACCATTCATTATACCCACTTTAACTTACTATTCCTCCCACTCATTCTCTCTCCTATTAAATATTTTTAACTTTTACATTCTCTCTCCTATTCCCCACCACACATTTAACTTTTACATTCTCTCTCCTCTAATTTCACCCCACTTTAATAATTTTTCTTAAAAACCGTATCATACCTCAATATGGACCAATTGAGGTGGGACGGAGGGAGTATTATTTTGTAAAACAAATTAAACATAAATGTGTTTTTTTTTTGTTGTTGATTAGCAAATGTATACTCCCTCCGTCCGCTAATATCCGCACTAACACTGTTTGCACGGGAATTAAGGAATATGATATTTTAATAAAATGTTGTGAGTGTAAAAGTAAAATAGGAGAGAGAATGAGTGGAGGGAATAGTAAATTATAATGGTGTTGTGAGTATTAAAATAATGTAGGAGAGAAAATGAGTGGAGTAGGGTGAATATTTTATTAATATAAAGTTTCCTTTTTGGGAATGTGCGATTTGTAATGGAACGCCCAAAAGGAAAGTGTGCGGTTTGTAGCGGGACGGAGGGAGTAGTTGCAAGTCGTTAATTACTTGGTAGCTAGGCCGACAACCTTTCAGTCAGTCAGAAGATGATTTGAATGCGTGCCTATGTACGATGATATATATATACTCCCTCCGTCTCGATCTAAATGTCCCAAAATGGTTCATGCACGAAAATTAAGGAAATTGATATAGGAAAGAGAAAAAGTTTAAATGTTGTGAGTATGAAAAGTGATGTATGAAAGAGAAAGTGGGGTAGGGAATAGTTAGGGGATATGTATTGTGAGTATGACAAGTGGGTCCCACAAATAAAAAGTAATAAAAGACTTTCCTTTTTCGGGTTAGGACATTTTAAATGGGATATCCAAAAAGGAAAGTTGGGACATTTGAGTCGGGACGGAGGGAGTATGTATGTATATATATATATATATATATATATATATATATATATATATATATATATATATAATGTTTGTGTGTCTGTCAGCCCTGGAAAACAGAATTTTAGTCCACATGCATGTTGAAGCTTCTACCATTTAACCCGTCACATTGAATAGGAAGTTGAAAACCTAATAAATTTGGATGTAACAATAAGACACTCAACATAGTACTTAACAAGAACATGGCCACTTCCAATAGTGGTGATAGTAGTAGTGGTGGTAGTAGTGGTGGTGGTGGTGGTAGTAGTGGTAGTGGTAGTAGTGGTGATAGTTGTAGTGGTGGTGGTGGTAGTAGTGGTCGTAGTAGTAGTGGTGGTAGTGGTACGTAGTAATGGTAGTGGTAGTAGTGGTGGTGGTAATAGTGGTGATAGTGATAGTAGTGGTGGTAGTAGTAGTAGTAATGGTAGTAGTAGTAGTGGTAGTGGTGGTCGTAGTGGTAGTATTGGTGGTAGTGGTTGTAGTGGTGGTAGTTGTAGTGGTAGTGGTGATATTGAAGGCGTTGCATTAGTAATATAACAATTGCATTAGAAGGATATAATGCAACGCCAAGTAACTTAACGCAAGGGTGTTATTGAAATCGTTGCATTAGAAGGATATAATGCAATGCCAAGTAACATAATGCAAGGGTGTCATTGAAGGCATTGCATTAGTAATTTAGCTATTGCATTAGAAAGGATATAATGCAACACCTTGTAACTTAATGCAAGGGCTTTATTGATGGCGTTGCATAAGAAGAATCTAATGTTACGCCTATAAACCTAAGGCAACGCAGAAGCCATAGCTGTTGTAATAGCTCAAATAAACCGTTGCATTAATGAAATAATGAAACGCTATTCTAAAGCATTGTTGCATTTGATGTGTTACATTTGTTCGAAAATGTAGTAGTGAGAGACTAAAAGAAGATAACTATGTGTGGTTTATCCATTAATGAGGTGGGCTTTCAACCAGCCCATCACACCGTTGTTTGGGCTAGCAGACTAGTACTCCTCCATATGTTACAAAATGAATTTACAAAAAAAAAAAAAAATCAAATTTAGTATTAATCAATATTAATCAAGAAAAAAGTTAATTTTCTTAAAATTCATTTTGGGTCGAAGAGAGTAATTAAAATGACTACCTTCTGCAAAACTCGGAGGCAATATTTGAAATCATATTAGGTGGGAAATGAAAGAGTAAGCAACAAGTTGCAAGAAGGTTTTCTAAAAAGAAAAAAAAAATGTTACTCTCAAAAATGAATACTTGCATTTTATATTGGGAGTACCTTCTAAGCCACTTCATAAGAAAAAGGAAACAGAAACAAAACCAAAAAAATAACAACCATAAGCTAAATGACATGGATTCTTACAGAAATGCATCTTTTCTTTCATTGCAGATGCTAGAGATTAAGTATTCAACTTTACTAAAGGTACCTAGCCCAATAGAGGACGACTTCCTGGTTCAGTTTTAACATGGCTTGGTTTCAGTGAACAAGGCCAGCTAAGTTCATTTGACTCTAAGGTTTCCCTAGTCCGATTCATGAAAATGTGTTCTTCAAGTATGTACTGCTTCTAAGAGATTTAATTTTGTGATTAACGTCCAGGGTGTTCTTCGAGTATTTACAAATTAGTATGGGGGCAGTTGGCTATACCACTCTTCAGGTGTGCAATTTAAAGCTACCAAATTTAGCAGAACGGTTCAATAACATATTGAAGGTAAGACATCAATTGGTTGCAAGTGCATTATGGCTATTCATTTAATATACAGTAATCAGTTTGACAGCGTTTTAGCCCCTCCATGTATTCTTATTCCTTTCATTTACAGGAAATGTTGCTCAAAGAAATCACGAGGCCCACAATTTTTCATTGCAACAAAGTAAAATCTGATGCTCCAACCTAGGCTGATATTGGTGTCAGTTCAACTTCTACTTTGCCAGAAAGCGATAAAATGTCAGAACCTCCTATTTCATTGAAATCTAGTTTCTTACCTTCCGTTTCATTTATAAAGAAATGGATAGCAGAAGAGACGGTTAAAGCTGAAAAGAATGAATTGAAAAGTCCAATGGAGTTTTGGACATAAAAGGTTCCTCAAGAGTGTTGGGAAAATAAAGAGTATCAAAGAAATGAAGAATGTAGGAGAGACGTGTCTTCGGTCATCTAACCCATTTGTATGTTGTTTAGGATTTTTAGTATTATTTGGATTGGTGAATGTTTGTTAATTTTTTTTTTCATTTACCAGCGGGGAGCGGGGAGACTGGAGGGAGACCGGAGAAGTAATTTATGAAAATTTTCCCAATTACCGACGGGTTTTTTGGGCTTCCGACGAACATTCCTTGGGTAATACCGACGGAACATTCCGTTGGTCATCTGACGTACATATTCTGTCAGTAAATGAGATTATTGACGAATGGCTATATTCCGTCAGTAAATGAGATTGTTGACGAAAATGGCTATATTCTGTCAGCAAATGAGAGTATTGACGAAAATGGCTAATTACCAACGGAATGGGTAAATGCGTTGTTTCCAGAACTTTGCACCGACCAAAATGCCTACCCACTACTACCCTTTTACTTACAATACTTTTTGACAGAATATTTGCTAATAATTCTTTTTTATTATTATTATTTTTGACAGAAAATTATAAAATACACATTCCCTCTAAACCACTTACCTCTACACTTTAATATTTTCTGATAGAAGGGGTAATAAGTTTTGCAATTTGTCACATATTTATTTTAAAATATTTATAGTAACATTTAAGGATGGTAACTTATGGACAAATTTTAACCAAGTCATTCCTCAAAAATAATAAATATACTAGGATTATATCAATTTATGTGATTGTTAGATTAAAAAAAATTCAAAATAACATATTAATTTTTTTTTCCTTTGTACATTGGATACTAAATGTTACAAAAATAATTGGTTTGAATGATGCTATTAGGTGGAACATTTTTTTATCCCAAAGATTAATCCCGGATCCGCCACTGATCACAAACATTATAAATATGTCTTCATACCTTCCTTTATTTTTCTCTTCCATTTTGTCCACAGAACATCATGATAAACTTAGAGAAGAGCTTTTGAGCTGAGGGAAATGGCTACCAAGGGTTCTGTGGAGGAGCCAACACCATACACACCCTTACTAAACTATACAGCCTCCCCAACCAACCGATTTAAACAAGAAGACAAAGATGATGATAGTAATCTGAAACAGAGGGTCTCGATTGAATCAAAGAAGCTATGGCGCATAGTGGGTCCCACCATCTTCAGCCGCACAGCTTCCTACTCCATGCTTATTATCACTCAAGCTTTCGCCGGCCACCTTGGTGATCTTGACCTTGCTGCTATTTCTATTGCTTCTAATGTTATCTACGGCTTCCACTACGGTCTATTGGTATACTCCCTCCGTCCCGTAATACTTGACACAGTTACTGTTCCGCACGGGAATTAAGGAAAAAGTAAAAAGGTTGATGTGTTGTGAGTGTAGATAGTTAAGTAGGAGAGAGAATGAGTGGAGAGAATAGTAAATTATAATGGTGTTGTGAATATTAAAATAATGTAGGAGAGAGAATGAGTGGAGGGAATAGTAAAGATTCTTTGCCATTTTAGGAAGTGTGACTTATCAGTGGGACGCCCAAAATAGAAATGTGTGTCAAGTATTGTGGGACGGAGGGAGTATATCCTTCTACTTCTTATAACATTTTGCACTAATTTTCTTTTTGTCATTTCATAACAAATTGCTTTGCCCAAAATACTAAGTTTATAATACAGTATTTATTTATTAAATGAAACTTACCTGTTATACTCACATCAATTATTCCATTACTATTTTTTACCTCACTTTTTTTTTATCATATCTCACTTTATATACTCAAAACCCTTTACTTTTTCTTAGTTTTGTATCGCAAAATATGGTGTATAGTTTTTTGGGGCGGAGGAAGTATGTACAGTATGTATTAGTTTGTGTATATATGTATAATATAAGAAGAAGTGTGGGTTGGAGGGAGAATATAAAAGAAGAATATAAATAAAAAAAATATAAAGTATAAATATAAAAGAATAAGAATAAGTGTTGGTGGGAGGAGAATATAAAAAGAGAATAAAAGATAGAATTTAAAAAGAGAATGAAAAGTGGAGTTGTTTGGATTGGTCCTGTGTTTGACACTGAAGCGTAGAATTTAAACCACTAGACCACATATTTTCTATGTATGTATGATTATCAGTGTTCTAAAAGACTCCGTCGTCTAAGGGCGTCTAGACCTCGTCTAGACGCTAGGCCCCTCTCTAACGCCTAGTTCTAAAATCCGCTTAGGCCCCGACTAATCCCGACTAGTCCCCGTCTAGACGCTAGGTCCGACTCCGCCGCCTAGCATCCGCCTAGCGCTTTTTAAAACCTTGATGATTAGACAAAAATTCTAGGGCGAGTGTCAAATTATTACTGTAAAAAGTTTAGGGGTATGTGCAAATCAGGTTTAATGTTCCAAGTTAGGATTTCGTAATTAGTTTTGGTGGTGCAGTGGCGGTGAGTTGGTGCTGCGGTGGCTGGTGGTCTCAATTAGAAGATTGATAAAACTATTAGCAAATATTAAATTAATTAGTCCAATAATAAAATTATAAATTAATTTTATTTAAGGAAGTTTAGATTTAATAATTATGAAATAAACAATATAATCTTTTAATAAGATTAATAACTTTTAAATATTAATAAATTTATTTTCTAAGGGTATATTAGAAATTTCAGTCCTAAATAACCTTAGTTAAGTCACAGGTTAACGGATTTTTCTAACATTTTCGTCGAGAAATTCCTATCCGACTAACGTTGGTAACTTTGCACCCTAAATCGACAAAATTGAAACATCAAATCATGATTGACACACACTCCTAAACTTTGTACCCTAATTCATTTTCCCAAGATTTATATTATTTATATTTCTAGTAGGATAATCTTTTTTTTTTTTAATTAAATACTGAGAATTAACCGATTGCATGTGAACCTCGTTGCTTACACGTGGGTCCACACCTGTCATTTCAAAATGAGTAGGTCTGCTGAGAAACGCGTTTCTCCATAACTATGGAGAAACGTGTTTTTAATAGCCAGAAGCTATGCGTTTGATAACCAAAAAAAAAATTTCTGGATATCAGTCTCAAAGGGTTCTGGATATCCAGAAGCTTTGGAACGGATATCCAGAAGCCTTTGGGAGGATATCCAGAAAAAAATAGATTTGAAGCCAAATTCAAGACCAAGACCAGAAATTGCTTATTGAAGATTTCTGGATATCCAGAAATCTTCAAATGTATATCCAGAAACCATCAAATGAATATCCAGAAACATTTTGAAAGTTTCTGGATATTCATTTTGAAGGTTTCTGGATATCCAGAAACCTTCAAATGTATATCTAGAAACCATCAAATGAATATCCAGAAACATTTTGAAAGTTTCTGGATATTCATTTTGAAGGTTTCTGGATATCACTTTCATAAGCTTCTGGATATCCAGAAGCCTTGTCGCGCGACAAGTCGGGCCCCGTTTCTCCATAAGTTACGGAAAAACGCGTTTCTCCCCAGATTTTGTGTTTCAAAATAAATGTTAAGAATACTCCCTCCGTCACATAAGTCTTATGAATTTTTGAAATGACACAGGAATTAAGGAAAAGGTAAATGTTGTGAGTGTAATTTAAAAATAGGAGAGAGAATGAGTGGAGGAAATAGTAAATTATAATGGTGTTGTGAGTATTAAAATAATGTAGGAGAGAGAATGAGTGGAGAGAATAGTGATTTAAGGTTTTCATTTTGGGAATTCTTAAGACTTATGAGACGCTCAAAATGGAAAGTTTTCTTAAAACTTATGGAACGGACGGAGTACTTCTTAAAACTATAGTAGTCACCACCCAAAATTTTACAATAGCTTTAAGAATTATAAACCTTATGTTGTTTAGCTGGTGGTTACTATATAACTTTTGTGTACCACTACCAAATGAAGAAACCAACTGCTTGCTTGTGTATGTTTTTTCCTAATGAAATAATTTAGGTTTTCAAGATTAAGCAAACCATGTACTGACCTTCTTTCACTTTTTCGAATTTTCATTAAGTGATGAAATTCAATGATCCAGATTAAATTGTAAGAAAACTACATAGTGGTGACCCAATTTAATTTCATCCAATGGAATGTCAAAACAAAGCTGAGTGTAAATTGCATTTTATTTGTATTTTACTTTGTATTAAGGAAAAAAAAAGTCCAATAATTTATTTTTATCTTTTTTTTGGATTTGATCACTAACGTTAATTTGTTTTTGCAATACGTCCGACTCATTTTTTTGCGTCCATAGTCACTTTCACTAACTCAATTAATTTTATTTCGTTAAGAAGCCATGGGTTATACATGTGACTAAAGTTCAAGGGTAAATAGGAAAATTAAAGCAATTAATACAAATAATTATTGCAGTTCAAAATGTAAGATTAAAAAAAATTCAAAAGGCAAGCTAATGGGGTTAATTTCACTACCCACCCTCAAATTGGACAAGTATAGATGCCCCTCGATGTTTGATTTTGTTTCACTGCTCATCCTTTTAACAATAAGTTAACTAATTTGCCCTCACTTTTATAGATTGTTTTTATTTCCAATTACTTAAATTAAAATAAAGGGAGAATTGCATTTTGGGCCCCAAAATTTAGGAGGTTTTACTTAAATGTGCCCCATTTTATCACTAATTATAATATGGAATTCAAATTTCATATTTTGTTAACATTTTAGGGTTTTTAACCAATTTTGTTAGAACAACCAGTTAAATGATCACGTGCAAGTCACGTGTCATTTATCACATATAATGTTTTTTAACATAAATTATTTAGTTGTTGTTTTAATGCAAATTAGATTAAAATAAATTACCCATATGGTCCCTCAACTAATTTATGACTTTATAAGATTCCAGAACAACCCACCCTTGTACCCCAAACTAAACCTTATCCCTCCTATCTCCTCTCTCTCTCTCTCTCTCTCTCTCTCTCTCTCTCTCTCTCTCTCTCTCTCTCTCTTTAAGTTTCTCTCTCTACTCCCAACGTGAGTTGGTGTCGAAATTTGTTTCTCTCACTACCAAAAAAAGTGTTTTATAGCGGCGGAATTTTCCGCCACTAGAGTATGAATTCCGTCACTAAAGGTCAGTCACCGACGGAAAAATTCCGTCGGTGTACACCGACGAAAATAGTATTTCGTCAGTGATCTTATGATAATAGCGACGAAAATATCCGCCGGTGAGTTAATTTAATTTAATTAAATTTTTATTTCACCGGTGGACTATTCCGTCGCTGAAATAAAATTTTAATTTAACAATTCAGTCATTTTAAATAATTTAATAACTCGTTCATTTAATATAGAGGTTTAATGAGTTTTAGTTAATGGTTATTTTATTTGGTATTATGCAAAACAAAAAAGATCTAATTATAAGTAATGAATAAAATTATTTTCCGGTTAAAAAGTGATGGTAATTTAATCCATTAATTATCCAATGGATGGGTAGTGAAATAATATGAAACCTCAAGGGGGCAGAAATAATTGTCCAAATTTTAAGGGTGTATCAAAACTTTAGGAGTGGACACTAAATCTAACCCAAATATCACTTTTGTCTGGGGATTGGGCGATGGAGGATGGTCGCGAGCGATGGGGGTTGGGGGATGTGAATGCCAACATGTTTTAGAGCATATAAAAAAAAAAAAAACATTGCATACAAAAGAATAGTTTTTATTTTTGTTTCAATTATCAATATCACTAACGACGAGATTAATTTTTTCATGTTAAATAATCATGTGTCATTGCATGTGATCCTTTTTCAAGTGTATTTTAGGTAATTCATTATTCATTTGTGGGTTTAACTTGATTTTCACTTTAGCTAATCTTTTTTTGATTTTCACTTTAGCTATTAATAATTATTTTTGTTTTTAATTAGGTTATCTTTCCTATAAAATATATAGTTATTTTTCACTTAATTTATTGACGACCAATGTTTTTTAGACTTTTATTTTCAATTTCATCCCTCTCCATTAACTTTTAAAGCTAGGACCACCATCCTAACCAACCACCATCATCAAAATTAACACCATCACCATCACCACCTTTGTCACTATCGCCACCACTTCAAAATCCCGAAAAATTGAAAAAAAAAATCAAAATATTTCACAAATCCTATCATTCGTTCAACAAAATCAATTTCAGATTCAGATTTGAAACTGAACCTCAAAATCAAAAATATCAATTCTGAAAAACCCAAATCCGAACTCAAAACGAATTAAATCGAGGGATGGCATGGGGGTGAGAGCAACATTCGAACTCAAAACCAAACCTTATATCCGAACTCAAAACCCACCGTTTTGAATGCTAAAATCGGCAAATAAATATATGGCACCTGACTACAATAACTCAATAGAAATTATTAGAATTCTTTGATTGGAATTGTGTTTGAGGAAGATGAAATAAAAAGAGATGGATTTATGATGATAGATATGTTGACAGTAATGATATTTTTTTGGTGAATTGGGTGAAGATGAATATGAAAAGTAATCCATGACACTCGACTACAATAATACAAATAGGAATCCAAGATAGGGGCGGATTCAAAAAAAAAAAAAATTGTTTTACCTAAGTAATTCACTATATGTAACTTTTTTTATATATATGAAGTTATTTCTCACTGTTATTATTGTTTACAATATTTTTTAAATATCAAGCCATACAATTCCAAAATCCTGGATTCACGCCTGATCCAAGATTGATTTTTTTTTTTTTTTTTGGTGAATTGGGTGAAATGGCTGGGAAGGGAGGGGAGGGATGGGGGGGCGGGTAGGGAGGTGACAAATGGGGCTCTCAAACAAGGTAAAGAGAAGGGTTTCTCTCTCTCTCTCTCTCTCTCTCTCTCTCTCTCTCTCTCTCTCTCTCATATATTTACCCCTATAGTTTGCAAAAGAAAAATTTAGCCTTACATCTGTTTTTAATTTTTAATTTGATCACATGCGTTGCACAATCACATGATCATTTAACGAAAAAAATATAATCTCATTAATTAGTGATAGTGACTATGCATGCAAAAAAAAATAAAATATATTACAATGTGTTGTTTGCAAAAAAAAAAAAAATGGTTTAGTAGTGAAATACGAAAAAAATGAATAGTACAGTGATTTCATTTTTGCATTTTTTTCCTTGTTTTTTTTTTTTTTTTTATCTAAAAGGCATTTTTAAGGAACCAAAATATCAATTTTGTCGTCTTCTTTTTTTTTTTTTTACTCTTTAAACTGAATTGTCTTCCGTAACATGCACGTTACATATGATATGAGGGAATTTGACCCGGAAGTTTCTTTTGGAACAAATCACTTCCCCTCAAGTTCCTCATTAAATCAAAATGACCTAGAAGCCCTTATGCAGTAATATATAATACTGCATGCAATATTATTATATTCACTCATATGTGAATATAATACTGTATCTATAATACAACATGGTTAAGGAACTTCTCGAGCATTATGATACTTTTTTAGAACTTTCCGGTCACTCTCCCTACATATGACTATTTAATAGAGAAAAACTAATTTAGTTAGTAAAAGTGACTACAGGCGCAAAATAAAAAAAAAAAAAAAGAGTCGAATATGATGGTTGCAAATAAATAATTTTGGTGATCAAATCCAAAAAAAAAAAAAAAGAATATTTGGGGGGCTTTTTTTCAATTTTTTGCTATTTTAATGTCAAACATATAATTGCAATTTGTATTAATTATTTTCAGTTGGGCATGGCAAGCGCGTTAGAAACACTATGTGGACAAGCATACGGAGCAAAAAACTACCGTATGTTAGGAATATACTTGCAACGATCATGGATAGTCCTATTCATCTGCTGCATAATTCTACTTCCAATCTATTTAGTCGCTACGCCCGTTCTAAAGCTACTAGGACAGCCGGACGACGTTGCGGAGCTATCCGGGATAGTATCATTATACCTTATCCCCCTTCACTTCTGCCTCGCTTTTTCATTTCCGCTACAAAGATTTCTTCAGTGCCAACTTAAGAATTCAGTGATAGCTTCAGTTTCAGTGGTGGCATTGGTTGTTCATGTTTTGGTTAGCTGGTTGGTTGTGTCCAAATTGGAGCTCGGATTGATTGCAACAACATTGACTTTGAATTTGTCTTGGTGGGTTATTGTTTTGTGTTTGTTTGGTTACACAGTTTTTTGGGGGTGTCCTCTTACTTGGCCTGGCTTCTCTTTTGAGGCTTTTACTGGACTTTGGGAGTTTGTCAAGTTATCTGCTGCTTCTGGTGTCATGCTCTGGTATAGTATACTTCTTTCCATCAATTATGATTTGTTAAATTATTATTTTTTCAAATTATTTATTTTCTTCTGATTCTAAGTTTTCTTGTAAAAGAACAGCTTGGAGAATTGGTATTACAAAGTACTAATAGTAATGACTGGAAATTTGGAGGATGCAAAAATAGCTGTGGATGCTATATCAATATGGTAAGACTAAGACTGGTACAAATATTCTTTTAATTTATATCTTTTGATATTAATCTTTGTCAAGATAATTGTTAGATTTCCTCCATTAAACTTTTGTGCTTCATATTTTCTTGATTTCTGACATTACATTGTCATTTTTCCTCAGCTTGTCCATCAATACTTTGGAGATGATGATACCCTTGGCATTTTTTACTGGAACAGGGTAAATAGAGTTAACTTTTATGCACTTGTAGTTCTAAATTAACATAAATATAAATTTATAATCTTGAAAATATACTCCATATTAAAAATTGATATTGTTTGTTAGGGGTAAATTTGATATTTTCCTCTGCCTGAAAACTATATACCAAGTAATTAGTCGATTTTCATATGATAACATGATGCAGAGTAAGAGTTGCAAACGAGCTAGGAGCAGGGAATGGTAAAGGTGCGAAATTTGCTACCACTGTATCAGTGGTTCAATCATCACTAATCGGTCTCTTCTTCTGGTTAATGATAATGCTATTCAGCAATAAGATAGCCTTAATTTTCACATTTAGCGAAGATGTTCTGGTTGCCGTTAAATCCCTTTCTATTCTTCTCGCCTTCACCATTCTCCTCAACAGCGTACAACCAATTCTTTCTGGTAATTATTTCAAACGCGTATTCACATGAACGTAAATTTGCAATATTTCATAACTGAATCATCGTTTCAAAAGTAGCTTAATGAATTTATTTGCAAATTGCAGGGGTCGCTGTGGGATCTGGATGGCAACAATATGTTGCATATATAAACATAGGTTGCTACTACTTAGTTGGAGCTCCTCTTGGAGCTTCAATGGCATGGATTTTCCACCTAGGTGTTAAGGTATATAGTCATTTTCTTTATGAAAGAGCTCCTCATTAGCGTTGATCGATGTGGCTTCACCATTGACTGGACTATTTATTTGGACAATGAGTAAAAAGTTGTATTTTTTTCCTTTGGTTGTTGGAAGCAAGGCTTTACACAATTAGATCCAAAAGTACTTGTTAGGTAAACTTGCCCAAATAATTGGTGCAGTGCAATGCTTGAAATGATGTTTTTTTTTTTTTTTTTTATAGAAAGAACATCATCAAAATTAACCTTGTTGGTATATTTCTCTTACCCATAATTCTATATATACTAGGGTATTTGGGCTGGAATGATAGGAGGAACCGCACTTCAAACGCTTGTATTGGGTATCATAACAATTCGATGCAACTGGGAAATGGAGGTAAGGACATTTACAGTCATTTTAACTCCCCATTTCCCACTGTGATATGTTTACTTTCAACTTAACTTCAACTTTATATTAAATTAATTTACAGGCAGATAATGCAAGTTTACGAGTAAAGAAATGGTCCGATCTTCGTTGATGAGAAAGAAGATGAGAAAGAAGAATGTGCAAGGTCTGAACTTTCTTAGCCTAATGGAATGACTGACTCTATTATAGAACTTCTGCAGTATATCTATACAGTTTATGGACTATGGTGAGTTTTTTGGTCGAATCATTGTTTCTATAGTGAGAAATTGTTCTTTGTTGTGAATAATTGATGTGTGGACTCTATCATACTGTAACAATATACTTTATCACATTGTAATATAATGGATAATCTACTATTCACCACTATGCACCAATAGTAAACACTATTTGTGAAGACGATGGTTGTGAAAACTTGCGTATAAAAGACAATTTACTGTATGAGAAATAGACGCCGAGATACATTCTCTTCTTGCTTCGTCAATCATTTCTTACTTTCTGATTTCCTCTTACAGTACAACCATCTTGATCCCTCCCTTTATTTCTAAGTCCCAACGTTTAGTTAAGTTACAATGCTCTCCATTTTACTTTGATTTACAACACGTTACGAGTGTTCTACAACTTCACAATTTTCAATACGTAATAATTCATCAATTAAATCACTTTAAAATTTTTGTTAATCTTTCATTTCAAATATCACCAAAAGATTGGCTATGCCAAAATAGTAAAATGGCAATGCTAATTTTAATTTTTTATTAACAATACTAGATTTAATTTATTACTGTCAGTACTAATTTAGTACTGACAAAACTAATTAATTACTGACAAGGCTAATGTATTACTAACAATACTAACATTAATTTCTTTGTATATCACCATTATGAATTCGGCTACACTTAGACTTCACCTATAATATTTTGGTGAGAAAATGAGAATTGTTAACTATATATATATATATATATATATATATATATATATATATATATAGATATGGGTTTTGTTAGGATACCCTCCATAGGAGTATCCTAACAAGTGGCCCATTATTTTTAGGACAAAAATGTCCCTCGTTCCTCAAAGCAATCATATGTATAATGAGGGCAAAATTGTAATCATCAAAGAGAGAGAAAGAGTTAGTATTAAATAAGAGAGAGAGAGAGAGAGAGAGAGAGAGAGAGAGAGAGAGAGAGAGAGAGAGAGAGAGAGAGAGAGAGAGAGAGAGAGAGAGAGAGAGAGAGAGTTAGTAGTAAATAAGAGAGAGAGAGAGTTAGTATTAAATAAGAGAGAGAGTTAGTATATCTCTCTCTTTGATGATTACAATTTTATCCCCATCATATATATGGTTGCTTTGAGAAACGAGGGACATTTTTGTCCAAAAATAATGGGCCACTTGTTAAGATACTCTTGAAGGGGGTATCCTAACAAAACCCTATATATATATATATATATATATATATATATATATATATATATATATATATATATATATATATATATATATATACTCCCTCCGTCTCGGTGGCCAGACACTTATTTCCCTTTTCGTTCGTTCCAGCCGCCGAGTGTGAACTACCAAAAATGGAAAAGGTTTTAATATTTTATATTCTCCATACCCCACCCACTCATTTTTCACTATACAATTTATTCAACCAACCTACTATTTACTCCACTCATTCTCTCTCTTCATTTTCTACCACACATTTTCATTATCTTAATAATATTTCTTAATCGGCGTGTCTTGGTCAATGGTGCACACTTGGGTGGGACTGAGGGAGTATATATATATATATATATATATTATATATATATATATATATATATATATACTCCTCTGTCAGCTAATATCCGCGCTAACACTGTTTGCGCGGGAATTAAGGAATATGATATTTTAATAAAATGTTGTGAGTGTAAAAGTAAAATAGGAGAGAGAATGAGTGGATGGAATAGTAAATTATAATGGTGTTGTGAGTATTAAAATAATGTAGGAGAGAGAATGAGTGGAGTAGGGTGAATATTTTATTAATACAAAGTTTTCTTTTTGTTACCGCTACGGTTTGTAATGGGACGCCCAAAAAGAAAAGCCGTGCGATTTGTAGCGGGACGGAGGGAGTATATATATATATATATATATATATATATATATATATATATATATATATATATATATATATATATATATATATATATATATATATATATATATATATATATATATATATATATATATATAACGCTTAAGGGAAAAATAACCCCAAGCTATATGCTAAATATATTTTATACTTGTTACAATATTTATCTAATCTCTTTTATCAAATTCCCACTAAAAAATACAAATGGTGGTGGATGATACAATTTGAACCTTTTATTTTTTGAAAGGCTATTTAGCAGAAACCTTCAAACAGAAAGGGTGAATGTTGTAACTTGATTTTATAAAAGTGTTAACATTCATACTGAACATGCTTGTGCATATAGATTTTCCCTTTCCACAAGAAGATGTGTTGAATTTTTTTTTACAAAATGACAATAAAAAAATAAGATTTAAAAGACAAGTAAATAAATTCAAAATCATTTATGTGGTAAAAGGGGTGTGTGTGTGTGTATGTGCAAGTTGTGTGCTTGTATTATTTGCTTCGTGTATGAATTAATTTACACTTATTTTATAATACAATGATCTAATTATTAGTTAATAATTTAATTAGTCACATTATATTTATAGTCTTATAAATGACTACTTTGATATTTAACTAGGATTAAATTTGTTTAATTAATAAAAAAAATTAAACAACTAGTTAACGGATACAAATGATATTTTTACTATAAATACGACCACACTTCACTCAACATTTTATCTATATTTTTCAAAATTTCTTTTATCTCTCTGATCTTACATCTTCTACTTCAAAATGGTCAACGTACTTTTGATACTACTTATTATACTAGTTTTAGCATACACAATTTTAGTAGTTTCAGCATAGTATAAACCAGAAAAATTTGAGATGTATGTTATGTGTCTTTATTTTATTTATTTAATGTTAGCAATAATAATAATATTTGGAATATAGTTATCATTGTGTTTATGTATGTTATAATTTGATGATTTTTTTTAAAAAATAATAATATATATTAATATATGTGTTCTATTTTATAATTCAATGGAGAATCTAGCAAAACTTTACTTTGTATCCTTAAACATCACTGGCAGTAATTACTTGATATGGGTTACGCTATCAAATTGCTTATCATAGGCAATAAACTTGATTATACTATTGAATCTGAAAGCAAGACACAAAACACGAAAAGGCTAATGCAATAAGCATTTTTCGATGCCATATTCACGAACAGCTTAAAATAGAGTACCTCATTGTAAAGGGTACATACGAATTTTTGGAGAATCTAAAAGAACGATTGGACCATTTAAGGGCAATCATTCTCCAAAAAGCACAATATGACTCGATCCATTTACGGTTTCAAAACTTTAAAACTGTAAGTGAGTACAACTCCATTATGTTTATAATAACATCACAACTGAAGTTGAAGATGATAAAGAGACTGAAAAGATGATGATGGCCAATTCTCTTTTGTATCCTCAATCTAAGCCTACTCTTCTAAGTTTTAAACACATTCGATCAAATGGTTTTCACATTGAAATCACAACGGAAGATAATAAATAGTATTTACTCATGACTCGATCGAAAGGATGTCAAAAACATATTGTTCAGAAACTTCATTCTCTTTCTACAGGGTTATATTATACATACATTTGATACTCTAATGATCATGTTGCTATAAGTTTAAAGTTTAAGGATCCAAATTCTTTTAAACTATGGCATGGTCGTTTGGGACACCTTGGATAAAATATGATACATCGAATTGTCACTAATTCAATTGGACAAAATATGCCAACGAACAACCTTTCTTTGATAAATGAGTTCATTTGTGAAGCTTGTGTAAAGGGGAAGTTTATTATACGACCTTCTCCTACTAAAGTTTGACAAATATGATTATTATCGACTAGAAACTATACATTTGCTAAGTTGATTTCAAAATCATTGAACTTAGAGCACAATTTCCTAACAATCAAATCAGATCCATTTGTATGGATAATGGAGGTGAATTTACATCAAAGGCTTTTGATGATTATTGTATAGCATTGGGAATTAAAGTGTAGCATCCACTCCCTTATGTTCACACTCAAAATGGTCTAGCTGAATCATTAATTAAACGTACTAAATTAATAGCCAGACCATCGTTACAAAATTCCAAGTTACCTCCATTGTGTTGGGGGCATGCAGTATTGCATGCAACGAATCTAATTTATTTTTGCCCAACTGTATACCATGAGTATTCCCCTTTGTAGTTGGTGCATGGTAAAGAGCCCAACATTTCACATCTAAGCATTTTTGGTTGTGCAGTTTTTTTTCCTATATCTCCACCATAATGTACCTCCATGGGACCACTAAGAATTATAGGTATATATGTTGGCTACGAGTCTCCATCTATTATTAAATACCTATACCCCATGACATTAGATCAATTTACTGCTAGATTTGATGATTGCATATTCGATGAAGAACAATTCTTAGCATTAGGGGGAGATAAAAGCTCAATGCTTAATAAATGCCGGGAAATCACATGGAATGCCGAAGAGCTTAAATATACGGATCCACACACAAGTCAAACTGAACTAGAAGTTCAGAAGATTGTTAAATTGAAACAATTAGCAAACAATCTACCTGATGCTTTTATTGATCACAAATGTGTATTTAAATCGCATGCACCTGGAAGAAATGAAGCACAAAGGGTGGAAAAGCAAGAGCAAAGTGGTAATTGGTAGGCTTAGGGTTTGGAATCGTAAGAATCGGCCGGAGGAAGAATCGCCTGGAGGAGAGGAAACGAGAGTGAATGAGAGGAAAGAAAAGGTTTTTCTAAATTACTGGAATGAGAAAATGATGGATGTGGTTTTACCCATCCAAAAGATATGTTCCTAAGCTTATTTTCTGTTCGAAACCTTGAGAATTTAATATATTTTGTTAGTGTTTTGATAGTTCAGGGACTGAAGTGCAACAATGCTGAAAACGGAGGATTTGTACCTACTTTGGAAGTTCAAGGGCCAAGTTGTAATTTATTGGAAATTCAGGGACTAAATTTGAAATATGAAAATTTTGGACGAATTTGATTTATAAAAATTCATGGGTTAAAATGAAAAATAAAATCTCAAAGAGCGAGGTGTAAAAGAATTTTTTATAGTGGCCAAAGTGCGACGGTGAAATTGTGGAACGAAACGAATACCAAATGACAAGGAATATCAAGTGAGTGGCCGAGACATTGCAGGGATTTGGCCGAGACATTGCAAGGATGGCCGAGGAATTTGCACAAGCAGCTGGCCAAGGGAAGCTAGTGTGGCCTAGGACCTGGGCTTGTGGTCAATGAAGAACTGAAAAATAATCAGAATGAGTTGGACCCATTGTCACGACTCGTTAGAACGAGTCAGGGCTTAGAGTGAACTGGCCAACTGGGCTTTGAATTGGGCTTGAAGTAGGCTGGATGAAGCTGGCTGTTTCACTTAAGTTTCAACCTAGGTTTATATAAAGGAAGGGATTGTTTTTATTGGGGACGGACGGATACTATTCCCAGGGAGATGCCATGCACTGTAGAATAGAAGGAGGAAAAGAAAAGAAATAATTAATCCGTCCCGTTTCGATTCAGGTTTTATGTTTTATTTTATTTTTGTAATTTTTATTATGAGTAGCTAAATTCCTTTTCGCGGATTGGATGTAACGATTGTCGAATTCTTATGCTAATAATGTTTTAATTCTTCCACACTTTTCTTGTTCTTGTTCAATGAAATTTGCTTAATTTATTTTTAGACTTCAACATTATTGATTGATATTGTTGGTCTTTAAATTACTAGGGTTTAAATTACTACACTTGCATAGGTAATTTTTACATTGGCCTAGATTTCATTGAATAGATCCAATTGAAGACCTTGCGAAAATCAAAAGGGTCTAAAATCATTAGTTCCTTGGTTTTTAAACGTATTAATTGGATGTATTGTAGACCTTGCGGAAAACATTACATCGAAGTAATAATAGTGTTGCAACCCGGCCATCTAACCTTCCCAACTCTTATTAAAGTGAACGATTTCTTGAACAAGATTAGTAATTGTTTTTATAAATTAGCATAGAAGGAGATAGTTGTGAAACCCAATCCGTGAATCCTTGTCATTCTTGATTTCAATATTTGTTTTATTTTCATTAGTTTAATTTATTTGTTATTTTAGTTTAATCAATCGAAAATCAAAAAAATCCTTTTTGTTACTTTCTGCACCAATTGAATTAACTTGTTAAACACACGAGTCTCTCTGGTTCGACCCTTACTTTTGTACGTTGCTACTTCGGTAACTTGTACACTTGCAAGGTATTTTTATTACAGTGGAATTTTATCCATCAAGTTTTTGGCGCCGTTGCCGGGGACTTGTTGTGATTTTTAACAAGTTTATTTAATCGGTGCATGTTTGGTCGCCGGTCATTGGACCCTAAGTTGGTTCCTTTGAACGACGATGTAGACAAAGTTGAGAGAGGCATTCCCTCTACTCAAGTGTGCGAAACTGATTCTGAAACTTCTGTCACCGAGACAGAGGTAGCTTTAAGTGACTTAGAAACTTCTTCCACCGAGGGAGAAGAACTTGAAGTGGATATGGCTTTGCAAGCCCCTACCATGGATGCCTTTTCTAGGCCTCGGGTTGACACGTCTGTGTCATGCATTGTGTTGACTGATGCAACAAAAAGTTATGAGGTAAAAGGCCATCTGTTTAACATGATCCCTCAGTTTCATGGCCTCCCTTCTGAGGATTCTTTGAATTTCTTGAGGGAATATATGATGATTGTGTCGAGTTTTCCGTTGAGAGAAGGTGTGACTGATGAGCATCTAAGACTGAAATGTTTTCCCTTTGCGTTGAGAGATAATGCTAAGATTTGGCTTATTTTGCTCCCGCCTAGGAGCATTAATACTTGGGATGAATTACATATTATATTTTTGAGAAAATACTTCCCACATGCTACGTTAGCCACTTTTAGACAGAAAATTACACACAGGACTCTTTTGAGGCATTTCATGAAGTATGGGACAGATTTAAGATGCTTTTGGTGCAGTGTCCCCACCATAATTTTTCTTTACCATTATTGCATCAGACTTTTTATGGGGGGTTGACACAAGCCGATCAGGCTATGGTTGACAACGCAGCCGGAGGCTCTTTAGGAGCCAAAACTGCAGATGAGACCCAAGCCCTATTTCAGAGACTAGCATCTAATTCTCAGCAGAAGGGGTCAAGGGGTAAAAAAAATAGTGTGAATGGAATAGGGTTGAGTGATGAGATCATAAAACAAATTGCACTTCTTAATAAAAAATTTGATAAGTTGGCCATGAGTAGTACTTCCAATTCTGCTTCCAATGTGTCATATGTTGGTAATGTAATGCATGATAGTTGTGTAACTTGTGGTTCTAACACTCATTCTTATGAAGTTTGCCCCACCACTAGTCCCCATTTATATGATCATGAGCAGGCGCAGGTGATGCAGTCATATATGCAAAGGTTCCCACCAAACAACAATCAGTACGGGAATGCATACAATCTAGGAGGTCAAGCAGGGCCGAGACATCCCAACCTGTCATGGGGTGGAAATCAACCGAATAAAACCCTCCATCCCCAACCACCATAGGGGCCCTTTGAGAGGAACAGAGAGCCTTGGGAAGAGCCCATGATGCAGTTAAAGATGGAGCAGCAACAGTACAAGATGGAACAACAACAAGCCTTCAGAAATCATGAGGCTGCCATGCAGAAGTTACAGACCCAAATTGGACAGTTGGTGGAAGCGGTACAAGGCCAAAGACAAGAAAATTTCCAAAACCCACCAGAGCAAGCCAAGTCTATTGTGACTATGTGGGATGAAAGCGATGAGATTGAGGAGGTATTTCTCTCTTCTCTTTGTGATGTTGATAGTGATAATTATGCTTGTGAGGAAGAGA
Organism: Adenophora triphylla var. japonica; assembly: GCA_022495995.1. Classification (NCBI taxonomy): domain Eukaryota; kingdom Viridiplantae; phylum Streptophyta; class Magnoliopsida; order Asterales; family Campanulaceae; genus Adenophora; species Adenophora triphylla. The sequence continues at coordinate 17,891 of JAFEMH010001212.1, read as the reverse complement.
GAAGTTTAGGGGTCATTCATGATGTCTTTTCTGCTAGTAATCGTGAATCCACTTGTCTTGATGTTGGAAAAACCATACCCTCTGGTGGTGTGGATGTTTTGAATAAAGAAAAAGAAAGAAAAGATCCCGGATGTTTTACTATTTCGATTACTTTAGGGGGTCAAAATTTTAATGATTTAATGGATCTAGGAGCTAGTGTCAACGTAATGCCATATCATATTTTCAGGAATTTGGGATTACAAAATTTGCAACCTCCTACAAGAAATTTGCAATTGGCTGATCAGTCGGTTAAATGACCATTAGGAGTTGTAGAGGGTGTGTTGGTTAAAGTAGATAAATTTGTAATTCCAGTTGAGTTTATGGTGGTAAGTATGGAAAATCATGAGGGTGATGAATTTGGGGCTCCCATATTACTTTGGAGACCTTTTCTGTTTGACACCAAATCAGTGATAGATGTGCCACATGGTAATATTGCATTGACTGTGATGGGGGAGGAGATTAGGTTCTCCATGTTTGAAAATCGTAAAGAACCTCCACCTAAGAAGAAATTTGTAGGGTACATTATGGATTTTGCGATTAAGAATTATTGTGTGAATGACGGTGAGAAAATTAGGGATAATGTGGACGTTTGTCACATGGCTAGCAACATTAAGGCTGATAACCACTCGAGGAGTGACGGACCATATCACCCCCTAAATCACTCCCAAAAGGAGTTGAGGTCATCACACAACCTTCTTGTCCCCTTAAAATCACAGGTGCCTAGAGAGGAGAGTTATTTGCTTGATTTATTTGAGACTATTTTTGCTAATATTTTTGTTCAAGATAACCTCTTTGATCTTGTTGAGGAAGATGTTCCGCAAGTGAAGGAACAAACTAAGTTTGGGGGCAAGAGCCCCAAAAAAAAAAAGAAAAGAAAAAGGGTGAAGCATAAAGCACCCAAAGTTTCGTGGGCTCCACCTGAATTAATTAAGAAAGGGACCTACGTATGGAAGGAAGTGGGCGTTTGTGCCCGAGAAAATAAAAGGTGGTCAAAGGGCCGAAAAGCAAAGGCCAAATCCATTGAGGCCAATCTCAACCCCAAGTAAGTGGGGCAATGGTCGGGCTAACGACCTTAAACAAATGCGCTAATTGGGAGGCAACCCAAGTAGGTATGTTTTATTGCTTTATTTATTTGCTTTGTTGTGTCATATCGTCCTTTGAACCCGAGACATGTTTTTGTTCTCTTTGCTATGAGGACATAGCATGTTTTGAGTTTGGGGGTAGATATCTCTCCGAGTTTGTGGGTTTATAGGGGAGTGTATATAGTGTCACCCTCCAAAAAAAATAGAAAATTTTAAAAATTTTGTTCTCATTATATGTTTGGAAGTTGGCCAACGTCCGTGATGATTTGAGAGAGTTTTTGATTGAGTTTTGCTAGTTTGTGCCAATTTGAGTATGTTAATTAGAATTGCATTAATACATGTAAAACACAATTGCACCACCATTCACTTCCATCATTTTTCTTGATCATTGTTACCAATTTAGGAGACCTTTATAGGATCACTTTGACATTCTCGGGGTCCCTAGAACATATTTGCATGACTGTCAATAACACATCAATTAGGCTATTCGGGAAGTGATATGTGGCTATTTTCTTTGAACCCTATTTGTGAGCCTTTAACTTTCTCGTCACTTATAAAAATTTTCCTCTAGAACCCCTTTTGAGCTTGAAAAAGAATGGAATCTCTCACAAAGTGGGAGGTTATTTTAGACCACCATTCGCCTTCTTTTGTACCCTCATTATACTACCCTTTTAACTTATACACTATTTTCTTACCTTTTCAAGAAAGTGAAACTAGGGAATGAATTGAGAATTGTGGGTGAAGTTTGAAAAATCAAAGGGTTGAGTGGAAAGTGGTCATGAAAAGAAAGCAAAGGGTTATGAATTGTATTGAAAGAAAAGAGGGGCTTGAGCAAAAAGTATTGAATGTACATTCTCCGTGATATATTTGTGCAAAGAAAAAAAAATGAAAAAAAAAGAATTGAAAAGCCTTGCCCTCTCTAGTGTTGAAGAGGAAATTGATCAAAAAGAAAGAAAGGTGATCGAGCCCAAGTTTGAAAGTATACAAAATTATAAGTTTGAGGGTTAAATCAATGGGTTGGCTTGGAGCGGAGTGATAAATTTCAATGTGAGGATGTATGATGAAGACTTCTTAGTTTCACTTGCTTGACTTCGTATGGCCTTACCTTCTTTTGTAACCGTGAACCTAGCTCGCGTTTATCTCGATACATTACAAACCATAAAGCCATATTTGATCCCTAAAAAGTAGTCGGGTTGATAGTTTTGTTTAAACATGCATATGAGTGTCCCTTGTGCATAAATTTTATCTTATTATCATTGATTTAGAGCATGTGGTTAGTGACCTTATAAAATATCTTACTTTGGTGACAATGATCTCCCATATTTCATTCATCATTCAGGCCGAGGTGGAAAATTGTGGGTTAGATGCATTAATGTGATTGTAATTGCATATTCTTATTGGCACTTGTTTAGCATATTATGTGAGAATCTGAGACTTGTTTGGGCGACAACCTTGTATATATTGAGAACATATCAAAAATATTTTATGTCGATTGTTTTTAGTTGTTAGGGTAGTTTTGTTTTAGTTTAGTTCTTTTGTTTTACTCGAGGACGAGCAAAAGGTAAGTTTGGGGCTATTTGATGGATGTGGTTTTACCCATCCAAAAGATATGTTCCTAAGCTTATTTTCTGTTTGAAACCTTGAGAATTTAATGAATTTTGTTAGTGTTTTGATAGTTCAGGGACTGAAGTGCAACAATGCTGAAAATGGAGGATTTGTACCTACTTTGGAAGTTCAAGGGCCAAGTTGTAATTTATTGGAAATTCAGGGACTAAATTTGAAATATGGAAATTTTGGATGAATTTGATTTATAAAAATTCATGGGTTAAAATGAAAAATAAAATCTCAAAGAGCGACGTGCAAAAGAATTTTTTATAGTGGCCAAAGTGCGACGGTGAAATTGTGGAACGAAACGAATACCAAATGACAAGGAATATCAAGTGAGTGGCCGAGACATTGCAAGGATTTGGACGAGACATTGCAAGGATGGCCGAGGAATTTGCATAAGCAGCTGGCCAAGGGAAGCTAGTGTGGCCTAGGACCTGGGCTTGTGGTCAATGAAGAACTGAACAATAATCAGAACGAGTTGGGCCCATTGTCACGACTCGTTAGAACGAGTCAGGGCTTGGAGTGAACTGGCCAACTGGGCTTTGAATTGGGCTTGAAGTGGGCTGGATGAAGCTGGCTGTTTCACTTAAGTTTCAACGTAGGTTTATATAAAGGAAGGGATTGTTTTTATTGGGGACGGGCGGATACTATTCCCAGGGAGATGTCGTGCACTGTAGAATAGAAGGAGGAAAAGAAAAGAAATAATTAATCCGTCCCGTTTCGATTCAGGTTTTATGTTTTATTTTATTTTTGTAATTTTTATTATGAGTAGCTAAATTTCTTTTCGCGGATTGGATGTAACGATTGTCGAATTCTTATGCTAATAATGTTTTAATTCTTCCACACTTTTCTTGTTCTTGTTCAATGAAATTTGCTAAATTTATTTTTAGACTTCAACATTATTGATTGATATTGTTGGTTTTTAAATTACTAGGGTTTAAATTACTACACTTGCGTGGGTAATTTTTACATTGGCCTAGATTTCATTGAATAGATCCAATTGAAGACCTTGCGAAAATCAAAAGGGTCTAAAATCATTAGTTCCTTGGTTTTTAAACGTATTACTTGGATGTATTGTAGACCTTGCGAAAAACATTACATCGAAGTAATAATAGGGTTGCAACCCGGCCATCTAACCGTCCCAACTCTTATTAAAGTGAACGATTTCTTGAACAAGATTAGTAATTGTTTTTATAAATTAGCATAGGAAGGAGATAGTTGTGAAACCCAATCCGTGAATCCTTGTCATTCTTGATTTCAATATTTATTTTATTTTCATTAGTTTAATTTATTTGTTATTTTAGTTTAATCAATCGAAAATCAAAAAAAATCCTTTTTGTTACTTTCTGCACCAATTGAATTAACTTGTTAAACACACGAGTCTCTGTGGTTCGACCCTTACTTTTGTACGTTGCTACTTCGGTAACTTGTACACTTGCAAGGTATTTTTATTACACAGTGAAATTTTAATCCATCAGAAAACAATTAGAAAAGGGTTTTCTAATAGAAAAGGGTTTTCCATGACTTCAAATATTCGCCTTTAAAAATAAATTAAAAATTCAATTTTTAAATTGTTTAATTTAATATTTTTATAAAACGCGATTGCTAAAGCCATCGCCTTTAATAAAAATTACAATCTTGCTAGAATTTCACATTCCCACCCGGACTACATTGTTGGCGCCAGAAGGAAAAGCATATATGTGATGGCATCCGTGACTGCTTATCCGTCACGCTAACCTAATGTGACTGCACTAAATGCAGTAACAAAGGGCGTCTCCTTATATAATCAAACGCCGCTTTTTTTGCCATCACCGAAAGCAATCACAAAAAGTCAGTTTTCTTGTAGAGCCTCAACGTTAGAAGCGAGGGAGACCTATCGGTGCGAAAGATAGGAATCCACGAAAATCAAAATATAGCAAGGAAATATTGTTGCTACAAAAGCTTCCTTAAAAGGACCATTTTGTAATCATAATGCATATGCATATTGAGATTACCCGGATCCGGCTCGCGCGCGGAGCCCCGGCATCTCGCATTCGTCGCTGTTCGGGAGGTCGCCCGGATCCGAGAGGCAGCACAATCGCGCCCCGGCATCTGGCTTATTCCGTTTCAGCGTTGCGTGTTGGAGGTGTCTCGCCGTTTTGCTTTCGCATTTTGTAGAGTCGCCACGCCGTTTTTATTAAGCCCAAAACATTGAAAAAGGGCATCAGTTTAAAGATAATTTTAAACCGTTTTTGTGTGATGAGATTTTGAGTTCGGAGGTCAGATGACTCCCCGGGAAGAGAATAGTAGAATATTAGAGCTCACAGAGTAGCCTCGTAAAACGAGTCTTTCGGATACCCCTAATATCCTTTAAAAAGTTGTGTGTGTGTGTGTGTGCTTTTAAAAATGCATCTTTGTATCGGATGTCTGCATTGTATTGAAATGTATTGAAATAGAATAGGAAGGAAGCCTTACCAATGTTGGTTCGTGTCTGTCTTCCGCAGGGAATAGTGTTTGAGGTCGGAGTAGCGTTCCGGATTGCTTCAGGGATGCGGTTGTCCGCGGACGAGTTTCGGCGTGAGTTGAAACCGTAGGCTGCGTTTGGGCGGAAGGTTCGGCGTGCGTGGGGATCGTCGGGATCGATCGGGGCAGAGGTTCGGCGTGCGTTGGAATCGTTGGTTGGATTCGGGCAGGTTCGGCGTGCGTTGGAGTCGTTGGTGGGATTCGGGCGGAGGTTCGGCAAGGTTTGGGATCGCCGGTTTGACTCGGAAAGAGCCGGGACACCGTGGGAAAGACCAGGCAAGGCCTCGGAGTACCACGAGGGGCCTCAGAGTACCTCGAGAGTGCCTCGGGGCAGCGCGGGAGCGTCTCGGGAGCGCTCGGAGAGGCTTCGGAGCACCTCGAGGGGCTCGGAAGGCCTCGGAAGGATCCGAAGGGGCGGGGAATGCCTCGAAAGGTCTTAGAAGGGGAGCAGAAGGCTTAGGGAGGAAGAGAGAAGTGGGAGATGTGTGAAAATGAGGAGGGAAAGCCCTCTATTTATAGTAAAAATTTCGGAGCAAAGAGGTCCGTACGGACCTTCTTGGTTATCCAGAATTTTGGATTTCCTCGATTTGAGGAATGCGCAATGATGGAGAATATTACGGAATGATGATGTCCCCCATGCAAGAAGGTCCGTACGGACCATCTTGCATGCAAAGAGGTCCGTGCGGACCAACTCTGCAGGAAGTCATCATTTCTCCCGGGATTTGAGGGAATATTGTGGACTTTAAGGGGATTTAGTAATCATTGAAACAAAGAGGTCCGTACGGACCTTAATTGCTTTTCGATTTCCCGAAAATTCCCAAAAGGTCCTTTGTCCCTTTTATCCCAGAAAGGCTCCTCCCTTGGTTTGGTTGGGGGTTTGAGAGGGTTTTGAGAGGGTTTTGAGTGAGAGAGGTCTACGAGGCTGCGTGGATGAGTCTACGGTGTTTCCGTGTGTTTGAAAGGGAGTGATCCAGTTGGGGTACTTACGAAGCCCCTCGACGACGTCACTTATGAAAGAAGTGGGGTCGCCGATAAGATAAGGGTCCTAACTGGATCGCGTCTTTGGGAGAGGAAGTGACCGTGAGGGTCAAAGTGAGGACGTGGTGGTGTCCTTTTGGGTGACCGTTTAGGTCAATAGGGTGGACCTGTGATAGGATTCCTACGTATCCCCGGCGGGAATCAAGCACAGTCGTAGTTCGGATGTGGGGTGAGTGTTTTGTGAATGCGGGCGTGGTGGTGCCCCTTGTTGTGTGACCGCCGAGGTCGGTGGTGAGACGTGGTGGTGTCTGGGTGGCCGTATAGGTCGAGGGGAAGGACGTGGTGGTGTCCTAGGTGGCCAGAGTATAGGTCGATGTTTGGACACGTGATATGATTCCTACGTATCCTGGCGGGAATCAAGCACAGTCGTAGTTCGAGAGGTCGTGAATTTGTGAGTGCGGTGCGTGGTGGTGCCACCGGTGTTGTGTGACCGCCGAGGTCGAGTGGTAGAATGTGGTGGCCGTGAGATGTGGTGACCGCCGAGTTATGAGGACGTGGTGGCGTCTGGGATGGAAATTTACGATTTTCCTAATCGGGTGGTTTAAGGCCTTGGGCCCGGGGATAATGATTTGGGAGGTTTATACGGTCTTCGGACCGTGATTTAAAGCCTTCCCAGGGTATTGATAGAAGGATTTTATCTGATCTCCAGTTTCCGGTTAGGAGGTAGTGATGAGGACTTGAATCGTCTTACGAATGTGGTTGCGCCATGCGCAGAGGACTTTGAATCGTCTTGGCGGCGGTTGGTGCCACACGGGAGGACTTTGAATCGTCTTACGGCGGCGGTTGGTGCCACCGCCGGGAGGACTTTGAATCGTCCTGCGCGGCGGTTGATGTAATGCGCGAGGACTTTGAATCGTCTTTCTAGCCGCGGTTTGATGTGGTGCGCGAGGACTTTGAATCGTCTAGGCAGCAGTGTGGATGTAATGCGAGACTTTGAATCGTCTTCTAGCCGCGCATGAGTTGTGGATGTAATGCGCGAGAGACTTTGAATCGTCTTCTAGCCGCAGTGTGGAGTGGATGCGCGAGGACTTTGAATCGTCTTCTAGCCGCAGTGTGGATGTAATGCGCGAGGACTTTGAATCGTCTTCTAGCCGCAAAGTGGATGTAATGCGCGAGGACTTTGAATCGTCTTCTAGCAGCGGTGTGGATGTAATGCGCGAGGACTTTGAATCGTCTTCTAGCCGCAAGGTGTGGATGTAATGCGCAAGAGACTTTGAATCGTCTTCTAGCCGCGGAGTGTGGAGGCGTGGCTGCCTTGTGCTTCGAGAGGCGTAGATGCCTTTGTGTTTTTGCATGTTGATGTAGAAAGGTTGGACTTACGATGGCCGGTGCTTGAGCCGCCGTTGTTGAAGTGGGCAGGATGATGGCCGATGATTGCTTCACCATTTGGCGTTTTGGAGGCGCTTCCCGTGCCTTGGGACTTGTACTCGGAGGTGTTGGCTCCTTCGTGTGCTTGTTTTGCCGTTGAAGTGAGCAAGAGATGATGGCAGTCTTTGAGGATATGCGGTCTTGTATGACTTCCCTTTGACTTGTTGGGGAGGAGCTCGGGCTTACTTTGATGGCCAGGTGCTTGCGTTGCCGTTGAAGTGGGCGAAGTTCGGGCTTACATCAGGCTGCCGGTAGATTGCTGAGGATGCGTGACCTTGTAGGGCCCTTGTTGGGAAGATGACCCGGATCTCCGGTGGTTGAGTTGTCGTTGAGCGTTTGGGCGTCTTGTGCCTTGATATTTGTCTTGGGAGGTGTTGGCTCCTTCTTGAATTGCCGTTGGCTGGGGCGTTGGTTGGTTGCCGTCGGGCGTTTTGGAAGGCGTCTTGTGCCTTGGGATTCGTGCTGGGAGGTGTTGGCTCCTTCTTGAATGGCCGTCGGGCGTTTTGGAGGCGTCTCGTGCCTTGGGATTCGTTCTGGGAGGTGTTGGCTCCTTCTCGAATTGCCGTTGAGCGGGCGGTGGTTGAATTGCCGTTGAAATGAGGCGAGAGAGGACCGGTCTTACGTTGATGGCCGGTGGTTGAATTGCCGTTGGAAGTGGCGAGGACCGGTCTTACGGACTTGGCGGCCGTGGTTGAATTGCCGTTAAGTGGCGAGGCACCGGGTCTTACGATGACGGCCGGTGGTTGAATTGCCGTTGAAGTGGGCGAGGTCCGGTCTTACGCTTGACGGCCGGTGGTTGTGCCGTTGAAGTGGGCGAGTCGGTCTTACGCTTGGCAGTAGGGGTTGATTGCCGTTGAAGTGGGCGAGGAAGGAGGACCGGCTTGGAAGCTCACCATCGCCTATGGGGATGTGCAGGAGCGTTTGGAGCGGGATAGCCGTGAGGTCTCGTTACGTTCCCGTGGGCTCGGTATGAGGGGATGAGTTCGAGGGGGCTCCCGAGTGACAGCCAGCGGCGGAAGATGCCGCGAGGCTTGACTTGTGACGCCATGCACTGGGAAGCGAGTCTTAAGCAAGATGGCCCCGGTGTGCTTCCCGTGGCTCGAGGGACCCTCCCTTTGGGATGCTTGACTCCGGGATATGGATGTGCTTGACTTCGAGAGGTACCTTGGCGGTGTCGGTGCCGAGGAGTTCATTTTATACCTGGAGAGGAGTACGGGGCCTTCGTGAGGAGGAAGGCGGGAGCGCAGCCCAGTGCCGGCGCGGAGAGAGGCGGCGCGCGGCTCCCAGAGTTCCGATGCCGGGACCGGATTTCACGTACGTCCGCGAGGACGGATCGAGGAGGAGGTGTAGCCCAGATTCTGCCCATTAGGAGCCGAGCTCTGCTTGCATACCGAGTGGATCCCAGACGAGATCGGTGAGTGTGCGACTCTTTTCCGTCTTGGCATCTTTTACGTATTTTTCTCTTTTTGTTGTTGAGTATAGCTTGTATTCTTGAGCGTTTCCTTGGGCGCTTGTTGGTGCGAGGTCCGGGAGAGCTTACGATATGCGACTCGCGCCGATTACGTGGCGTGCGCTCCTTCGCTAAGAAGATGGCGTCGAAGGTGTCTGTCGGTCTTCGCGTCGTGTGCCGGCGTACGAGCCTATGCCTTCGAGATTTGTGGGCGTTCCTCCGCCTAGAGCCGAGCCGGAGCCGCAGCGGAGGGGCCTTTGAGGGCGGCATAGCATGGATGCGCCGGGCGTCTTCGGAGGCTGCGGGGCCTTCGAGGAGCGGCCCTTTTATCGCTCATGCCTCCGCACGGCGCGCGGGTGAGGGTTCCTCGTAGCCTTCTTTCTTTGATCCTTTCGCCGGATTTGATCCTTGAGTACTTCTCGTAGGAGCCTCCGGGCGGGTGCCTCGGTATTCCGACGATGAGGATGTGACGGGCGAGTTATTTGCAGGATGCCCGACTTTTCTTTGGAGGATCTTGGCGAGGATGATGATGCCGAGGATTCCGAGTAGTATTCATTTGCTTTCCCTCTTTTCATATCCCTCCTTTTTTTTTTTTTTTTTTGTTTAGCAGCCGAGACATTTTGGGTACACTGTAATAAAACACATGTATTTGCATGGCAAGCAGTATTTTATTTTAAGATGTAATGTCATTTTTGTGATTCCCTAGGAATTGTCCTAGAAATTGTTGCTATTATTATTTTTTATTTTTGTACATGCCACGTGAGCCGAAAGTGTGTTTGTGGGTAGTGTATGTTTGTCAGAATGGCTTTGGCAGGTGTTTGGGCGGAGGTTTGGAGCAAGGTTTTTGCCGAGGACGGTGGGCTTTTGTACCGTTTGGCCGAGGAAATGGACTTTACGTTTGCAAGGAGGTCCGTACGGACATACTTAGCATGCAAAGAGGTCCGTACGGACCAACCTTGCTTTTGGGAAGGACATAAATGCTTTCAGGTGCTTGGTTCTTCCTCATTTCCCCATTTGCGACCATTTTCGAGCTTTCTTCCCCATTTTCTCTAGGAACCTCCATTTTTGCCATGGATTCTTCGTACGTCCCTAGAATTTTGCCGAGGCTTTCGCGGGAGAGGCAAGCACACTTCCTTGAGCGGTTGAAAACGTGGATGCGGCGCCGTATGAGGCATCGAGAGACGGGCTTTCGAGGTAAGGTTTCGTCTTTGCTCTGGTTTGGTCCGTTAGGGAGTTGGTTCTGATTGGGATTTGTTGCGGGTCGCCGCGAAGTTCCGGGATGTTAGGAGAGCACGTGTCTTGTTTCTCCTACAATGAAATGGTGCCCACTTTTGAGGATTTTCGGGCTTTGATTGGAGGACCGGAGGTGGAGGCCATCTCGCTTCCTTTGGTCAAGGTGGTCTTTGCCGGTGAGCGTGAAGCTTGCGAGACTTTCTTCGTACTTCGTTGGAAGAAGTGCGGGGCATGATCCTTGATTCGGGTCATATCGACATTTCGAGCTGTAGGAGCGGTTCATGGTTGATGATGAGAGTGACGTCTCTTGGGATGTATTTGCCTTGTGCGTGATGGCGACGCTTTTTCAGTCGGTTCCCTTGGCATTTGTGATGGCGCTTTGCTAGATGTGGTAGGCACGCTGCAGTGGAGAGAGATATTGTCCCGTTGGTGCTAGGGGGAGACTCTTCATGGTATCGACCGTCCGGCGGCGACCGGGATCGGTTCATGAAAGGGGAAGCCCCGCTTTGCTCACCTTGCGGGCTGCGAGAGAGACTTCGAGGCCATGCCCGAGGCTCCGACGTCGTTTAGCCCGTGGTCATTTGCTCGGCGACCTCTTGTGTTGGATATGGATCAGTCCGCACAGGAGAGATGGATGGCACGGCTTGGTACGCATCGAATCCGCCGGGTGGGTTCGCCGGAGGATTGAGACGGGAGGATCTTGCCGAGAAGGGTCCTACGTTGTCGAGTTCCAGGTTTGTCTTGGTCCTCCTTCTATATTCCGTCGCTTGTTTCCCGGCGGTTTGGGATGAAGCGAGAGCCTTTGTTGGTGCAGGATGACCTTGCTACCGCGGAGGTAGTTCCTCTTTGTATGGCAGCTTCGGGTGCCTTCTTGTATTGTACGAGGTATGGAAGTATTCCGCTTTCCCTCTGTGGTACTCCTTAGGCGTCTGGGAGCGTTGTATTGATGACTCGGTATACGGCTTTCGGTATGAGCGGCGTGTTGGGCGATCCCAAGTGGTCTTGGAGAGCGGGCGTGTAGCGGTGCAGGGACCGGTTGCCGTAGCGGCTATTGCCTTAGGAGTTCCGAAGCTCGGTCCGACCCTTTGGATGTGACGGGAGACGCTTTGTTTGACTACGAGACTAGAGTTGACCGGCGACGAGGAGAGGTCCTCTTTACGGAGCTCGCGGGGAGGAGATCCGAGCCGAAGCACGGGCGAATGAAGCCACGAGCTCTTGGATTATTTGACTCTGACTGGGAGGACCCCGGATCTCGGGCCGAGAGACGCGAGTTGGTTCACGTGGAGCGAAAGAAGACTCGCCGGGGACGAGGGAAGAAAGGAAAGAATGGCGAGGGGACAAGCGCAGGCGGCGCGGAATGACCTCCTAGGTATCCATTCATTGCCTTCTAACCACATTATTTGTTAAATGTATTAAAATTTGTCTTTTAGCATGTTGTGAACTTGAGAGTAGACCGTGCTTGAACTCATCGAAATGTTGTAACCGATTAGTGATTTGTGATTTACTTTTAAAGCTTTGTCGAGACGCAAGATCTCTTGTTTGCCTTTGCTTTTGTTGTGCACTTTGTCGGCGTCCATCTTTGGACTTTTACATTGCATTGCGGGCCGACGATGCTGGTCCCGACGGCAATCCCCTTCGAGGCTTTGTATTTGGTGAGAGGTTGAATGCTCCCTTGACAAGTCGTTTTGACGGTCCTTTTCGTAGCTTCCTTGCCTCTTGTTGGCGTCGGGCTCTTGACCTCAATTTGCGGCTTACGCTTGAGCTTCTTTTGTTTTTTTTTTTTGTGAGCCCTTGCTCGAGCTCTCTCTTTTTTTGTGAGCCCTTGCTCGAGCTCTCTTTTTATATTTTTTTTTTTGTGAGCCCTTGCTCGAGCTCTTTTTTTTTTTTTTTTTTTTTTTTTGAAGCGCGTGAGGGCGAAGACAAGCCCCCTGGCAGAGCGGACACGAAGTCGGTCGTTTGATGCTTTGAGTGACCCTCGGATGTCCTTTGATGTTGCCGCTCGTCGTTTGACTTGGTCAAGGTGGCTGGGGCGTGTTCTTGAAAAGTGCGGAGCTTGATGGAGGTCTTGGTTGACATTCAAACTTTTGACTTTTTGTGTATTTTTAGACCGGACCAATTAAGGTTGCCTACGTTCCTCCGGACTAGAGGGCTCGGGAAGTGCTGCGTAGTTCGGCTTCATGGAGTGCCAGAGATGCGCACTGTTTGCTCTTCTTCGAGCGAAATATCTCGGCGAAGTTGGTTGCTTCCGTTGTTTGGATTCATGAAGGGATTGCCGTCTAGGTTGTCGCCTTCATGGCGCCTCCGGAGAAGATCTTTTGAACCACGAAAGGGCCGATCCATGTGGGTTCCCATTTTCCCGTGGGTTGTTTCGAGTGGGAGGCTTTTCTTTGAAAGTACAAGGTCACCTTCCACGATGTCTCGGGATTTGACTTTCTTGTCGAAAGCTCTAGCCATCCCGCTTTGATAGGCTCGGACGTGTTCCATGGCTTTTAGTCGTCGCTCATCTAGCGAGCCAATTCGTCATGTCGGCTTGAGCCATTCAACCGTTGATGTCATTTTCAGCGGCACTCGGAGTGAGGGAATTTCTAGCTCGATGGGAAGGACCGCTCGGCTTCCATCCCGTACGTCGGGGCAAATGGGGTTTCTCCCGTGGGCATTACGGCGATGTGCGGTAGCCCCAAAGTGCAAGAGTGCGGCTTCTCGGGCCAATCTCGTCCTCGGGTGGTCATTTTTCGGATGATCCGTTCGAGGTTTTGTTTCTTTGCTTCCACGGCGCCGTTTGTTTGTGGCCGGTAGGGAGAAGATTTGTGGACGTGTGATCTTGAATTCAGCCCGGCCCGATGCAGCCGAATTCCCCTTCGAAGTGTGAGCCGTTGTACGATATGACCTCATTTGGGATGCCGTATCGGCATATGATGTTTTCCTTGAGAAATGCGCGACCTTCTTGGAAGTGAGTACCTTGTAGGACTTGGCCCGACCCATTTGGTGAAGTAGTCGATGGCTACTAAGATGAACTCGTGGCCGTTCTTTGCTGGCGGAGCGATTTTCCCGATGACGTCAATTCCCAAGTGGCAAAGGGCCAAGGTGTAGTCATGCGGTAGAGATCGTGGGGCGGCGAGATGATTGAGGTTGGAGAACCGCTGGCACTTGTCGCGGCTTCGGACAAAGTGGATGCAATCTGCCTCCATGGAGATCCGGTAGTAGCCCATCCTGAGAATGATTTGCATCAGGGCTCTGGCGTTCATGTGGGGACCGCAAGCCCCATTGTGGACTTCATTCATGAACTGGTCCGCTTCCTCTTGGCTGACGCAGCGTAGGAGTGGCCCGTGGTAGCGTTTCTTGTATAACATGTCCCCGAGGATGACGAAGTGAGAGGCAAGGCGTTTTAGGGCCATGAAGCTCTTGGTTTTGACCCCTTGTGTTGACCTTCCTTGTTCATGAAGGTGGTTTCCCCGCTCTTGAGGTATTGGAAGATCTGGTTATACCATGGCTCATTGACGGGCTTAGGTTCGGTTCGATCTCACAACGATAGGCAGGAACTTCCTTTCTGTCCGACTTTGAAGGGTTTGATTGCTTTTCCTTGAGGGATTTCCACAAGGGAAGCCAAGGTGGCTAAGGCATGCGCAAACTGTTTCGGTCTCTTGGCAAGTAATGGAAGGTGACCTCTTCATCAATTGTGTGATGAGGTCCTCTATGCGAGGCATGGTATTTTGCAAGCCCGGTCTATGGTTTTCCACTTGTTGGAGACTTGGTTGATGATCAAGGTGAGTCCCCATAAACTTCGAGTTTACGGACATTCCTCTCGAGTGCGGCTTGTAGTCCGGGGGCCGAGCTTCATATTCGGCGGCATTGTTGGTTACCTCGAAATTGAGCTTTATAGCAATTGGGGTGTGCTCGTCCTTGGGATCCACCAAGAGCATACCGATGCCGTTTCCCTTTTGGTTGGCCGCTCCGTCGAAGAACGATTGCCATCGGTTTTCGCCTTCGATTGCGAAGATTCCCTCGTCACTGGAAATTGTGGTTCGGGGCCTCGAGCCTCGTCGGTTGGGAAATCGGCCCGGTTGTTCGGCCATGGCCCGTCCCTTGATTGATTTTTGGTTTACGTACTTGATGTCAAATTCCGCCGGGAAGAAAGACCATTTGGCGAGCCTCATTGAGAGATGGTTTGTCGAAGAGGTACTTGTGGTCCATTTTGGAAACCAAGTGGTGCGTGTGCGTGCATGTAGTGCCGTAGTTTCCCGACAAACCCATACAGCTGCGCGAGGTTTTCTCGAGGGCCGAGTAATTGAGTTCTTTGCACCTTGAAACTTTCGGCCCAGCTAAGTAGATGGCGTTTTCGACCCGTGACTCTTTCTTTTCTTGACGAGCATGGCTCAGCTAGCGGTGTCGGTCACGATTAGAGTATAGCAACAGTGGCTTTTCCTCGTGGGGAGGACGAGAGAATCGGAGGACTCACAAGGTATGCTTTTATTTTTCAAAGGCATCTTGGCATTCGAGTTCCATTCGATGTCGGCGTTCTTCTTCATCGGCTTGAATATTGGCTCGCATATAGAGGTCAATTGGTTGGCAGCGGGCGATATATTGCGGGCGGCCCATGAAGCTTTTCACCTGCATGCCGAGTTTGCGGTGGTCTCATTTCGATGATAGCTTTGATCTTTTGAGGATCCACCTCGATGCCTCTCTCGGTGACCATGTATCCCAAAACCTTGCCTCGCTAACCCCAAATGTGCATTTGGCGGGGTTAAGCCTCATTGAGTGTTTTCGGAGGGCGATTGAAGAATTTTCTCAGTGCGCTGAGGTGTTGTCCGTCCGATCCCTTGGAGTGGACGATCATGTCATCGACGTACGCCCCGATCTCTTTGTGGATCATATCGTGGAAGAGGCGGTTCTTTGCCGTTGGTAGGTAGCCCCGACGTTCTTTAGTCCGAACAGCATTGCGTGTAGCATGGGTTCCCAGGGGTTGTGAAAGTTGTCTTTTCTTGGTCTTCTTCGGCCATCTTGATACGATTGTAACCGGCAAAACCGTCCACGAAGGACTTGACCTCGAAATTGGGCTGTAGTGTCTACCAACATGTCGATGTTAGGTAGTGGAAAATCGTCCTTGGGACTTGCTTTGTTGAGATCTCGGAAGTCCACGCAACCCGGCGTACTTTTCCATTGGCCTTGGTGACCGTGACAATATTGGAGAGCCATGTGGGGTACTCGATCACCACTGATGAAGCCGACGCTTGAGCATTTTTTCGATCTCCTCTTTGACTTGTAAAGACCATTCTCGGGCTTGATTCGGCGTAGCTTTTTGCTTCGATGGGCTTAGCCTCGGGATTTAAGGGAATCCGGTTGCTCTACAATGTTAGGATCTAATCCGGGCATGTCTCGGTAAGACAGCGAACACGTCCACGAACTCTTTGAGCGGTGCGGTCAATGCGTCTTGCTCTGTGGGTGAAGAAACTTCCGATTTGCGTCTCTTTTGGCTCTTGGCGGTTCCCAAATTCACTTTGGTTAAAACCTCCTCGCAGCTTGGGCCCGGTTTTCTCTCGTTTGACAACATGCTTAAAGATGTGCTTAATGTATTGTTCGTTTAATGTGTACGCTTCTTTATCAAGTGAATCGTTATTAGCTGTTTGTGTGTTAGTTAATTTATCGGTTGTTAAAGATGCAATGAGAGAGATACTCGGAAAGATCGAAGCATTCATTAAGAGCATACGGGAATACATTATTGTGCAATGAGTTCGTAATCTTACGGCGTGAGGCCATCGGATGACTCGAGAGACTCAAATTCAAAGCTAATGGACTCGGGATGAGTTTTGACACTAGACTCTAGGACTCGAGGGTCGGACCAAGTTGTTCGATCATGTCCTTTTCTTTGGCAGTGGGTCGGAGAAGGTGGCCCGGTTATTGAGTGGCAATGAGCTTGATAGGAGATGGGGCTTGAAAGGCTTTATGTCCACCGTTCCCGATCATTGCTATCACGAGTTATCGAAACAAAATCGATTATATCGGCATCTCGATTTCTTCTTTGAAGAGCGAGGTGGAGGCAGTGGCTCGTCCCAAGCATCGTCTGCGGAGTCTCTTGCTTTGGTCTTGGGCATTACTAGCTCGAATGCGGACTCGTCCCGTTTGTTGAAGGCGGGGAGTGTTGACGAGAGTTTTCCGATTTCTTCCGCCAAGAGGAGTTTTCGAACCAAAATTCATTGTGAATAGTGGTGGTTGTGGATCCGGCGGGGGCGGTGTGTCGAACGCTCTTCGGACGGGGATTTGGCTTGAGGCCTACGAATCTTGCCGAGGTTCTGCTGGAGCTTGTCCATGGTTGTCGGCCGGCTTTGTTTGGCGGCGATTAACTCTGTTCCCTTTTACGGATCTTCTTCCAAGTTGCCGGCCTTCCTTGTGAAGTACTTGGTCATGTCGAAGAGCCCCATGGGGACGAAGATCGGAGATTGCGTGCAAGCCTCTTTTGTTATACGTGGAGCGTTTTCGTGCGGCTCGCTTGTCCTCCGCAATGTGTTCGGGAGTAGGAGAGTATCCCGGGCCGGTGCGAGGTATTACATTCTTTGATATTGATGATACGGTGAGTGCCACAGTGGCGTTTTCCCAAGCCGAGCCCGGGATGTAGTTCATGTGCTTCATCATTTTCATCGGGGAGGGATCTTGTCCCAAATCAAAGGCGGAGTCTATGTGGCACACTTGGGCCTTTGGGCTTTCGATGGTGAACCACATGAGCATCATGCCGTCATCATCGTGTTTGATCTCTAAAAGGCGGGACGCCGTTGATGTCGGTCCTTTCCGTGACTATCTTGTCGCCGTAGATGATGGTCGAATCTGTTCCTTGGACGAACTTTACGCAGCGATGGAGAGTGGATGCCACCCCATTGATACGATGTAGCCAAGGCGTCCCAAAATGGCGGTGAAGGTGATCGGGATGTCGATGACTTGGAAAGTACGTCGGGACCATTTGTTTTCCGAACCACAAGTTCAAGGTGGCTATTCCCAGGCGGGCGGGATGTTGAGTCGTATGCCTTGATTGCACGAGTCGAGGGTTTTAGATCGGTTGCTTTGATCCCTAGCAAATCCATCATTTTGGGTGGAAGGGCGTTCATGGATGATCCCCATCTACCAACACCCGAGGAGACGGCGCTCGTCAGTTGAAGCTGTTATGTAGAGAGGCTCGTTGTGGTCGGCCCAAATTTTGGAAGATCGAGCTCTGTGAAGGTGATGATATTCTTTGTAATTGACGTTGCCAATCATACGGCTTGCTTCATCGGGTGTCTTGTGATGGGAACCGTAGTGCAGGCCGGGCTTTCTTCCAACTTGAGCTTGTGCGGGTAAGATGAAGTGAGTAAGGACCGAGTGAGATGTTAGCACTGAGTGCGCTTGAGGCGTGTCAAGACGGGATCTTCAACCTTTGGGTCCAAGGTTTCGGCTGCTTTGGCGTAGGGCCCCTTTTCAATTCGTGGCTCAAGTATGGCTGGTCTTTTGCACGTCCGTGGAGGATTCAGGATTTGGCCGGAACATGTCGAGAACATTCACCTCTGGACTTATGGTTTTGCTTGTCTCTCCCGTTGCAGGTGGGAGGA